>JACCIB010001745.1:0-21876 GCA_018906965.1 Philotrypesis tridentata | reverse complement strand
AAAAAAAAGAAGGGTCTGTTGGACAGATTACCATTTCTTTAGTGTCACTTCTCCTTCGATTATCTATACCTTCGATTGACATAAATTCTCATTTTAATTTAAGAAAAGAGAAAGTTATGATATCAATAAATAAATTGGCAGTTTTTTGCTATAAAAAAATAATTGTTTTCAAATAATAAATAACCGATTAAATTGAGGAAGGATTATAAATATATGTGTTCATATAAACACTCAATCCAATTGGAGCATGTGAAAAAGGTGGATAGCCTGTGAAAAGGTACAGTCGGGTACAATTAAAACTTTGAATAATTGCGACGCTGCTGCCACGTTCTGTACATGTAATAGAATGGTATGATGTTCTTACATGACATTATCACATGACAAATGTGCCCATAATATGTAGTAATATCATGTTGTCTAAAATTATTATGTAATTTAACAAGCTTGTTTCGCATCATGAAAACTTTTCATTTATTTATGGAAGCTGAGAGCGGATGTACAATCTACTCTACTTAGTAATTCAGTAAATGTATTGCTATCCTTATTTCATTCAAAATCTATGTCCAGGACGATTATATACAATTATATATGAGATTTAAATTCTGTTGATTTACATACATTTAAAAAAAACAGGAACAAATTCTATCATGTAGAACGCAAATTTTTTGACGGAAAAACTTGATTATTTTCCAACTAGACTCATAGAAATTTATTTATAACATTTTTTTAATATGTAATAATAGTTACAATTATTTTTAATCAACTTCCTGCAATCTTCCGATAATACTAACAGAGGTTTGTAAAACATACATACAAATAACCAAAAATGAGCTTAGAATGATTGCAAGATTAAGTTTGAATTCTTCAACAATTCGTCAAGGACAGTAATAAATACATATAGAATGAAAAATCGATTCAGAGATTTTTTAACGGTGTTTCATTAACAAGTTAATTTGGTTAACCTTGCATAATTTAAATATGGTATACATCGTTATCTATGATAGGACGGGGCGGCAAGTTTTTCCGTCAAAAAATTGCGTTCTACATGATAGAATTTGTTCCTGTTTTTTTTAAATGTATGTAAATCAACAGAATTTAAATCTCATATATAATTGTATATAATCGTCCTGGACATAGATTTTGAATGAAATAAGGATAGCAATACATTTACTGAATTACTAAGTAGAGTAGATTGTACATCCGCTCTCAGCTTCCATAAATAAATGAAAAAGTTTTCATGATGCGAAACAAGCTTGTTAAATTACATAATAATTTTAGACAAACATGATATTACTACATATTATGGGCACATTTGTCATGTGATAATGTCATGTAAGAACATCATACCATTCTATTACATGTACAGAACGTGGCAGCAGTCGCAATTATTCAAAGTTTTAATTGTACCCGACTGTACCTTTTCACAGGCTATCCACCTTTTCACATGCTCCAATTGGATTGAGTGTTTATATGAACACATATATTTATAATCCTTCCTCAATTTAATCGGTTATTTATTTATTTGAAAACAATTATTTTTTATAGCAAAAAACTTGCCAATTTATTTATTGATATCATAACTTTCTTTTCTTAAAATTAAAATGAGAATTTATGTCAAATCGAAGGTATAGATAATCGAAGGAGAAGTGACACTAAAGAAATGGTAATCTGTCCAACAGACCCTTAACGCGAAGATGGTTACACGTTCATATTTTCATACATGAGAGTTTCGAATTTTTTAGCTTAATGTATAAGCATCATGATTTGAGTGATTGTGATTAACTCATTGCAGAGGTAAAAGAAGACATTCATCCTAACATAATTATTTGTTTTCCAACTTGATCTATAAGTATCACATATTCTTCCAGTATTTGTGTTCGATCACTTATTCACAAGAGGAAAGAAGATATATTATTTGTTGATCTGACGATTATAATATCAACACGTCTTAAGAGTATGCAGTAAAGCTACTAGTATTTTGTCTATATAAGTGTTATCAAGATCTTTAATTTCCATAATTAAATAACTGTATAGAATACAGCATTTATAATTTCGACTACATAAGAGTTGTCGAAGTTTGAAAATTAAAGTTGAATTTTAGAGTAAGCTCTAAGAATTTTTATTTTGTCTGTATGAATGTTAATAAAAGTTTGGTTTTGTCTGCATAAGTGTTATTAAGAGTTTTTTTTACATTAAGGTTATCAAGAGTTGTAAAATTAATCTTTAATTTTTACATGAAGAAACGACCTTATACTTGCCAGCCTTTTACCTTGAAAAGGTTTGTTTGGGGGGGGGGGGGAGAGATTTCACTACTTTTAAAAGGTATATAATATGTAAATTACAGAGAATAGTTAACATCAACTAAATAAGTAATAAATTTAAAATATTAATGTACATTTGCTCATGGATTATTGTAATAATAATAATAATTATTTTTTAGACACTATCTGTAGAGTAAATAGTTTTTTTAGATCATTATTATTTACCAAGAAATCTATCTTTTCCACACCACCCTCCAGGTAAATAGAATAGCGCGTTTTTTCCTTTATTGACACTAAATTTTATGTTAAGTTCCATAATGATTTGTTTCGCAAATATACATCAAAGAAATCTGTACGTCTAAAATTATTGCTAATTAATTAACTGATAACTGCTTTCTCGAAAGCATTTGTACGTTACGTATACTATTGTCATGCAGACCATGAGTGATATAGCATTTTAATATTTATACAAGTTTATATCGTATCCTTTACAATTGTTCAATCTATATTATGGAATAATGAAAATAATATTTAGAATAAAAAGAAGTATATGTAAGTTAATTTCCAATATCCCTATGATTCTTTATGATAGATGTATTATCATTTTTAATGCAACCCACCTAATTCGGTAAACGTTTAGAAAACTGTAATCGAATTCAAACTTTATGAAAACCTGTAAAAAATAGTGTCAGTAAAGTTGTGGTATCCCCTGTATGACTTTCACATAAATACTTACACGGTTGACATCATAAATTTAGTGTCAATATTGAATAGTGTCATTTAGCAAACAAGTTATAGTTTATTAAATATATTCTAAATTGAGTTCTATTGAGTTCTATTGAGTTCTATTCTAAATTGAATTGAGTCATTTAGCAAACAAGTTATAGTTTATTAAATATATTCTAAATTTATAGCTTTTAAGGTAAGATGTATTTAAAGCAATCAGCTACTAACGTAGTCTTTATTTATGAACTACAATATATACACTAGAGTGACCTAACCAGGCATGGCAAAAAAATTCCATTCCGTTATGATCTGTTGAATGTATATAGATAATATAAATTGTCAAGCCAGTCACTTAGAGGGATAATCTAAAAATTTTCCAGTTGATACGGCTCAGCAGTTTTGAATTATTGAATTTTGAAATTTTTAATCTCTGATTATCTCAATACTGCTAAACTATACCATCTTCAAAATTCTTATACTATCCCTCTAAGTAGTGGGCTTGAAAACTTGTATGATCTTTTTACCTTTTAGGAAAAGAGACGCTCAACCCACATTCTGGAAACTGCCTGAACTCTGGCATTCTGAAAATTAAAAATAACTATTTTTGAATTGAGCAAATCAATCAGAGGGATAGCATATGAAATTTAAAGTTAATCGTCTAGACCAATTTTTAGCTCTTCGATTTTGAATGCCTTATATGATGATTATTTTGAAATTGGTCTATATGGTAAACTTCAAATTTCTCATGATATCCCTCTGATTGGTATGTTTAACGAAAACTTAGTTATTTTTAATTTTCAGAGTGACCAAAATGCTTCTGTGTGATTCTACGTATAAACCTTTTAAGCCTTAAAAACAAGTGTTCAACTTGATCGATCATCAATATCGAAGACACAAACATTTGAAAAGATAGCTTAACTCATTATAAAAGAACCTGTGAAAGTCCCAGAATATCACAGGTCTTGATTTCTCTGTGAGAAATAAATATAACAGCTCATTTATTAAAAAGCACAAGTTTATTAAAAATGACTTGTTAAAAAAATGTAGGTAAAACAGTGAAATATTAGCGTAATCCAGAGAAATTTTGTTGCACGACATTATAAAAATACTATAGAATATCCGTATACATTCAGTTTTAACATTTACAATAATTAAAATAAACTAATCAAGATTTTATACTTTGAAAAGCGCACCCGGGTCCCATATACTCCATATGTAATAGTTTCAAGGATATTTGACTTATATAAAAGTCAATAAACCATTAATTATAATCAATACATCCATGCTCATTAATCATTTTTATTTAGTTTCATTTAAAAATAAATTTTAAAAAATATTTTTGAAGACAGAGCAAATTAAGCTCTAGCAGAAGGAACTATCTTTCCATCTCTCTCTAATAAATGCATAAATGTACCAAAATTAGACTTTGGAACAATTTAAAAAATTTTTAGGAAATATTGACGGTAATTGAAAAACAAAATAAAACACTTTCTCTAGCTATTCATGAGAATCCCTTTCGACGAATAGCCTGAGAGTCTACCTCCCAGGAGACGATAGGAAAAGTTATAAACTATTCATATATACTTAAACAACTTAGAAACTTTCATGCATGAGCGATGCATATTCTTGACACTTCACTAGCTTCTCACAATAGAAAATAATTTTTTCCTTTTATAAACTGAATATTCTCTGAACCAAGAAAATAAAACACTTTTACTATCTATTCATAAGAATTCTTTTTGACGTACAGCCTCAGAGTCTATCTCCCAGGAGACGATAGGAAAAGTTAACATAAGCACTTCCACAATTGTAGAAACTTTCTTGCGTGGAAGATTGAATATAATCGTAACACTCAACCAACTTGTCACAACACAAGAAAATTATATAAACAGGAAATTCTGTATAAATGTTCTTTGATTCTTGAACCATAAAAATACAACACTGCTTTCACTAGCTTCTCATCAGGATCCCTTTCCACGAATAGCCTGAGAGTCTATCTCCCAGGAGACGACAGGAAAAGTTATGAATTATTCATATACACTTAAACAACTTAGAAACTTTCATGCATGAGCGATGCATATTCTTGACACTTCACTAGCTTCTCACAATAGAAAATAATTTTTTCCTTACATAAACTGAATATTCTCTGAACCAAGAAAATAAAACACTCATACTATCTATTCATAAGAATTCTTTTCGACGTACAGCCTCAGAGTCTATCTCCCAGGAGAATATAGGAAAAGTTAAGATAAGCACTTCCACAATTGTAGAAACTTTCTTGCGTGGAAGATTGAATATAATCGTAACACTCAACCAACTTGTCACAACACAAGAAAATTATATAAACAGGAAATTCTGTATAAATTTTCTTTGATTCTGGGACGATGAAAATACAACACTTTCACTAGCTTCTCATCAGGATCCCTTTCCACGAATAGCCTGAGAGTCTACCTCCCAGGAGACGATAGGAAAAGTTATGAATTATTCATATACACTTAAACAACTTAGAAACTTTCATGCATGAGCGATGCATATTCTTGACACTTCACTAGCTTCTCACAATACAAGACAATTTTTTCCTTATACTGAATATTCTCTATGTTAAAACTTTCTTCGATTCTTGAACCAAGACAATAAAACACACTAGCTATTTGTAAGGATCCCTTTCGATGTATAGCCTGAGAGTCTATCTCCCAGGAGACGATAGGAACATTTAATAATTGTTCATAAGCACTTCCACAATTGTAGAAACTTTCTTGCGTGGAAGATTGAATATAATCCTAACACTTAACCAACTTGTCACATCACAAGAAAATTATATAAACTGGAAATTCTGTATAAATTTTCTTTGATTCTTAGATGATGAAAATACAACACTGTCACTAGCTTCTCATCAGGATCCCTTTCGACGAATAGCCTGAGAGTCTACCTCCCTGGAGACGATAGAAAAAATTACACATCCACTTCAAGAATGTAGAAACTTACTTGAAAGGTGAACCCAGGAGACGATAGAAAAAGTTACATATTCACTTCAACAACGTAAACTTTCTTGAAAGATGAATTCTTAACACTTTACTAGCTGCCACATCACAGAATAGTTATTTCTTTATATAATCTAATAGTAAAAAAACCTGAAAAATAAAAGGATATATTTTAACAAAGAATCAGGTCATGAATCTTTCATGTATTGTATATTTAAAAAAAAAGTACAACTAAATACTTATCTAATTTGAGGCTATTAGTCTTGTTTGTGAAAATTTTTCATAATTATATCTGTCAGTTTTTAAATATTTCATCAAACCCAGCTTTATAAATTGCATATTATGTTGAAAATTAAATCACTTTGGTACTTTATTTTGTACAATACTTATTTTTCTTTAATACTGCATATGTGTTATTGTATTGAAAAATCAAAAAATGTGAATACACTATCGTCTGCTCTTCTGTACACTTGATGAACTGTATAGATGCAAGCAATAGTATACGTAGAGCTGACGTCACGAACTATGACGTACTTCCGGGGAGAACATTTTTCGCCACGGGAGAAGAATTTTTGCGTTGAAGAATTCGTGACCCCGAACCTTCATTTCATAATATCTTTTGATAGAAGCCATTTCACAATATATGATCCTGAAGTGATTTTGCTAGTTTTATTCCAAGCTTTCATTTGAGTGCTCATAAGTGAGAAACAAAGCTCTTAATGCGAAGAAAACCGAATGTCACATCTCCAACAGGGCCTATGAGACGTATATAGGGTCTGGCTATAGCGCCCGACGGCGGCGTATGTACTGACGTACCTTATACTTGCCATCGAGGCGCTACCGCGCCCCTTGATATTTATTAAGTTAGCAGAATATCTGGTGCAAGCGGAAGATTTTTATTTTGATAATAAGTAATTCATCTACTAGTGTGAAGGATTGTTTTTTATGGAGGATCGTCTCCTTATGGAGGACTATCCACCTCTTGCTGTGAATTATAGACTTTTTCTCTATCCAGATCGGATGGAATGTAACATAAAAAAGTGTTAAAAAGTGAACTTATTATAAGTTGTATACAGAAAGTGATTGTGTTATTTTAAACGAGAATAAAATTATGAAAAGTATTATCCAAACAATTATTATGTGAAGTTGAAAAAAGTGCTAAAAAGTAAATGTCTAAAATTATATACAATACATGAAAGATTCATGAACTGATTCTTTGTTAAAATATATCCTTTTATTTTTCAGGTTTTTTTACTATTAGATTATATAAAGAAATAACTATTCTGTGATGTGGCAGCTAGTAAAGTGTTAAGAATTCATCTTTCAAGAAAGTTTACGTTGTTGAAGTGAATATGTAACTTTTTCTATCGTCTCCTGGGTTCACCTTTCAAGCAAGTTTCTACATTCTTGAAGTGGATGTGTAATTTTTTCTATTGTCTCCTGGGAGGTAGACTCTCAGGCTATTCGTCGAAAGGGATCCTGATGAGAAGCTAGTGAAAGTGTTGTATTTTCATTATCCAAGAATCAAAGAAAATTTATACAGAATTTCCAGTTTATATAATTTTCTTGTGATGTGACAAGTTGGTTAAGTGTTAGGATTATATTCGAAGCTAGTGAAGTGTCAAGAATATGCATCGCTCATGCATGAAAGTTTCTAAGTTGTTTAAGTATATATGAATAATTCATACCTTTTCCTATCGTTTCCTGGGAGGTAGACTCTCAGGCTATTCGTCGAAAGGGATCCTGATGAGAAGCTAGTGAAAGTGTTGTATTTTCATCGTCCAAGAGTCAAAGAAAATTTATACAGAATTTCCTGTTTATATAATTTTCTTGTGATGTGACAAGTTGGTTGAGTGTTACGATTATATTCAATCTTCCACGCAAGAAAGTTTCTACAATTGTGGAAGTGCTTATCTTAACTTTTCCTATATTCTCCTGGGAGATAGACTCTGAGGCTGTACGTCGAAAAGAATTCTTATGAATAGATAGTATGAGTGTTTTATTTTCTTGGTTCAGAGAATATTCAGTTTATGTAAGGAAAAAATTGTTTTCTATTGTGAGAAGCTAGTGAAGTGTCAAGAATATGCATCGCTCATGCATGAAAGTTTCTAAGTTGTTTAAGTGTATATGAATAGTTCATAACTTTTCCTATCGTCTCCTGGGAGGTAGACTCTCAGGCTGTTCGTCGAAAGGGATTCTTATGAATAGCTAGTGAAAGTGTTTTATTTTGTTGGATTTTAGAGATTATTCAGTTTATATAATAGAGAATATTCTTGGAAGGTTAATAAGAATGCGTCTCTTCGAGCCCAAATGGTTATATTTATGCCAGACGTTTCGGAGTAATATACCCCCTCATCACTGGCTAAGAAATTAATATTAAAATTTTTTACAAAAACAAATAGAATATACAATGACTAAAAACAAGTTAAATTACCAAAATTCCAAAAAAAGTGAGTCGTGTGCTACATCAACGACGCAAGAAAACGCAGACGGCGCTAAAAATTACAATACGCAAAATTTAATTTAAATTTACTAGAAAAATTTATAATCGTTACAAAAAAAATTGATACAATGATCGCTACAAAAAATTTTTTCAACTTACAAAGTGTGACGCTCGAAAAACTTTTTACAGAAGGAATAAACGCGACCGGTGCCACTCGGTGGTAATGTGGCACCGGCCAAGGACAGAAGTCAACTAAGATTATAGCTAAAATCGATCCTATATATACGTTGCAATACATCCGTCAAGAAGGATTCTAATACAATTAAATGTGTATAAAATGCAAAAATTAAGCGAATATCGTAGCCACGAAAGCCTCAGAGCTCGCTAAGTGTATCCGGAACACATAACGCAACAGAGGTGACACAAACTGTTATTCATGTAGTAGAGCGGAGAGCCCGCGCTGCTCCGCACGCGACGCCCCTACCATAACTGTATCACTATATAGTACAGTATGGCCAGGCCGTTGCCCTGGCAACCCGGCTCTCCGACCTCCCACTTGGGATGTGCCGCTCCGGCCCGCCAGCCAATCACCATTGAACACGTGTTGGCTGAACTGAAGAGGGCGCGAAGCGGTGAGCCACCTCTCTCCGCGTTCTAGACTCCTGGTACAATCTGCTCGCTACCAAGCCTCCGTAATCACAACATTCGTCAATTAATGTTTATTCGGACTAACCTTTAGATTGGAAATAACATTTTTATAACTGGCTTTGAGGTGGCACGTGTCCTCAGCCCTATTAAGCGTGCCATCGAAAAACTGTATATGGAGCATCTCCGAGAACCGTCTACAGAAAATAGATTGCTCTCTGTCAATTATTTTAATATTGTTAAAATCGAAACTATGACCCGTCTCCAACGCATGTACCGCAAGAGGGGAATTCAGATCCCTTTTTTCTATATACCTCTTATGTTCGTATTGCCTAGTTTTTAAAGGTCGATACGTTTCTCCGATATATGTTGATTCGCAATCGGAGCAATCGATTTTATAAACCACGTTCCGTGTGTCACCTACCGCAGTAGGGTCTTTACCAAGTTTTATAAATTTGTTAAACTTATTGGTAACATTATTAACTAACCTCACGTCATTATTTTTAAATACGGACCTTAATTTTTCATTGAACCCTTCGTAGTAAGGGAACACCCCGTAGCCTTTTCCTGAGTGTAAATTATTGTTACTATTGCAATTGGAAGTGTGTGAGTTAATATTGCTCGTGTCTGCGCCTCTCAATGTGGCCCTTGAGATGCCCAAATTACGAACAATCCGCTTTTTGCTAAATTTTTCAATAAAATCAGGCGGATAATCATTAGCCATTAAGATTTTTTTCGCCTTTTCAACGTTCTCATAGTGGAATCGAGGATCCGACAATAATATTGCCCTATCAAAAAGATTGGATATTATTGCTATTTTCTGACTTTTTGGATGATGGGAGAAGAAATTAATGTATCTGCAGGAAGCTGTGTTTTTTTGGTACCAATTCGTAAATATTTTGCCACTAGAATCATGAAAAATCGAAATGTCAAGAAAGTTAATACTATTGTTTACTTCAATTTCTGAGGTGAATTGAAGGTATTCGTTGTAATTATTAAAAACAGATAACACAACCTCAATCTCCCCTCTGTCCACTATCAAAAAACAGTCATCCACGTATCTGCGAAAAAGTCGAACGCTAGATTTTGTAATGCTCAGACAATGCTCCTCAAGGTCCTCAAGAACTGCATTTGCAAATACCGGACTCGAGCAAAAACCCATCGGGGCGCCAGAAACCTGCTTATAAAAATTGCCATCAAATACAAGATATGTACAATCGAGAAGGGTTCTTATACCGTCCATAAATTCGTCCTTAGACATGCAATTCAAACATGAAAGCCATTTCCATCTCTTCTCTATCGACAATAATATTGCATCCTTTGGCAAGCTCGAAAACAGGGAAACTACATCGAATGACGCGAAACAGTATTTATCGGAAATATCTATATTAATCAGATCATTCTTTAATTGAGAACTATTTTTAATGTATGAAGACGGTAAAGGAAAATGTTTCGTTAATAAGACAGACACACACTTATCAAGAGAATAAGTAGGGCTATTAACTGCAGAAACTATAATCCGTACAGGATTATCAGGTTTGTGAATTTTTATAAGGCCATACGCTTTCGGCAGCGATGTGTGCTCGATACCCTTAGACGATAGACCTCTGAAGGCCTCATCACACTCCAAGACGCCCCGAGTACTCCAAAGGTCAATAAGTTTTTTAATCCGCTTTTTTATCCCTGCGGCGGGGTTAACTTTAACCCGTCTATAAAATCTATCATCGTTAAGAGCGTCATTGACCTTTGAGATGTACACATTGCGATCTATTGCCACCGTAGCGTTGCCTTTATCTGCTCTAGTAAAAAATAAATCCGGATTATTCTTTAAAAATTGTTTTGTGCGTTTGATATTGTACAACATGATGCGTTCATGGTAAGGTGTGTGTGTCTTATTTTTAATTTGTGAATTTAAAATGGAAATAACGCCATCACGTAGTCCTCCGTCTATGCCTCGATTGAACATATAAACATTCTCCAAGCTTTTCAAAATCTCAATAGCTTCTTTAAAATGGAACTCAGTATTAAAATTGAATTTTTCACCCATAGACATTACCCTTTCTACATAATCCGGGAGTTGTGAATCAGAAAGATTCACAAGCCATTTTTTTCTTATTTCGAAAATATCCGCCTGGCTAAAATTATAATTCGACATAATATTATTCACCTTCGAACCAAGAATATTCGAAGTGTTGCCGTGCGCGCGGACCGAAAGGTCATGTCCCTGAGTTTGTAAACATGCTGCGGAGAGGTCAGATATTTTTCTCTCGCAGTTATAATTCAATTTATTTTTATAAGTAGAAAGAGAATTAGTCGAAAAATCCAAAACTACTCTAGAAAAGGCCTCGGAACTCAGTCTTATAATGTTACCAACAATGTGCAAAATTTTTTTATCTAAATAACTAATATGTGTATTGCAGTCAATAATATCTAATTTTAAAAGTTTCTTTTGTAAATTCTTGATGTGATTATAGTATTTTCTAGCCGCAAATTTGCTATGGAAAAATCTATGCACGTTCATCCTTGAAATGTGTTTCGGCACGAAATCTTTCTCCCGACACTCTAGTAAAAACTTCAATTGATACGTGCAATTAAGAGTATCGCGTTGTGCCTTCAAAATTTTGCTGACTAGAAATTTAACTTGTAACGGATAATTACAGGAAATGAATTTTAATAATTACAACGAATACCTTCAATTCACCTCAGAAATTGAAGTAAACAATAGTATTAACTTTCTTGACATTTCGATTTTTCATGATTCTAGTGGCAAAATATTTACGAATTGGTACCAAAAAAACACAGCTTCCTGCAGATACATTAATTTCTTCTCCCATCATCCAAAAAGTCAGAAAATAGCAATAATATCCAATCTTTTTGATAGGGCAATATTATTGTCGGATCCTCGATTCCACTGTGAGAACGTTGAAAAGGCGAAAAAAATCTTAATGGCTAATGATTATCCTCCTGATTTTATTGAAAAATTTAGCAAAAAGCGGATTGTTCGTAATTTGGGCATCTCAAGGGCCACATTGAGAGGCGCAGACACGAGCAATATTAACTCACACACTTCCAATTGCAATAGTAACAATAATTTACACTCAGGAAAAGGCTACGGGGTGTTCCCTTACTACGAAGGGTTCAATGAAAAATTAAGGTCCGTATTTAAAAATAATGACGTGAGGTTAGTTAATAATGTTACCAATAAGTTTAACAAATTTATAAAACTTGGTAAAGACCCTACTGCGGTAGGTGACACACGGAACGTGGTTTATAAAATCGATTGCTCCGATTGCGAATCAACATATATCGGAGAAACGTATCGACCTTTAAAAACTAGGCAATACGAACATAAGAGGTATATAGAAAAAAGGGATCTGAATTCCCCTCTTGCGGTACATGCGTTGGAGACGGGTCATAGTTTCGATTTTAACAATATTAAAATAATTGACAGAGAGCAATCTATTTTCCGTAGACGGTTCTCGGAGATGCTCCATATACAGTTTTTCGATGGCACGCTTAATAGGGCTGAGGACACGTGCCACCTCAAAGCCAGTTATAAAAATGTTATTTCCAATCTAAAGGTTAGTCCGAATAAACATTAATTGACGAATGTTGTGATTACGGAGGCTTGGTAGCGAGCAGATTGTACCAGGAGTCTAGAACGCGGAGAGAGGTGGCTCACCGCTTCGCGCCCTCTTCAGTTCAGCCAACACGTGTTCAATGGTGATTGGCTGGCGGGCCGGAGCGGCACATCCCAAGTGGGAGGTCGGAGAGCCGGGTTGCCAGGGCAACGGCCTGGCCATACTGTACTATATAGTGATACAGTTATGGTAGGGGCGTCGCGTGCGGAGCAGCGCGGGCTCTCCGCTCTACTACATGAATAACAGTTTGTGTCACCTCTGTTGCGTTATGTGTTCCGGATACACTTAGCGAGCTCTGAGGCTTTCGTGGCTACGATATTCGCTTAATTTTTGCATTTTATACACATTTAATTGTATTAGAATCCTTCTTGACGGATGTATTGCAACGTATATATAGGATCGATTTTAGCTGTAATCTTAGTTGACTTCTGTCCTTGGCCGGTGCCACATTACCACCGAGTGGCACCGGTCGCGTTTATTCCTTCTGTAAAAAGTTTTTGGAGCGTCACACTTTGTAAGTTGAAAAAATTTTTTGTAGCGATCATTGTATCAATTTTTTTTGTAACGATTATAAATTTTTCTAGTAAATTTAAATTAAATTTTGCGTATTGTAATTTTTAGCGCCGTCTGCGTTTTCTTGCGTCGTTGATGTAGCACACGTCTCACTTTTTTTGGAATTTTGGTAATTTAACTTGTTTTTAGTCATTGTATATTCTATTTGTTTTTGTAAAAAATTTTAATATTAATTTCTTAGCCACTGATGAGGGGGTATATTACTCCGAAACGTCTGGCATAAATATAACCATTTTGGCTCGAAGAGACGCATTCTTATTAACCTTCCAATCTACCATCATCGAGCGATAGAGTCAGTTTTAAACAAGAGAATATTCTTGCTTGATGCAACAGTAATGTTTTATACAATAATCAGCATGTGTATATTATATACTTACTTCATCGATTTCATGGCTTTAGGGTCTAAATTGTCAGGTGCATAACTATAAAAATCAAAACTATAAGTTCTTAGATAAACTCAATTGTATTGTTTTAGCATGTTAAAACAAGCTTTTATAGCTATAACAGATTTTAAATCAGGCGAAGACCGAAATATTCAAAATGTAGCTTAATTATTACAATTATATTCTTCGCTCTCATTTCTATATGTAGTCATTATTATAATAGTGATTAAAATCTATGGATATTTTACATACATTTTTTAGTACCTTAATACAGTAGTTATTAAATATAAGCTCTGGTCTTTGTAAACATGTATTTTTTGCAGATATTTATTCCATTTTTAATGGGACCAAATGGAAGTTGATATTATATATATATTTTATACTTCCTTTGATATTATGGTTTAGCAGTAAATTCAGTATATATAAATTTTATGGCTGTGATGAATAAATATTTAACAATGAAAGTAAATTAGGTTGTCAGCTATAATACAGAGTGTAAATAATAATAGAAAACATTGAACGTAATTCAACACAGTGTACCAAGATAAAAGACGTTGAAAGATTCACAGTTTGCACTTCCAATGCCTTTTTCACATACCCCAAACTCAATATAAATAGTTTAACGTACCATAGAGTAGTTTAGCATAGGAGTCTGTCAAATAACAAGCAAACAAGAAACAAGCAAATAGTTAACTTAATAGATAGGCACCCCAAAAGCATTATTAATATCCCATATTGGACCCACAAATAAAACTTTCAAACTATAATTTAAAAAAATTAAAGCAACGCACTTGCACGAAGCACTGAGTTCATAAGTATTCCTCTATTCGTGCACAAACAAAACTTGGTCGGCAAAAGTAATTATCAATTCCATAGGCAATAAATCAAATAATTAAGCCAACACACAAACTAAATTCAATGTGCACAATTATTGAGACCCACTATTTACACATCAAAACTTAGTCGAACCCAGGAAGAGCAATCTGAAAGAGACGGCCTTTGCTCCAAAAGAGGAACTCAATCAGATAGGTCTGACATAAACATACACCAATAAGTCCATTCAAATCCAGGGAAACAGAGCCAAACAACACAAAACCCTTTAACATAAATTAAATTATTATGTGAATTATCATATATATTATGTGAATTATATTATCATGTGAATTATTATTAAATTATTATGTGTAGGAAAAAAAGTGAAACTAACTATACCATTTTTTGCTTGTTCTCGACAAATCACACTTGAGATCCACAAATTCACACAATAATTATTGAAAAACACCATAGTGATTTACACTTATTCACCCATATACATAATTTAAAAACTACAAAAAGTTAAAAGCACTGGTCAAGTCATGTAAATTAATTAAATATCTTTATTAAAACACTCTACAACACTGTTGTACTTCTCACTACAAAAAACTTTAGCGAAAACTTGTGCACTAGCTTCGGCATGCCATTCCAGGGGAGACGTCAAAATCTTCTTAAGACGTAGCACACAAATTTCGAAGCAGCATTGACCCAGTGACCTGAACACAAAAAGACAAAATTCTTTTAACAAAGCACCGGTGCTTTAAATCAACAAAAAGTCTGAATAATTTAAATAAAAAAAAATAACTTATCTGACTCCAAACAGCAATGATCGACCAAGGGAAAGCACAAGTTTCCCATCACCACAGTGTACAAGTCCCAAAAGAAATCACTCCTCGGAGTAGCTGACCATCCATAGTTGCTCCTGAGTACGAGTTTCGATCCCGTAGCAACAATTTTAAAATACTTTAGCAGCGACAAAGTTAATCACGCGATAGGTTAAACACTGACGGTATAGCAGACGTAACGTCGATAACCCCAGGACTACAGAGCGACTTACCGACGCCACAGACTGAGCACGCGCGCACACTTTTAGAATTAGGGCGCTAGTGACAAATACTAGTACCACTGCCGCGGCCATCTTCAGTGAGCATATACACATTAATTTTTAAATTTATAACTAATTCAGTTGATGTTAACTATTCTCTGTAATTTAGGTATTACATACTTTTTAAAAGTAGTGAAATCTCCCCCCCCCCCCAAAAAAAAAACCTTTTCAAGGTAAAAGGCTGGCAAGTATAAGGTCGTTTCTTCATGTAAAACTTGAAGATTAATTTTGCAACTCTTGATATCTCAATGTCACAAAAATTCTCGTGTTTTCTCTATCTATACAGTTATTTCATTATATTAATCAAAGTTAATTTTTAAACTCTCGATATCCCTTATGTGGCGAAAATTCAGAGTGCTTATTCTAAAAGTCTATTTTCATTATGTAAATTAAAGTCAAACTTTCAATAATAATGTAAATAATATTCTAGCAAGTTTATTGTGTACGTTTATTACTTTTCCCTTAGTAAAGGTTAATAAGAAATGTGATTATAATGCAATGATTAAAAAGGTATTTCTAATTACTTCAACAAATAATTATGTTAATATATGTGTCTTCTTTTACCTCGTAAATGAGTGAATCACAGACACTGAAAGAACATGATGCTTATACATGAAGCTGAATAACTTGAAATTTTCATCTATCTATATCAATATGAATGCGTAAACATCTTTGCTTGAAGGATCTGTTGGACAGACTACCATTTCATTAGTGTTTCTTCTCTATACCTTCGATTTTACATAAATTTCAATTTTAATATAGCAAAAGAAAGTTATGATACCAATAAAGAAATTGGCAAGTTTTTGTTATAAGAAGCAATTGAGTTGATATATATAAATAATTGTTTAAATCGGAGAAGGATTATAAATATATATGTATTCATCATTATAAACACTCGACCAAATTGTGACATGTGAAAAGGTGGATAGCCTGTGAAAAGATACTGTCGGTAGAATTGTCGGAATAACTGCGATTGCCGCCACGTCCTGCGCATTTCCAGCTGACGTTTAATGACTGATCACTCTTACGCCGTATTTAGTGTGGGAGGTTAGGTCACCGTACTTCCGGTAAATAGAGCGTTCCGTAACCGGTCACAAACATGCGCAAAACATAGCACTAATTCGATATTATTCAAAGTTCAATAGTATCCGAGTGTACATATAGGAATGATGCTCTTACATGACATTATCACATGAAAAATGTGCCCATAATATATTACAGGATTGTTTCGCATTATGAAAACTTTTTCGATTATTTATGGAAGCAACGAGCTGATGTACAATCTACTCTACTTAGTAATTCAGTAAATT
This sequence comes from Philotrypesis tridentata, assembly GCA_018906965.1. Taxonomy (NCBI): domain Eukaryota; kingdom Metazoa; phylum Arthropoda; class Insecta; order Hymenoptera; family Pteromalidae; genus Philotrypesis; species Philotrypesis tridentata. The sequence goes on along the minus strand of JACCIB010001745.1, from coordinate 4,995 downwards.
GCTATCCTTATTTCATGAAAAATCTATGTCCAAGACGATCATTTGCAATTAAATATAAGATTCAATTCATACAAAAAATCGATCCCACATTTAAAAAAAACAGTAACAAATTCTAGCATGTAGAACGCAATTTTTTTTATGGAAAAACTTGCCGTCCCGTCCTATCATAGATAATCGATGAACTACTAAATGTCAGTGTAATCAACAATCTCATAAAATTTTTAATATACTTCTAATATATGTTTATATATAATATTTATGTATAATATAATATTATGTTAAACTGTGAGAACGATAGCCTCAAATAAAAATTGTAGTTCTATTTTTTTTATTAAGTATGGATATAAAACTAAAATATAAACATAAATGTTAATTTAATATTTTTTAGCTTGATTGATTTCCGAACTTTAATCATAGAAATTTATTTTATAACATTTTTGTAATACATAATATTAATTATTTTTATTGAACATCTTGTAACCATTCGATAATAATAACATACTTTTATGAAACATACATACAAATACAAATAACCAAAAATTGTGTTTACAATGATTACAACATGAAGTTTGAATTCTTCAAAAATTGGTTAAGAATAGTAGTAAATACATATAGAATGAAAAATTCGATACGAGATTTTCTAACAGTGTTTTGTTAACAACAAATTACTTTGGATAACCATGCACAATTTTAAGATAGTACCCATCGGTATCTATTATAGGACGGGACGGCAAGTTATTCCATAAAAAAAATTGCGTTCTACATGCTAGAATTTGTTACTGTTTTTTTTAAATGTGGGATCGATTTTTTGTATGAATTAAATCTTATATTTAATTGCAAATGATCGTCTTGGACATAGATTTTTCATGAAATAAGGATAGCAATTTACTGAATTACTAAGTAGAGTAGATTGTACATCAGCTCGTTGCTTCCATAAATAATCGAAAAAGTTTTCATAATGCCAAACAATCCTGTAATATATTATGGGCACATTTTTCATGTGATAATGTCATGTAAGAGCATCATTCCTATATGTACACTCGAATACTATTGAACTTTGAATAATATCGAATTAGCGCTATGTTTTGCGCATGTTTGTGACCGGTTACGGAACGCTCTATTTACCGGAAGTACGGTGACATAACCTCCCACACTAAATACGGCGTAAGAGTGATCAGTCATTAAACGTCAGCTGGAAATGCGCAGGACGTGGCGGCAATCGCAGTTATTCCGACAATTCTACCGACAGTATCTTTTCACAGGCTATCCACCTTTTCACATGTCACAATTTGGTCGAGTGTTTATAATGATGAATACATATATATTTATAATCCTTCTCCGATTTAAACAATTATTTATTTATATCAACTCAATTGCTTCTTATAACAAAAACTTGCCAATTTCTTTATTGATATCATAACTTTCTTTTGCTATATTAAAATTGAAATTTATGTAAAATCGAAGGTATAGAGAAGAAACACTAAAGAAATGGTAGTCTGTCCAACAGTTCCTTCAAGCAAAGATGTTTACGCATTCATATTGATATAGATAGATGAAAATTTCAAGTTATTCAGCTTCATGTATAAGCATCATGTTCTTTCAGTGTCTGTGATTCACTCATTTACGAGGTAAAAGAAGACACATATATTAACATAATTATTTGTTGAACTAATTAGAAATACCTTTTTTCTTATTAACCTTTTTCTAAGGGAAAAGTAATAAACGTACACAATAAACTTGCTAGAATATTATTTACATTATTATTGAAAGTTTGACTTTAATTTACATAATGAAAATAGACTTTTAGAATAAGCACTCTGAATTTTCACCACATAAGGGATATCGAGAGTTTAAAAATTAACTTTGATTAATATAATGAAATAACTGTATAGATAGAGAAAACACGAGAATTTTTGTGACATTGAGATATCAAGAGTTGCAAAATTAATCTTCAAGTTTTACATGAAGAAACGACCTTATACTTGCCAGCCTTTTACCTTGAAAAGGTTTTTTTTGGGGGGGGGGGGTCTAGAAGACAACGTGCCTATTAATACCAAACAATACAGACACCCACCGAAACACAAAGATATTGTGAGGGAAATTGTGCAAAAGAAGTTAAAAGACAGAATAATAACAGACTCAAACTCACCATATAATTCTCCCATCTGGATAATACCAAAAAAGCCAGACAGTCAAGACAATCCAAGATGGAGAATGGTAATAGATTTTAGAGAATTAACTAAAAAAACAATCAGAGATGCTTACCCACTACCAAATATAACAGACATAATGGATCAGCTAGGAGGAGCGGTCTATTTTTCTATATTTGATCTTGCATCAGGGTTCCAACAAATACCCATGGCACCAGAAGATTGTTATAAAACAGCGTTTACCACAAGAAATGGTCATTATGAATACAAAAGAATGCCAGAAGGTTTAAATAACGCTACGGCCACTTTTCAACGCTTAATGGAAAAAATCTTGCGCGGCCTGCAAAACATTGAAATGTTAGTATATTTAGACGACATCATTGTTTACAGCAAAGATCTTAAACAACATGAACAATGAATACGAAATCTCATAGAGAGATTAAGACAAGCTAAACTAGTTCTGCAACCTGACAAAGTCGAATTTTTCAGAAAAGAAGTTGCATTTTTAGGACACATAATCAGTGCACGAGGCATTGAACCAAACCCGAAAAAAGTCGAAGCAATAGCAAAATTACCACGTCCAAAATGCAGAACAAACATTCAAGAAGTCTTAGAAATGTTCGGATATTACCGAAAATACATACCAAAATTCTCGGACAAAGCAAGACCATTAACAGCATTACTGCAAAATAACAAGAAATTCGAATGGACACAAGAGTGTGAAGACGTTTTCAATGAATTGAAACAATGTCTCATGAGTGAACCAATTTTGCAATTCCCAGATTTTGAAAAGGTATTCCTATTGACAACAGATGCTTCAGATTACGCAATTGCCGCGGTTTTAAGTCAAGAAACCGATGGTTTTGAACACCCTGTTCAATTCCTATCTAGACTACTCAGCAAAGCTGAAAGAAACTATAGCACGACTGAAAAAGAGTGTCTAGCAGTACTATACGCTTTACACCAATTTCGACCGTATTTATTATGCAGAAAATTCACTCTGGTGTGTGATCACGAACCATTAAATTGGATGCACAGTAAAAACGATCCAGGTCAAAGACTAATGAGATGGATGTTCCGCTTCACAGGTTACGAATACACTTTCAAGTACAAACCGGGGAAACTGAACAAAAATGCAGACGCATTGTCTCGCAACCCACCAACAATCACAGAGGAAGAAATAAACAAAACCTCTCAAAATTAAAAGTAATGATAATAGATGAACAAAGGCCAAGTACAGCAAAAGGAAAAAATCCACTCCAAGGTTTGTGCAAGAGCACAAACCTTGTGAAACACAGATGCACACAAAGGTAGAGGAAGGCCAGTTGGAGCGAAAACAAATAAGGAAGCTCCGCAACTAGACCACAGCGTAATAGCTCAAAGAACGAGAGCAAAAGCACCTCAAGTTGAAAGCAAAATAAAGCAATACATTAAACAAGGAGCATATCCAAAATCAAAAAGGTTAAAATCAACAAATAACAGCCAAGAAGCTTCAACGTCAAAAGCACACAGTGATGATACCAACAATAGTGACACAGACACCAATACCTCCACAAAAACGAACATGTCAAACACTTCATGGTTGTCTTCGATAGCGGTAGATGGTAGCTCCAGTGATAACCCACCGCTAGAGGATCCAAGACGCAGGGCATTAAGAATAGATGAATCGGAAATAGATAAACAAACGAATAGTGATAACGACGAAGCATCATACAACGACAGCAACGACAAAACAATAAGTAATATAGTAATAGCAATAACAGCTAAAAGTGATACAGGCACAGACAAATCATCTGATGACGAATCAATAACTAATGCATCGAATATCACAACATTGTCACGAAAAGAAGTTGAAGAAGCTAGCAGAAAATTAGAAGAAAGCATAGCAAGATTTGAAGAATTGCATCCACAACAAACAGAGATCAACAAACAATACGATATTGCTGTAACTCACTTCTCTGATGGAGAAGAACAAACAGAGGAAATGAGATTCTGCATAGATGAATTAAATGCACATTACGGCACCAAACACATGGATGAAGTAATGGAAGAAGGACTCCAGAAGTTAGTAGAAAAATCTCAAAGAGAATTGGTAAAAAGATACGGCAAGAAATTCCCAACCTAAAGAAGATGAAACATCAATAGACGGAATAATATACCCAACAAAAGGAAGAATTTCAGACACAACAAGAATAATGAATAAATCTCCGAATGCCAAAAGCACACCACATTCAAACAAAAGAGTAAAGCTGAAAACAACAGATATAAGTGTCATAGATGAAAATTTTGATGACAAAACTTATGAAATAAGATATTCACAACCACCAGAAGTAACGGTTCCATGGTTAGTGACAATGCCACAGCTATTAGAACCAATAAACAAAAGATACGGTTCAGTGCAAAAATCCATCAATTCGACAATTGACAAGGACTCAAATACAAATCGAAATCTGCTACCAGAAAGAGAGCAAATAGTAACCATAAGAGAATGTCTAACATACAAAAGAGACAATTTAGTACATTTTCTTTCACAAGACTGCGACTGTAAGACTGCAATAGTCAGACTACTCACCGACATAGGAGCAATAGAGTTAATGAATATTAAAAACAAAAAACCGCACATTGGTCAAATTTTTGTCACAGCATTCAAGAAACACAAAATTTATTCTGTCATAATTAAAGACAAGTATTATAAAAAAATAAACATCGCAGAATTAGAGAATTCCTTGCACAACTTGAAAACAGTATTAAAAAAAAATGACGCAAAAAGTTTCATAATATCACGTAGAGGCGATTTAACAGATGAATTAGAACCCGGTCTGATCACCGAGCTTTAGCAAAAACC
>JACCIB010001744.1:0-21900 GCA_018906965.1 Philotrypesis tridentata | reverse complement strand
GGAATAAAGATGTACTTTCAACCAACTTTTTCTGCTTCGATATCTTTCTTCCTTTAGTTTCTCCAATTTCTTTTATTTTTCTAGCTAAGTTTCGATATAAATGATTGTAGCAAAAATACTTTTTAACAATAATTTTGAATTGCTTGTAAGGATCTTCCTGCAAAAAACACTACTATCACCATCTGCAGTAAAAGCGGAATAAATTAATTTCTTTTTTTCAACGCTTCTCTTAAATAATTCAACAATAATCTCTTTTTCCATAGCAGTTGAGGAAGCTAAGGTATCAAAATTTTTATAGCAATCATCAGGCACGGGGGTTTTGTCTTTTCGTAGATAATAATTGCACATTGCGCACATTTTATTTCTAACTCCCACATCGACTACTAATCCTGTAGCTTCATCTGTAATAGCTGCTGCACCAGATAATGCATCAAATTTTCCAAATTGATAGACTCTTTTTCCCCACGATCCATCACCGGTTGTACGAATTACGCCAATTTTTTCTCCATTATGTTCAATGAAATCTCCTCTTTGAATTGCCAATTGCCTTGATATTTCGGCAGCACGTTTCATTTCATTTTTACAAGTATCTTCAATAGCTTTCTGCACGACTTTATCGTTTATAGTATAAGTTTTGTTATACAAACCATCTATGTCCATGCAAGCTAAAAATTGATTGATCTGACTTTCTCCTGGGCCACTACTGTATGCCCCTAAGACAGCACTTTCATTCAATCCCATTATTTCATTATCAATACCTTCAGACATTACGCTAAATTGGTAGTGGCAATTATTACGTCTAAAAAAAGAACCTGGTTTTTAAACCAAAAGATTGTTCCTTATCTAATTTTATCAATCGCGAAACTGGCAATTCAACCAAGGATTGTGACCATCAAGCTTTCCAGCAAATCCTAAATAAATAGTCAAACATAACTATTTGTCTGCGTCCACTTCTGCTAATGTCGCGGTTATCTAAACTGTTGTCCGCAAATTGGCTAATGCTGTTTTCTAAAATATCTAGGCAGTAATAGTAGGATGATCTCTATTCTCTTCCGGCAATGGTAGCAGTTGGTCATGCGAAACATTTTCAAGATCGCTTACACCATTTTCATTATTACTTTGTTCATTTTCAATAACATCTATTTCATCATACTTCATCAATTTCTTCTTGATCATCGATTATCATAGTTATCTCCTCGTGAACCCCTCCATGTAAGGAGATTTCATCAATCCTATTCACATTGCTATCATTTAATTCTATAATTGATAGCTTTTCATCATTTCGCCTGTAAGGTAAAGTGAGTTGTGAAGATATTATTTTATATCATACTTGAAATACATTCATTGATCTAAATCATTACAATGACAGATTCAGAGCATGGATTATACAATTTTATTATTCTGACATAATAATTTTAATTTATAAAAGGCCTTATGCAAAATTTTAAACACAAAACTTTCTCAAACTACCTACTCTGTCCTTGTTACCGATAAATATGTTTTTCTATGTATACTCAGATAGTTTTTTGCCGAGACAGGCGAGCAAGGCGAGATTTCCATGAAGATTGCACATGCAAAATGCCTCTCGCCTGATTCTGGCGAGAGATAGAGACAGAGAGAGAGAGAGAAAAAGAACGCCACTCTCTTAAGGTCCAATAGTGAAAATTTCACTATTTCTGATAGGGAATTTACATACACAAATGAAATAGTAAAAAATTTACTACCCAATTAGTGAAAATTTTATAATTCATATTTGAAACAGTGACTATTCACTTTTTAACATAGTGAATATTGCTTCCAACTATTTTGTGTTGTGAATATTGACTATTTATCAAGTGTAGTGAATATTTTATGGTGTTTAAGCTGGCTTCCGCGACTTTTAACAAAAACTTATAAGTTCCTAAAACTTTCAGAGAATATTGTTAAAATCTCAAGCTTTCTATTGGTATAAAAATAATAAATCCGGCCTCACGTTCTTATAAAAACTTATGCTTCAAAATAGAATGGCGGAAATTATAGCATTTTTATTGAAGATAACGTTTGGAACAAAAAAATTTTATGTTTCCGTTGAAATATAAAAGATATCAGTAAAAAACAGTATTACGATGCATCTGCGTATGTGCACCACGCAAATGAGTACAGAAAGTAATGTCTATTTCACCGATTACAGATTAATTTTTTTATAAATAACATGTAGAAGTAGTTTACGTTATAATTTAGTTCAGTTTAAATGATACATTGAAATAAAAACATACAAAAAATTTAAGACCCTACCGGGGCCCCAAGTTGTTACGGTACCAACCGCTGGAGCCACCTTAACACGTTAAGTAATGGCTAGTGAATACTAATTTTGCAAAAAAGTGCTTTTTGAACGTGATGTTCTGCTTCAGTATCACTACCCTCCTAGTGGCACTTCACTAAGCGGTTACTGAATATTGACTTTTATTTATAAAACAGTGCTTCTAGATCAAATATTTTTGTAATGTTAGCAAAGGGAATCACTATTCACTTTGTGATATTTTACTAAGCTGTTAATTAATATTGACTTTGCAAGATAGTGATTTTGAAACTAATTTGTTAACTAAATAATCAGGGAATATTCACTGCTAAAAAGCACTAGTTTAGAACTTATAATTTTTTATAACCAGAATTGCTATTCTCTGCATATACAGTGAATCTCTGTAATGTCAGAAAACTTTCATTCACTAATTTATAAACACGGCAATTGATCCATTTGTGCTTTAAATGTCGAATCAGTTGTGCCCAAGTACCTACATTCTCTTATACAAATAATTTTTTCATGCGTGTGTGCGTGCGTACGTGTGCGGTCTTGCATGCATATATTTGTGTGTATGTATGGGTGAGTTTGGGTGCGTAAAAATATGTATAGAAAATCATACGCATATAATGGAGGTAAGTGTAATATACATTGAATACACAATTAACATTACACAATTTAATTCAGATAAGTAATCTGTGTAACTCACCTCCCCTCGCTGGCCTGCGAAGAAATAGAGAGCTTTAGACGAGCATCTGGCTCGTATAACGGAAAAAAATGTAGAGAGAGAGAGAGAGAGAGAGAGAGAAAGAAAGAGCGACAGAGAGAGAGAGAAAGAAAGAGCGAGAGAGAGACAGCGAGCGAGAGAGAGAAAGAAAGAGCTAGAGAGAGAGAGAGAGAGAGAGAGCGAGAGAGAGAGAAAGAGCGAGAGAGAGAACAAAGCTCTCTACTTTCTCCTGTGTATACACATAAGATTTTTTGTCAAGACAGCCGGGGGAGGTAAGATTTTCGTGTGCAAATTTAACGTAAAACTCGCCTACCCTGGCTGGCTGTCGATTATATCTTGCAGGAGGAGGGAGGCAGAAGGGATTGGAGAGCTTGACATGCTCGTAAAACTTGTCTCCCTCGACTATCTTGGAAAAAATACAGAGAGAGAGAGAGAGAGAGAGGGACAGAGAGAGGAAGAGAAAGAGTGAGAGAACGAGAGAGAGAGAGAGAGAGAGAGAGAGAGAGAGAGAGAGAGGGAGAGAGAGAGGAAGAGAAAGAGTGAGAGAACGAGAGAGAGAGAGAGAGAGAGAGAGAGAGAGAGAGAGAGAGAGGGACAGAGAGAGGAAGAGAAAGAGTGAGAGAACGAGAGAGAGAGAGAGAGAGAGAGAGAGAGAGAGAGAGATACGTAAAAGCTTCATCTCTCAATCTGTCTGCATTTTTTCCCATGAGAGTCGGGGGAGATGAGCTTTCCAAGTCAATTGCACATAAAAAAATCGCCGCGTACACCTGCGTACACACACAAGATATTTTTTTCGAAGACAGCCAGGGGAGACAAGTTTTCGTGTACAAATTTCATGGAAAACTCACCTCCGCTGGCTGCCTGTCAAAAATATCTTATGGGTACACGCAGACGGGGGAGGCGAGTTTTACCCGAGCAATAGACTCGTAGGACTCGTCTACCCTGACTATCTTGGGAAAAAACAGACAGAACGAGAGAGGAAGCTTTTACTTCTCTCTCTCTCTCTCTCTCTCTCTCTCTCTCTCTCTCTCTGCATTTTTTTCCAAGATAGTCGAGGGAGACCAGTTCTTCGAGCCACATGCACGTTCGAAGCTCTCCACTCCCTCCTGCGTATACACATAAGATATTTTTGGCAGGTCAGCCTGGGGTGGCGAGTTTTCCGTGAAATTCGCAGACAAAAAACTCGCATCCCCTGGCTGCCTTGACAAAAAAATTGTACGCAGGAGGGGGTGGCGAACTTTACACGTACATCAGACTAGTAAGGCTCATCTCCCCTGACTATCTTACCAAAAATCAGACAAAACTATAGAGGGAGCTTTTACTTCTCTATCTTTCTCTCTCTCTCGTAAAAACGTAAGAGCCACGTAAAAACTTCATCTATCATTCTGTCTGCACTTTTTTTGCATGAAAGTCAGAGGAGATGAGCTTTCCGAGTCCATTGCACGTAAAAACATCGCCACCCGCGTCTGCGTATACACATAAGATATTTTTAACAAGACTGCCAGGGGAAGTGAGTTTTTCGTGTGCAAATTTCACAGAAAACTCACCTCTCCTGGCTGTCTTGTCAAAAATACTTAATGCGTATACACAGGAGGGACTTGAGAGCTTTGAACCGGCATGTGGCTCGCAGAACTTATTTCCCTTGACTGCCTTGGAAAAAAATGCAAAGTGAGAGAGAGAGAGATAGAAACAGAAGTAAAAGCTCCCTCTCTCATTCAGTCTGTTTTTTTTCCAAGATAGTCAGGGGAGACGAGCCTTACCAGGCTACTGCTCGGGTAAAGCCCGCCTCCCGCGTACGCGTAGACACATAAGAATATTTCTGACAAGACAGCCAGGGGAGGCGAGTTCCGTCAAATTAAAACACGAAAAACTCACCTCCGCTGGCTGTCTACTCAAAATTATCCAATTCAATTGTACGTAGAAAATTTGCCGCCCGCGCCGTGTATACACATAAGAGATTTTTGATAAGACAGCCAGGGGAGGTGAGTTTTTCTTCTGCAAATTTCACGGAAAACTCGCCTCCGCTGGGTGCCTGTCAAAAATATCTTATGGGTTTACGTAGACGGTGAAGGCGAGCTTTACACGTACAATATACTCATAAGGCTTGTCTCCCCTGACTATCTTGGAAAAAAAACAGACTGAATGAGAGAGGGAGCTTTTACTTCTGTTTCTATCTCTCTCTCTCACTTTGCATTTTTTTCCAAGGTAGTCAAGGGAAATAAGTTCTGCGAGCCACATGCCCGTCCAAAGCTCTCAAGTCCCTCCTGTGTATACACATTAAGTATTTTTGACTGGACAGCCAGGAGAGGTGAGTTTTCCGTGAAATTTGCACACGAAAAACTCACTTCCCCTGGCAGTCTTATTAAAAATATCTTATGTGTATACGCAGATGCGGGCGGCGATTTTTTTACGTGCAATGGACTCGGAAAGCTCGTCTCCTCTCACTTTCATGCAAAAAAAATGCAAACAGAATGATAGATGAAGTTTTTACGTGTCTCTTACGTTTTTACGAGAGAGAGAGGGAAAGATAGAGAAGTAAAAGCTCCCTCTCTAGTTTTGTCTGATTTTTGGCAAGATAGTCAGGGGAGATGAGCCTTACTAGTCTATTGTACGTGTAAAGTTCGCCGCCCCCTCCTGCGTATAATTTTTTTGTCAAGGCAGCCAGGGGAGGCGAGTTTTTCGTCTGCGAATTTCACGGAAAACTTGCCTCCCCAGGCTGTCCTGCCAAAAATATCTTATGTGTATACGCAGGAGGGAGTGGAGAGTTTCGAACGTGCATGTGGCTCGAAGAACTTGTCTCCCTCGACTATCTTGGAAAAAAATGCAGAGAGAGAGCGAGATAGAGAAGTAAAAGCACCCTCTCTCGTTCTGTCTGCTTTTTTCCCAAGATAGTCAAGAGTCGAGCCTTACGAGTCTATTGTATCTGTGTGAAGCTTGCCTCCCCCTCCTGCGTATAATTTTTTTGTCAAGAGAGCCAGGAGGGGCGAGTTTTTCGTTTGCAAATTTCTCGGAAAACTCGCTTCTCCTGGCTGTACTGTCAAAAATATGTTATGTGTATACGCAGGAGGGAGGGGAGCTTTACGACTCTACAGCACTTGTAATGCTTGCCTCTTCCACCTGCGTATAATTTTTTGTCAAGACAGCCAGGGGAGGCAAGTTTTCGTGTGCAAATTTGACTGAAAACTGGCCTTCCCTGGCTGTCCTGCCAAAAAAATCTTTTGTGTATACGCAGGAGGGATGGGGGAGCTTTGGACATGCATGTGGCTCGTAAACCTTGTCTCCCTTGACTATCTTGCAAAAAAATACAGAGGGAGAGAGAGAGAGAGAGAGAGAGAGAGAGAGAGAGAGAGAGAGAGAGAGAAGTAAAAGCTTCCTCTCTCATTCTGTCTGTTTTTTTCCCAAGATAGTCAGGGTAGACGAGTCCTACGAGTCTATTGCTCGGGTAAAACTCGCCTCCCCCGTCTGTGTGTACCCATAAGATATTTTTGACAGGCAGCCAGCGGAGGCGAGTTTTCCGTGAAATTTGCAGAAGGAAAACTCACCTCCCCTGGCTGTCTTATCAAAAATCTCTTATGTGTATATGCGGCGCGGGCGGCAAATTTTCTACGTACAATTGACTCGGAAAGCGTGTCTCCCCGGACTCTCATGGGAAAAAATGTAGACAGAATGAGACAGGGAGCTTTTACGTCTCTCTCTCTCTATCTCTCTGTCTCTGTCTTTCTCTCTCTCTTTCTCTCTCTGTATCTTTCTCTCTCTCTCTTTCTCTCTCTGTATCTTTCTCTCTCTCTCTTTCTCTCTCTGTATATTTCTCTCTCTCTCTTTCTCTCTCTGTATCTTTCTCTCTCTCTCTTTCTCTCTCTCTTTTTCTCTCTCTCTTTTTCTCTCTTTCTCTCTCTCTGTCTCTCTCTCTCTTTCTCTCTCTTTTTTTCGTGGCGGGTTTCACGGTTAATTAAAATAAAAACATTTCTGTACAATGTAAATGAATTCAACCTTTATTTAAATTTAATTTATAATAATCTGTTTAAATTTTTTAATTAAAATTTATAATAATCTGTTTTGTTGGCCCTTTTTTATCATCTTTCACATATGGCCGGTTTCTCCATTGCTTGCCCCCTCGTTTGCCACGTTCTGTAATATAAATAAATAATAAATTAATTTTAAATCGTTTATTATTTTATTAAATCATAATAATATTGTACTAACTTTTGAAAGGTGTTCTTTTATTTCCTTGCTGGACGTTCTGTGTAATTGTTTGTTGCTGTTGTTGCGGTTGCTGTGTATGTTGTGTATAGTTTGCATAATTTGGCGTGTTATTTGTTGTTGTGTGTATTGCTTGTTGTGTATGTTGGGCGTTGATATAAGGTAGCGGAATTGGGTTTACAAAATTTTGGGGTTGTGGTGCTGCTAGTCTGTAGGTGAATGGTGGAATCTGTCTTTGAGTGTCTTGTTGGGGTGGATTACGAAAGTGTTGAAATGATGTTGGTAGTTGATTTGGTGGCTGAGGTCGTAACACAGGCTGTCTATCTGCCTGCTGAGCATTTCCCTGCAGTTGTTGGTTATGAGGCTGAAAGACAAAAAAGTATCTATAAGTACAGATGTATGTTCGAAAATCTAAAAAAAATTTCTTGAGCGAAAGCTTGTAATATATATTAAAAAACTTTGATAATTTACCTGTACTATCTGCGGTTGATTAACATTTAATATCGGCGGCCTGATTATCGGAGGTGCTGAAATCGACATCCGATGCATCATGTCGTCCATCAGCTAAAAAAAGACATACATAATTAAAATCTATAATTAAAAATATTTGTAAATAAAAAATTTGTAAATCAATCATCCCGGGTGGGAGCCTGTGCGTGGGAGAGAGAGAGAGAGAGAGAGAGAGAGAGAGAGAGAGAGAGAGTATAGCGCGATGAGAGCAGGCAAAATAGGGTATGGTCGGAATAAAGGAACGGTTGTTGGATACAGATAATAATAAAAATTAAATTTTTAAAAATTACATTTATTGACCTTATTTTTATACACGGTATAGGTATTCAAATGTCATCCAAACAAGTCAAAGCTAATCTTTGAAATTAATTAAATCATTATTGGTTTTAGCTGGGCGACTTTTATAACTTGCGAATTAATCTTCAAAGCCAGATTTTTGTGTTTTCGAATCTTTGTGATTATTCATCCCAGCCACTTCTTGGTATGAAACAGAAGTTTTTTCATTCAATTGTTCCGACTTGACGAGACATTGACGCTCCTCTCCTGGCATTCCCGAAGAGAAGCTTTTTTTCCACTTATCCATTTTAGGCTGCGCAAGTATCAGCTATTTGTGAGACCAAGATTTTTTGAAGAAACTTTTGATTTTATTGTGTTACTCGATTGATCACTCGTTGCGTACTGACTGTCTTCGGCCATACTGAGCTGTTAATATAGTTTTTCTTAGCATTCAAAACAATACCCTTTTTAATGGTTTTTAACAGCGATCGGGGTACAAGAGAGAGAGAGAGAGAGAGAGAGAGAGTGTACAAGAGATCTTATAGCGCCAGAGTCGAAAATTTTCCAAGTCCCGAAACAGAGAGAGTGGGGGTGTCTGGAAAGACTGTCGATCGGGGGCGCGTTATACCCGACGCATGCGCAGAGAGAACCGAGAGTTTTTTAAATAAGAGATCTATTCCACTTAAATTAAGAGTAGTGATAAATTGTGATCTGATAGGTCCACACTGCAATATACTTTGCACCGATGCATTTGCATAACATGATACATTATCATTATTCGGTAAGCCAACAATATGTAAAATATCAAATAACTTATTCAACAAATCTTTTTTAAGCGGTATTTCTTTATCTTTTTGATTATAAATGGAAGATTTCGATAACGGCATTTTTGATTGTTGGTATTCTTTAAAAAAATATTGAAAACTTACTTTCTTATTGTTGTTATCAAAAGCTACTGGAAAGACTTTAATTTGTTCACTTTCGAACATTTGATATAAATGATTTCGTAATCTTAAACTATCATAAATTATTTTTGAAGGATCTTTTTGGTATAGTAATGACGTGGCAAATGCGATTGCATAAACTCCGCAATCGTTAGAATTTCCTTGATTTTGAACCTGAGGATAATAAATAGGAATTTCATCAAAGTAAGGAAACAACTTTCTCAAAAACTTTTCATTGCATTCATGTAATGATTTTTTATTTAATGAATCATATATATAAATAGATTTTGTATCATAAAAACAACAAATCCAATGACCATTTATACATTTATTGCACAAATCATCGCAACTATGCAATGTTTGAACATGTTGAACGTTTCGTGCAATTGATTTAATACGTATAGAATTTGGATCACGCATAATATTTTGAAGATATAACGTTGACTGCGGTTTGAAAACAGTATTAGCAGCTATCATGCAATGAAATTTATCTATGTGTATATCTTTCAGACGAGAACCATCAGTTATTATTGACATATCATTTTTATCAAGAATAAATAAATTATTTCGTTTCTCCATAATGGTAATAATAATAATAATAATAATAATAATATAAATCAATTATAGTAAAAAATTACAATAATTTATTATTATGACGTATGTAGATTCTGTTTTAGGGGCGCTCGAAGCTGCCAATTTAGGGGCGCTTGAAGCTGCCAATTTAGGGGCGCACGAAGCTGCCAATTTAAGGGCGCAGGAAGCTGCCAATTTAGGGGCGCACGAAGGTGCAAGTTTTTATCTGAAAAAAAAATGTATCAGCTATAAATATTTACTGTGGTAATAAAATATGAAGCATAATAAAATAAAATTTAAAACTGCTTAATTTAAAATTTAAAACAGATGTCATACGAAATCAAAGTTTGGCGAGCTTCAATTAAAAACTTTAAATTTTTGTTTTATCCTATATTATAAAAAAAATTAGTAAAATTTCATTTTATATTTTTCAAAGAATAATTCCGTAGTAACTACATATATATAACTGTAAATTAAAATATAGTACAAAAATCCTACTAGAAAAGAGTTCTGCAGAAAAATAGTTTTTTTTAATACACGTTTATATAAAAACATAATATGCGATACTAACATTGTAGACCAGAATAAAGTTTCAAGTTTTATCGTTAAAAAAACAAACAGTTGTTTGAATGATATTCGAAGAAGTGTCACTACCGATATGATAGTCCAAATTCAATTTTCAAGAACTCAAATTAAAGGTAAAATCAAGGGGCGCGGTAGCGCCGCGATGGCAAGTATAAGGTACGTGAGTACGTACGCCGCCGTCGGGCGCTAGCCAGACCCTATATACATCTCATAGGCATTGTTGGAAACTCGACTTACGGTTTTCTTCACTTTGACAGTATTATTTGTCACATAGAAATACTCAAACGAAAGCTTGAGACGAAACTAACAAAATCACATCAGGGTCACATTTTCTGAAAATGCTTCTATCAACAGATATTGTAAAGTGAAAGTTCGAGCCCCTCGATTCTCATCAAGAGAGAAGAATGAAAACTGAACAATTCTTCCGGTTACGTCAGCCCTACGTATTTCCGTAATAATATATAGCACACCGTGCATCAATAAATTTCTACTTGTACATGCTGAGCAGATGCAGACGATGTTTCATGGTGAAACATTGTTTATGTTTATAATAATCAACGTAAATATTTTAATTAATAATTTAACATATTATTATAAAATTTTGTGATAGTGCGAAATATATCATAAGTTTAATATCTTAAAACAGTGTCATTTAAAAACAGTGAGAAATAAGTCAATTTCATTCATAATGATCGACATGATTAATAGTGTATAATTAGATTAGATAAGTATTTAGTGTTATGATTGTGATTTATTAATTTACAATATAAATCAAGGTTTCGTGAACTGATACTTTGTATAAATGTTCTCGTTTCTTTTTCAGATACTTTTGGGAGGTTATATTGCCATTGAAAAAAGTTTGAATTATAAATATTTATGATTTGCAGTATTTATTATGCTGTGAAGTAAGAATAATTATTAAGTTAGCAGAATATCTGGTGCAAGCGGAAGATTTTTATTTTGATAATAAGTAATTCATCTACTAGTGTGAAGCATTGTTTTTTATGGAGGATCGTCTCCTTATGGAGGACTATCCACCTCTTGCTGTGAATTATAGACTTTTTCTCTATCCAGATCGGATGGAATGTACCATAAAAAGTGTTAAAAAGTGAACTTATTATAAGTTGTATACAGAAAGTGATTGTGTTATTTTAAACGAGAATAAAATTATGAAAAGTATTATCCAAACAATTATTATGTGAAGTTGAAAAAAGTGCTAAAAAGTAAATGTCTAAAATTAAAATTATAATATTGAAACTTTTGAAAAAACAAATACAGCTGCCGAGGTAAACTGTTAAAATTTCATTCATAAATAGTATAATCTTTTTTTGCTACTTACGAAGAATAGTGATAGTGTCTTTTTATATTCAAAATGTTGATATGTACACAAGATTAAATTGAAAGATAGTTTAAGTTTAATAGATTACAGCGTAACTCAGCATAGTGATTAGTGATATAAATTCTAAATTAAAGCTATGTGTGAGGATTGTTTCGAATGTAATCCATTACTAAATGAATTTTAGTGTTGTATTGGTGATAATTTGTGTATTAAATTATGTGAACAGGTTATGCCGTTTAATCTGTATATTATAATAATAATAGCTGTAAACTTTGTGAAAATAAGGAAAAATGTGAGACTCGTGGTTTGAAGCCCAGCTATCTTAATACTTAGACGGACATTCAGTTCAAATAATAAGGAAAAATGTGAGACTCGTGGTTTGTAGCCCAGCTATCAATATACTTAGACGGACATTTAGTTGAAAAAATAAGGAAAATTGTGAGACTCGTGGTCTGAAGCCCAGCTATCAATATACTTAGACGGACATTAGTTGAAAAAATATGTATGCAGAAAGTGATTGTGTTATTTTCAACGAGAATAAACTTATGATAAGTATTATCCAAACAATTATTATGTGAAGTTGAAAAAAGTGCTAAAAAGTAAATGTCTAAAATTATATACAATACATGAAAGATTCATGAACTGATTCTTTGTTAAAATATATCCTTTTACTTTTCAGGTTTTTTTGCTATTAGATTATATAAAGAAATAACTATTCTGTGATATGGCAGCTAGTAAAGTGTTAAGAATTCATCTTTCAAGAAAGTTTACGATGTTGAAGTGAATATGTAACTTTTTCTATCGTCTCCTGGGTTCACCTTTCAAACAAGTTTCTACATTCTTGAAGTGGATGTGTAATTTTTTCTATTGTCTCCTGGGTGGTAGACTCTCAGGCTATTCGTCGAAAGGGATCCTGATGAAAAGCTAGTGAAAGTGTTGTATTTTTATTATCCAAGAATCAAAGAAAATTTATACAGAATTTCCAGTTTATATAATTTTCTTGTGATGTGACAAGTTGGTTAAGTGTTAGGATTATATTCGAAGCTAGTGAAGTGTCAAGAATATGCATCGCTCATGCATGAAATTTTCTAAGTTGTTTAAGTGTATATGAAAAATTCATAACTTTTCCTATCGTTTCCTTGGAGGTAGACTCTCAGGCTATTCGTCGAAAGGGATCCTGATGAGAAGCTAGTGAAAGTGTTGTATTTTCATCGTCCAAGAATCAAAGAAAATTTATACAGAATTTCCTGTTTATATAATTTTCTTGTGATATGACAAGTTGGTTGAGTGTTACGGTTATATTGAATCTTCCACGCAAGAAAGTTTCTACAATTGTGGAAGTGCTTGTGTTAACTTTTCCTATAGTCTCCTGGGAGATAGACTCTGAGGCTATACGTCGAAAAGAATTCTTATGAATAGATAGTAAAAGTGTTTTATTTTCTTAGTTCAGAGAATATTCAGTTTATGTAAGGAAAAAATTATTTTCTATTGTGAGAAGCTAGTGAAGTGTCAAGAATATGCATCGCTCATGCATGAAAGTTTCTAAGTTGTTTAAGTGTATATGAATAGTTCATAACTTTTCCTATCGTCTCCTGGGAGGTAGACTCTCAGGCTGTTCGTCGAAAGGGATTCTTATGAATAGCTAGTGAAAGTGTTTTATTTTGTTGGATTTTTGAGATTATTCAGTTTATATAATAGAGAATATTCTTGCTTGATGCAACAGTAATGTTTTATACAATAATCAGCATGTGTATATTATATACTTACTCCATCGATTTCATGGCTTTAGGGTCTAAATTGTCAGGTGCATAACTATAAAAATCAAAACTATAAGTTCTTAAATAAACTCAATTGTATTGTTTTAGCATGTTAAAACAAGCTTTTATAGCTATAACAGATTTTAAATCAGGCGAAGACCGAAGTATCCAAAATGTAGCTTACTTATTTCAATTATATTCTTCGCTCTCATTTCTATATGTAGTCATTATTATAGTAGTGATTAAAATCTATGGATATTTTACATACATTTTTTATTACCTTAATACAGTAGTTTTTATATATAAGCTCTGGTCTTTGTAAACATGTATTTTTTGCAAATATTTATTCCATTTTTAATGGGACCAAATGGAAGTTGATATTATATATATATTTTATACTTTCCCTGATATTATGGTTTAGCAGTCAATTCAGTATATATAAATTTTATGGCTGTGATGAATAAATATTTAACGATGAAAGTAAATTAGGTTGTCAGCTATAATACAGAGTATAAATAATAATAGAAAACATTGAACGTAATTCAACACTGTGTACCAAGATAAAAGACGTTGAAAGATTCACAGTTTGCACTTCCAATGCCTTTTTCACATACCCCAAACTCAATATAAATAGTTTAATGTACCTCAGAGTAGTTTAGCATAGGAGTCTGTCAAATAACAAAACAAGCAAATAGTTAACTTAATAGACAGGCACCCCAAAAGCATTATTAATATCCCATATTGGACCCACAAATAAAACTTTCAAACTATAATTTAAAAATTAAAGCAACGCACTTGCACGAAGCACTGAGTTCATAAGTATTCCTCTATTCATGCACAAACAAAACTTGGTCGGCAAAAGTCATTATCAATTCCATAGGCAATAAAACAAATAATTAAGCCTACATACAAACTAAATTCAATGTGCACAATTATTGAGACCCACTATTTACACATCAAAACTTAGTAGAACCCAGGAAGAGCAATCTGAAAGAGATGGCCTTTGCTCCAAAAGACGAACTCAATCAGATAGGTCTGACATAAACATACACCAATAAGTCCATTCAAATCCAGGGAAACAGAGCCAACCAACACAAAACACTTTAACATAAATTAAACTATTATGTGAATTATCATATATATTATGTGAATTATATTATCATGTGAATTATTATTAAATTATTATGTGTAGGAAAAAAGTGAAAATAACTATACCATTTTTTGCTTGTTCTCGACAAATCACACTTGAGATCCACAAATTCACATAATAATTATTGAAAAACACCATAGTGATTTACACTTATTCACACATATACATAATTTAAAAACTACAAAAAGTCAAAAGCACTGGTCAAGTCATGTAAATTAATTAAATATGTTTATTAAAACACTCTACAACACTGTTGTACTTCTCACTACAAAAAACTTTAGCGAAAACTTGTGCACTAGCTTCGGCATGCCATTCCAGGGGAGACGTCAAAATCTTCTTAAGACGTAACACACAAATTTCGAAGCAGCATTGACCCAGTGACCTGAAAACAAAAAGACAAAATTCTTTTAACAAAGCACCGGTGCTTTAAATCAACAAAAAGTCTCAATAATTTAAATAAAAAAAAGTAACTTATCTGACTCCAAACAGCAATGATCGACCAAGGGAAAGCACAAGTTTCCCATCATCACAGTGTACAAGTCCCAAAAGAAATCACTCCTCGTAGTAGCTGACCATCCATAGTTGCTCCTGAGTACGAGTTTCGATCCCGTAGCAACAATTTTAAAATACTTTAGCAGCGACAAAGTTAATCACGCGAGAGGTTAAACACTGACGGTATAGCAGACGTAACGTCGATAACCCCAGGACTACAGAGCGACTTACCGACGCCTCAGACTGAGCACGCGCGCACACTTTTAGAACTAGGGCGCTAGTGACAAAGACTAGTACCACTGCCGCGGCCATCTTCAGTGAGCATATACACATTAATTTTTAAATTTATAACTTATTCAGTTGATGTTAACTGTTCTTTGTAATTTAGGTATTACATACTTTTTAAAAGTAGTGAAATCTCCCCCCCCCCCCAAAAAATACCTTTTCAAGGTAAAAGGCTGGCAAGTATAAGGTCGTTTCTTCGTAAAACTTGAAGATTAATTTTGCAACTCTTGATATCTCAATGTCACAAAAATTCTAATTGTTTTCTCTATCGATACAGTTATTTCATTATATTAATCAAAGTTAATTTTTAAACTCTCGATATCCCTTATGTGGTGAAAATTCAGAGTTCTTATTCTAAAAGTCTATTTTCATTATGTAAATTAAAGTCAAACTTTCAATAATAATGTAAATAATATTCTAGCAGGTTTATTGTGTACGTTTATTACTTGTCCCTTAGTAAAGGCTAATAAGAAACGTTATTATAATGCAATGATTAAAAAGGTATTACTTAAAATTCTAAGTGTTTTCTCTATCTATACAGTTATTCCATTATATTAATCAAAGTTAATTTTTAAACTCTCGATATCCCTTACGTGGTAAAAATTCAGAGTGCTTATTCTAAAAGTCTATTTTCATTTTGTAAATTAAAGTCAAACTTTCAATAATAATGTAAATAATATTCTAGCAGGTTTATTGTATACGTTTATTACTTTTTCCTTAGTAAAGGTTAATAAGAAATGTGATTATAATGCAATGATTAAAAAGGTATTTCTAATTAGTTCAACTAATAATTATGTTAATATATGTGTCTTCTTTTACCTCGTAAATGAGTGAATCACAGACACTGAAAGAACATGATGCTTATACATGAAGCTGAATAACTTGAAATTTTAATCTATCTATATCAATATGAATGCGTAAACATCTTTGCTTGAAGGATCTGTTGGACAGACTACCATTTCTTTAGTGTTTCTTCTCTATACCTTCGATTTTACATAAATTTCTATTTTAATATAGCAAAAGAAAGTTATGATATCAATAAAGAAATTGGCAAGTTTTTGTTATAAGAAGCAATTGAGTTGATATAAATAAATAATTGTTTAAATCGGAGAAGGATTATAAATATATATGTATTGATCATTATAAACACTCGACCAAATTGTGACATGTGAAAAGGTGGATAGGCTGTGAAAAGATACTGTCGGTAGAATTGTCGGAATAACTGCGATTGCCGCCACGTCCTGCGCATTTCCAGCTGACGTTTAATGACTGATCACTCTTACGCCGTATTTAGTGTGGGAGGTTAGGTCACCGTACTTCCGGAAAATAGAGCGTTCCTTAACCGGTCACAAACATGCGCAAAGCATAGCACTAATTCGATATTATTCAAAGTTCAATATGATCCGAGTGTACATATAGGAATGATGCTCTTACATGACATTATCACATGAAAAATGTGCCCATAATATATTACAGGATTGTTTCGTATTATGAAAACTTTTTCGATTATTTATGGGAGCAACGAGCGGATGTACAATCTACTCTACTTAGTAATTCAGTAAATTGCTATCCTTATTTCATGAAAAATCTATGTCCAAGACGATCATTTGCAATTAAATATAAGAATCAATTCATACAAAAAATCGATCCCACGTTTAAAAAAAACAGTAACAAATTCTAGCCTGTATAACGCAATTTTTTTTATGGAAAAACTTGCCGTCCCGTCCTATAATAGATACCGTTGGGTACTATCTTAAAATTGTGCATGGTTATCCAAAGTAATTTGTTGTTAACAAAACACTGTTAGAAAATCTCGTGTCGGATTTTTCATTCTACATGTATTTACTACTATTCTTAACCAATTTTTGAAGAATTCAAACTTCATCTTGTAATCATTGTAAACACAATTTTTGGTTATTTGTATTTGTATGTATGTTACACAAAAGTATGTTATTATTATCGAATGGTTACAAGATCATCAATAAAAATAATTATTATTATGTATGACAAAAATGTTATAAAATAAATTTCTATGATTTAAGTTCGGAAATCAATCAAGCTAAAAAATATTAAATTAACATTTATGTTTATATTTTAGTTTTATATCGATACTTAACAAAAAAATAGAACTACAATTTTTATTTGAGGCTATCGTTCTCACAGTTTAACATAATATTATATTATACATAAATATTATATATAAACATATATTATAAGTATATTAAAAATTTTATGCGATTGTTGATTACACTGACATTTAGTAGTTCATCGATTATCTATGATAGGACGGGACGGCAAGTTTTTCCATAAAAAAAATTGCGTTCTACATGCTAGAATTTGTTACTGTTTTTTTTAAATGTGGGATCGATTTTTTGTATGATTTGAATCTTATATTTAATTGCAAATGATCGTCTTGGACATAGATTTTTCATGAAATAAGGATAGCAATTTACTGAATTACTAAGTAGAGTAGATTGTACATCCGCTCGTTGCTTCCATAAATAATCGAAAAAGTTTTCATAATGCGAAACAATCCTGTAATATATTATGGGCACATTTTTAATGTGATAATGTCATGTAAGAGCATCATTCCTATATGTACACTCGGATTATATTGAACTTTGAATAATATCGAATTAGTGCTATGCTTTGCGCATGTTTGTGACCGGTTACGGAACGCTCTATTTACCGGAAGTACGGTGACCTAACCTCCCACACTAAATACGGCGTAAGAGTGATCAGTCATTAAACGTCAGCTGGAAATGCGCAGGACGTGGCGGCAATCGCAGTTATTCCGACAATTCTAACGACAGTATCTTTTCACAGGCTATCCACCTTTTCACATGTCACAATTTGGTCGAGTGTTTATAATGATCAATACATATATATTTATAATCCTTCTCCGATTTAAACAATTATTTATTTATATCAACTAAATTGCTTCTTATAACAAAAACTTGCCAATTTCTTTATTGATATCATAACTTTCTTTTGCTATATTAAAATTGAAATTTATGTAAAATCGAAGGTATAGAGAAGAAACACTAAAGAAATGGTAGTCTGTCCAACATATCCTTCAAGCAAAGATGTTTACGCATTCATATTGATATAGATAGATGAAAATTTCAAGTTATTCAGCTTCATGTATAAGCATCACGTTCTTTCAGTGTCTGTGATTCACTCATTTACGAGGTAAAAGAAGACACATATATTAACATAATTATTAGTTGAACTAATTAGAAACACCTTTTTAATCATTGCATTATAATCACATTTCTTATTAACCTTTACTAAGGGAAAAGTAATAAACGTACACAATAAACCTGCTAGAATATTATTTACATTATTATTGAAAGTTTGACTTTAATTTACATAATGAAAATAGACTTTTAGAATAAGCACTCTGAATTTTCACCACGTAAGGGATATCGAGAGTTTAAAAATTAACTTTGATTAATATAATGAAATAACTGTATAGATAGAGAAAAACACTTAGAATTTTTGTGACATTGAGATATCAAGAGTTGCAAAATTAATCTTCAAGTTTTGCATGAAGAAACGACCTTATACTTGCCAGCCTTTTACCTTGAAAAGGTTTTTTTTTTGGGGGGGGGGGGAGATTTCACTATTTTTAAAAATTATGTAATACCTAAATTACAGAGAATAGTTAACATCAACTGAATAAGTTATAAATTTAAAAATTAATGTGTAAATGCTCACTGAAGATGGCCGCGGCAGTGATACTAGTATTTGTCACTAGCGCCCTAGTTCTAAAGTGTGCGCGCGTGCTCAGTCTGTGGCGTCGGTAAGTCGCTCTGTAGTCCTGGGGTTATCGACGTTACGTCTGCTATACCGTCAGTTGTTTAACCTCTCGCGTGATTAACTTCGTCGCTGCTAAAGTATTTTAAAATTGTTGCTACGGGATCGAAACTCGTACTCAGGAGCAACTATGGATGGTCAGCTACTACGAGGAGTGATTTCTTTTGGGACTTGTACACTGTGATGATGGGAAACTTGTGCTTTCCCTTGGTCGATCATTGCTGTTTGGAGTCAGATAAGTTACTTTTTTTTATTTAAATTATTGAGACTTTTTGTGATTTAAAGCACCGGTGCTTTGTTAAAAGAATTTTGTCTTTTTGTTTTCAGGTCACTGGGTCAATGCTGCTTCGAAATTTGTGTGTTACGTCTTAAGAAGATTTTGACGTCTCCCCTGGAATGGCATGCCGAAGCTAGTGCACAAGTTTTCGCTAAAGTTTTTTGTAGTGAGAAGTACAACAGTGTTGTAGAGTGTTTTAATAAACATATTTAATTAATTTACATGACTTGACCAGTGCTTTTGACTTTTTGTAGTTTTTAAATTATGTATATGTGTGAATAAGTGTAAATCACTATGGTGTTTTTCAATAATTATTATGTGAATTTGTGGATCTCAAGTGTGATTTGTCGAGAACAAGCAAAAAATGGTATAGTTATTTTCACTTTTTTCCTACACATAATAATTTAATAATAATTCACATGATAATATAATTCACATAATATATATGATAATTCACATAATAGTTTAATTTATGTTAAAGTGTTTTGTGTTGGTTGGCTCTGTTTCCCTGGATTTGAATGGACTTATTGGTGTATGTTTATGTCAGACCTATCTGATTGAGTTCGTCTTTTGGAGCAAAGGCCATCTCTTTCAGATTGCTCTTCCTGGGTTCTACTAAGTTTTGATGTTGTAAATAGTGGGTCTCAATAATTGTGCACATTGAATTTAGTTTGTATGTAGGCTTAATTATTTGTTTTATTGCCTATGGAATTGATAATGACTTTTGCCGACCAAGTTTTGTTTGTGAATGAATAGAGGAATACTTATGAACTCACTGCTTCGTGCAAGTGCGTTGCTTTAATTTTTTTAAATTATAGTTTGAAAGTTTTATTTGTGGGTCCAATATGGGATATTAATAATGCTTTTGGGGTGTCTATCTATTAAGTTAACTATTTGCTTGTTTTGTTATTTGACAGACTCCTATGCTAAACTACTCTGTGGTACGTTAAACTATTTATATTGAATTTGGGGTGTATGTGAAAAAGGCGTTGGAAGTGCAAACTGTGAATCTTTCAACGTCTTTTATCTTGGTACACTGTGTTGAATTACGTTCAATGTTTTCTATTATTATTTACACTCTGTATTATAGCTGACAACCTAATTTACTTTCATCGTTAAATATTTATTCATCACAGCCATAAAATTTATATACACTGAATTTACTGCTAAACCATAATATGAAAGAAAGTATAAAATATATATATAATATCAACTTCCATTTGGTCCCATTAAAAATGGAATAAATGTCTGAAAAAAATACATGTTTACAAAGACCAGAGCTTATATGTAATAACTACTGTATTAAGGTACTAAAAAATGTATGTAAAATATCCATAGATTTTAATCACTACTATAATAATGACTACATATAGAAATGAGAGCGAAGAATATAATTGAAATAAGTAAGCTACATTTTGAATATTTCGGTCTTCGCCTGAATCTAAAATCTGTTATAGCTATAAAAGCTTGTTTTAAACATGCTAAAACAATACAATTGAGTTTATCTAAGAACTTATAGTTTTGATTTTTATAGTTATGCACCTGACAATTCAGACCCTAAAGCCATGAAATCGATGGAGTAAGTTTATAATATACACATGCTGATTATTGTATAAAACATTACTGTTGCATCAAGCAAGAATATTCTCTATTATATAAACTGAATAATCTCTAAATCCAACAAAATAAAACACTTTCACTAGCTATTCATAAGAATCCCTTTCGACGAACAGCCTGAGAGTCTACCTCCCAGGAGACGATAGGAAAATTTATGAACTATTCATATACACTTAAACAACTTAGAAACTTTCATGCATGAGCGATGCATATTCTTGACACTTTACTAGCTTCTCACTATAGAAATAATTTTTTCCTCATATAAACTGAATATTCTCTGAACTAAGAAAATAAAACACTTTTACTATCTATTCATAAGAATTCTTTTCGATGTACAGCCTCAGAGTCTATCTCCAAGGAGACTATAGGAAAAGTTAACATAAGCACTTCCACAATTGTAGAAACTTTCATGCGTGGAAGATTGAATCTAATCGTAACACTCAACCAACTTGTCACATCACAAGAAAATTATATAAACAGGAAATTCTGTATGAATTTTCTTTGATTCTTGGACGATGAAAATTCAAGACTTTCACTAGCTTCTCATCAGGATCCCTTTCGACGAATAGCCTGAGAGGTCTACCTCCAAGGAAACGATAGGAAAAGTTATGAATTATTCATATACACTTAAACAACTTAGAAAATTTCATGCATGAGCGATGCATATTCTTGACACTTCACTAGCTTCGAATATAATCCTAACACTTAACCAACTTGTCAAATCACAAGAAAATTATATAAACTGTAAATTCTCTATAAATTTTCTTTGATTCTTGGATAATGAAAATACAACACTTTCACTAGCTTCTCATCAGGATCCCTTTCGACGAATAGCCTGAGAGTCTACCTCCCAGGAGACAATAGAAAAAATTACACATCCACTTCAAGAATAGTGAAACTTGCTTGAAAGGTGAACCCAGGAGACGATAGAAAAAGTTACATATTTACTTCAACAACGTAAACTTCTTGAAAGATGAATTCTTAACACTTTACTAGCTGCCACATCACAGAATAGTTATTTCTTTATGTAATCTAATAGTAAAAAAACCTGAAAAATAAAAGGATATATTT
>JACCIB010001743.1:0-22034 GCA_018906965.1 Philotrypesis tridentata | reverse complement strand
GAAGACGTTTTCAATGAATTGAAACAATGTCTCATGAGTGAACCAATTTTGCAATTCCCAGATTTTGACAAGGAATTCATATTGACAACAGATGCGTCAGATTACGCAATTGCCGCGGTTTTAAGTCAAGAAACCGATGGTTTTGAACATCCCGTTCAATTCCTATCGAGGCTACTCAGTAAAGCTGAAAGAAACTATAGTACGACCGAAAAAGAGTGTCTAGCAGTACTATACGCTTTACATCAATTCCGACCATACTTATTATGCAGAAAATTCACTCTGGTGTGTGATCACGAACCATTAAATTGGATGCACAGTAGAAAAGATCCAGGTCAAAGACTAATGAGATGGATGTTCCGTTTCACAGGTTATGAATGCACTTTCAAGTACAAACCTGGAAAATTGAACAAAAATGCAGACGCATTGTCTCGCAACCCACCAACACTCACAGAGGAAGAAATAAACAAAAACCTCTCAAAATTAAAAGTAATGATAATAGATGAACAAAAATCAAGCACATCAAAAGAGAAAAACCCGACTCCAAGAGCACAAACCTTGGGGAACGCAGAGGCACCCAAAGGCAGAGGAAGGCCAATAGGAGCAAAAACAAGTAAAGAAGCTCCACAATTGGATCATAGTGTCATTGCTCAAAGAACGAGAGCAAAAGCACCTCAGGTTGAAAGCAAAATAAAACAATACATCAAACAAGGAGCATACCCAAAGTCAAAACGACTAAAATCACCAAGCAACAGCCAAAAAGCTTCAACGTCAAAAGCACATAGTGATGACACCAATAATAGTGATACAGACACCGACACCTCCACAAAAACAAACATATCAAATACTTCATGGTTGTCCTCAACAACAATAGATGGTAGCACCAGTGATAACCCGCCTTTAGAGGATCCAAGACGCAGCGCATTAAGAATAGATGAGTCAGAAATACAGCAACAAGCAAATAGCGATAACGACGAATTATCATCCAACGACAGCAACGACAAAACAATAAGTAATATAGAAATAGCAATAACAGCTAAAAGTGATACAGGCACAGACAAATCATCTGATGACGAATCAATAACTAATGCATCGAATGTCACAACATTGTCACGAAAAGAAGTTGAAGAAGCTAGCAGAAAATTAGAAGAAAGCATAGCAAGATTTGAAGAATTGCACCCACAACAAACCGAGATCAACAAACAATACGACATTGCTGTAACTCACTTCTCTGATGGAGAAGAACAAACAGAGGAAATGAGATTCTGCATGGATGAACTAAATGCACATTACGGCACCAAACACATGGATGAAGTAATGGAAGAAGGACTGCAAAAATTAATAGAAAAATCTCAAAGAGAGTTGGTGAAAAGATATGAACAGGCAAGAGATTCTCAACCTGAAGAAGATGAAACATCCATAGACGGGATAATATACCCAACAAAAGGTAGAATTTCAGACACCACAAGAATAATAAATAAATCTCCGAATGCCAAAAGCACACCACATCCGAATAAAAAAGTAAAGCTGAAAACAACAGATATAAGCGTCATAGATGAAAATTTTGACGACAACACTTATGAAATAAGGTATTCACAACCACCAGAAACAACAGTTCCATGGTTAGTGACAATCCCACAGCTATTAGAACCAATAAACAAAAGATACGGTTCAGTGCAAAAATCCATTAATTCGACAATTGACAAGGATTCAGACACAGATCGAAAATTGCTACCAGAAAGAGAACAAATAGTAACCATAAGAGAATGTCTAACATACAAAAGAGATAATTTAGTACATTTTCTTTCACAAGACTGCGACTGTACCACTGCAATAGTCAGACTACTCACTGACATAGGAGCAATAGAGTTAACGAACATCAAAAACAAAAAACCGCACATCGGTCAAATTTTTGTTACAGCGTTCAAAAAACACAAAATTTATTCTGTCATAATCAAAGACAAGTATTACAACAAAATAAACATTGCAGAATTAGAGAATTCTTTGCAAAATTTGAAAACAGTATTAATAAAAAATGAAACAAAATGTTTCAGAATATCGCGTAGAGGCGATTTAACAGATGAATTATAACCCGGTCTAATCACCGAGCTTCTAGCAAAAACCTTCAACAATTCTCCAATAAAGGTAACAATCTGCTATGGAAAAGTAGAACTACCATTGGAAAAAGAAAGGAAACAAATTATAGCAAATTTACATGACAGCCTAACTGGCGGTCACAAAGGTATAAACCAAACATATCGCAAAATCAGAGAACGATATTATTGGCCAGGAATGCGTAATGACATTCAAAATTACATAAGAAAATGCGAAAGTTGCCAAGAAAAGAAAATTGAACGATTCAAAACAAGAGAACCAATGATTATCACAGACACACCAATAGAAGCTTTTGACAAAGTCTCGATTGACACAGTCGGCAAATTAAGACAAACGCCATCAGGTAATTGCCACTTACTAACAATGCAATGCAACCTAACAAAGTATTTAATTGCTATACCAATTAAAAATCTGAATGCAACCACCATCGCAGATGCACTGGTCAAGCATTTAATTTGTCAATTTGGAGCACCAAGAGCAATACTCTCAGACAGAGGAACAAGTTTTCTATCAAGCATAGTAGAAACAATGTTGCAAATTTTCAAAATAAATAGATTAACAACATCAGGTTACCGACCACAAACAAATGGTTCGTTAGAAAGAAGTCATGCTCCACTAGTAGAGTTCATAAGAATATATTCAGAAAAATATGATGACTGGGACAAATTAGCACCATTTACCACGTTCACATACAACACAAGCGTTCATGCAGCAACCAATTTCACACCATTTGAATTGGTATACGGCAAAACAGCTCGTTTCCCAATCAAAATACCATCAGACGAAAAACTACGCACATACAACGTGTACATCAGAGATTTAATACTCCGATTAGATGAAATGAAAGTATTAGCAGGAGAAAGAATAATACACAACAAAATGAAATCAAAAGAAAGATATGACCACAAAATCAGAAAATTCAAAGGCAAAATAGGCGGATACGCACGCCTAATAAATGAACCAAGAACAAGTAAATTCGATGCCTACAGAAATAAACCACTGAAAATCATCGAATTCATAGGTAGAAAAAATGTCATACTAGAATACCAGACAGCAATTCTGACTAGAATTCATTTTGTTACAGATGAACCGCCGCACAGTCTCGTTCATCCTGTTCATCACCACTGTACCAGGCTTTAGCACACATAGTAACGAAAATAAATTGCACATACAAGAAACCTTATCACCAAACCCTGGCATTTATTATGAAAAATCAAACAAAATCAAAATAATAAGAGCAGACTGGAAAGTCAACATAGTCATCGACGTTGATCAATTCCTAAACATACACAACCCATCACAATCCCACATGGAGGTCTACAATAAATGCATAACAACGATTGAAGAATACAAATGCAAAAATGCCCTAGGCACTGACCTACTAGAGATAAAACAAAAAACTCTAACAGAGCTGAAAACAACCATCAAAGAAACCATAAACAACCTAGGTCAAATTGAATATCCTAACTCGAAATACCCATCGAGCATCAGAATGAAAAGAATGACACCAGTTGGATTCATAGGATCAATAAGCAAATCGCTTTTCGGCCTAGCCACCGAAGATGATATTGACAAAGTCAACCAAAATATTGATCAATTATTCACTGATCAAAAACAAATCATACATTTAGTTACAGAAAACACACACATAGTAGCAACCAAATTCGATGATTTATACAAAACCACAAAAAACCACCAACTCATTCTAGAAGGTTTTGAAAAAACACTGAAGCAAATCGTAACAAGTGTATTAAAAGAAAATGAACAAATGAAATACCTGGTAGAAATCATGCTCTACGTAAAAAGATTAGAAATGACCCTAGACCACATGATAAAAAGTCATGAAAAAATATTGAACATACTAAGAGAAGCAAAAAATGGCAAAGTTCATCCTGACATACTCACACATGATATTCTGCAACAAATAAATGCAGATGTCAAAAGAGTAAGTACAGATATGGATCTACCAATTCCATCTGAACATATGAGACCAGAAGAAATAATAAAGATTTCAAAAATTGACGCACTACACCAAAATGGAAAGACAATCGTCATCCTACATCTACCATTAGTAGATCGAACTGAATTCCAATCATACAAAATGCACCCCATTGCGATACCACAATGGCACAACAACGTAAGTTTGGGAATGGCACACATAAAGCCATCACACACACACATTGCTACCACAATCGACCAAACAAAATACATAAAATTCAACGAAAACAGATTAAGCAAATGCACCAACACTCATTATGCAAAAATCTGTCCCATACTAGGTCCACAGCAAAACACACCCGTAATGACAGATTGCGAAATCACACTATTATTAAACCCCACCACTGACTCCATCAAACAATGCGACATTAGAATCAACCCGCTTACCCAAACACAATGGAATTACTTAGAGAATGACAAATCATGGCTATACTCAACCGGCCAACCAACAACCATAACTTTTATCTGCCAAGAAACACCTGAATTCAAAGTAGTCATAAAAGACGCGGGAATATTAAGAATATCACCCAAATGTATAGCGAAAACCGCAAACACGGTTTTAGCAGGGGAAAGTACAACAACATCAAATTTCACATACATTTATGCACCAAACATTGACCTTAAGATAACAGAATTTCACCCTCTGTTATCGCAAGTAAACATAAACCCTAGTACAATATTCAAAACAAAAGAAACAAGCGACAAAGCAATTAGTATGAAAAATGAAAAACCTTTGAATGAAATTTTGAATGAATTAGATCAAATTAACGAACACAAAAGACAAAATTTTGAAACAAACACATTAATCTATGGAGGGTTAACCTCACAAATAATAATAATCATTATAATCACTATTATAATCATCAAATCGAAAATTTTGAAGAACTTGACTCCATTTACACGAAAACACAAATATCAAACACAAACACATAACACAGACACAACAAACACAATAGAATTAAAAACAACACAAATAGGGGAAGGTGCAACACCCAAGCACATGACAAGACGTGACATACAAAAGTCACAAACCAAACTAACACTGCCAATACAAGAGGCTGAAACACCCTAACAGCGAATTTCGTTTCTAGAAAGAAGAAAACATCAACATGGCCACGAAGCAACGAAAATCCATCACAATCTTTTGCGACAATGACATACCGATGTACGCAATTCTAAGAGAGTTTGAATACATCGCAACA
Source organism: Philotrypesis tridentata (assembly GCA_018906965.1). Lineage (NCBI taxonomy): Eukaryota > Metazoa > Arthropoda > Insecta > Hymenoptera > Pteromalidae > Philotrypesis > Philotrypesis tridentata. The sequence goes on along the minus strand of JACCIB010001743.1, from coordinate 16,722 downwards.
CCACATACGGTGTATTACGAACAACACAAATATGAACCAGGAACAAAAAAAATCACCATGACCTTCCACACTGAACGAGACGCATCCAAAGCCTACGAAAGACGAGCAACTTTAATCCAACAAAATCGATTCAAAAAACAAAAGGAACATCAAGCAGCAAAAAAGAGAAACATGTCAAACGAAGAAGAGACAACGGAAATACAACACAAAAAAACATGTTCAGTAAAATCAGAAATACACATAGTCAATGCACCGCCAGCACCAATGGACAACCGACGACTATTCTGCACACTACCATGGGAGTATTCAGAAAAAGTAAAAGACAAAATATTTTTCAGAGCATTCGCAAAATATGGACAACTAGTTTACCACCAAACCATCAAGGACAAAAAAGGAAAACAAGCCTATGGATACGTACAATATTTCAACGAAGAAGACGCCAAGAAAGCAAAAAAAGAATGCGACCCAACATACAACGCAGTATACTCAGTACCCAGGAAACCATCAAAAACCAACAAAGAAAAATACACAAAAAAACATGATAAATGCAACAACCATATAGACATAGACATTTATTATTTACATGAAATTACATGCACCAAACAAACGGAATGGAAAGAAAGACTACAAAGATCAAAGATACCAATACCCAAAGGCACAACAGAAAGCAAGAGCAATGCACCAGAAACGTCACCAACATCAGAAAACAATGAAATCATGTTGATGGAAACAACAACAGAAGAAATATCCACGGAACAAGAAAATGCCTTACTTGACGAGACAAACTACCTAAACATGGACCTACTTAACATTTAAATGCACCACCCCTTCAACGCAAATTAGTAAACAAACACAATTATTAAAAATATGCAAACCCACCCAAAGAAAATATGTTAGTGACTAACACAAAACAAACACATACACCTATTAACGATGACTAAGCACACACAACATCCTTTTGTTATAGCAAAACAAATATGGACACGATTCATCTCAACATCGACAAATACATTGTAGAAACAGTCTTCCACAGCAACGAAGACATTGACAAAATAATAAAAAATGCACGCAAAGAATTCAAGTACGCAAAACCACAATGGCAAGAACAAACGAAGTACTCAAAACCACACTACATAGATCAAGAAGAAGACGAGGAAAATGAAAGCGACAACGCAGAAAATGAACAAGTCCAAAACAAAGAAGACATAAAAGAGGAAGAAACCGAAGACATCTGGGGAGACCCAAGCATGAAAAACAACTGGAAACAACTAAACTCTACACCCATTGACAATGAACAAGAAGATTGGGACAAAGAAATAGAAAAAGCAGAAAAACTAAAAAAGAAAGTTCCACAAGAACCGTAAGAAAATTGGAAAATTGAATACGCAAAAGACATACTAAAAGAAGAAACCACAAACTAAACATAACAATGCGTCTACCAACGCATTGACACACAAACATAACAAAACACAAACAAACACAAAACACACCAAAACAAAAGTAAATCTTTAACCATGCAAACCCATAGCTGAACTAACCCGCTATGCATGAAGCGAAAAATTCGAGTATAATATCAACCACACAAAAGACCCACATAAAAACCCTATGTTTTTTTTTCTTTGTTACAGATGGCACACCACACGAGAGCGCTGAATGTTCTGTATGTAGAGACGGACTTCGAGAAAGATCCGCTAGGATTTAGAGTGACGTACAGACCACCAACGTACGTCACTGAGGTCCTAGAGTATGTAAAAACATTCGGAGACATACAAGACGTCGAGGAAATAAGCGTTGTGGTGGAAAACAACAAGAACGTAGGGAAGCTGACAGCTCGCTACAAGAAAGAGGTGTCCATCAAGATGATTGTACTGGACAACTGTGCCGAAACCGCATCGGTAATGACCCAAAGGGCCGAAACATCGCTTGAAGAGGTGGATGAAATTCTCAAAAACACAACAAACCAAAATGACGATGACAGTGACACAATTTCACTGACAGACTCAGTCCAAGACCAACAAACACACGACCACAAGACAAATGACGAGACTAATGACAGAGAAGACAAAGACGAACAAGACGTCCTAGGAGCAGTAGGACCGACTCAGGTCGACCTACTGAACCTCTCCATCTCGGACGCGGACGAAAGAGACGAGACCGACGATCGCAGAGAAGACACAAAAACCCTCAGACTATTAGCAGCACACAACATAAACGCGCATACAATGGCATACATTGGAGGCGGCATTGCTCCTACATTCAGTGGGAGCATGCAAGACAAAAAATCAGAAAACCAGTGACGATGTTCTTGCAATGACTGCTTACTACGAGCAGCCATTGCACGAACAAGACATACAAAGACTAGAAGCAAAAGCACCTACTCAGCGCATAGACCTTGACGACCTACGCGACAACGACGAGGTCTATGACTACAGCAAACTGAGGGTGGTAGTAGATTCTGACCATGACTTACACCAGATACACGGCCACTTCACCGGATTTGGTCGTGTCATCAGGTTTGACGTATCAACGCACCCGACGATACAAAACAAATTACAAATATTCATCCATTTCGAGAGCATGACTTCGGCCATGGAAGCGAAGGATAACTGCTACGGTTATAATCGTTGCGATTGGGGCCATTTGAAGCCAGACATGATTGATCTGGCACAACTGGATTGCAGCACTGTCAGCATCCGGGTCCCGGTAGACTACAGCACGATGGAAACCACCCAAATTTTCAACAAATTTGGGGAAATCGTGACTGTGAAGTATATACCGCTGGAAAAGCCACACGCGAAAACCATCGTTACGCACACCCACACAGGCTTTCTAACATACAGACACCAGGAAGATGCGAAAAAAGCGCTCCATCAGTCCAAGGGGAGATTTAGAGCAATGTATCGCAAAATAACGGCGAAAACGCACCACTGGTGCAACAAACTAATCCCACTGCGCTCATACAAAGAGCACTGTGAGAACTGCTTCGACCCAAGTACAAGACAGTGAAATCACCAGCGCCAACCACCCGACTTTCCTCTTGCCACGACAACCGAAGAGTTACCGTTTTATATACCATTTTACATAGCGACGACCATTTTATTTTGTATTCACTTTTTTGCGTCAATTTTTACTTTTTACTGTTTGCATATATCATATCTTCATTATAACTATAATCACTATAACTTAAATAAGGCTGAGGACATCGAAACCTCCTGCAAAACATGAACATATTCTATACTTTATATAACACAATGATAAATATTATTTGACCAAATTAACCCAAGCGTCCCCTAATCTTAAGTACTAACAATAATCTAAAATAGTATTTAAGTTTCAACTAACAAAAGGGCGTAAAACAATCGAAAGGCAGAATAACACCATGACAATTCTTCAATTAACCCGCCCCCAACCGCCCTGTATTCGACATCATCGTTTGCCGGGACGGCAAACCTTCCAAGGGGGGGAGGATGTTATGTGCCGATGCCGTACGACAAACTCGGCAACGTCGCATAACGGCCAAAAGATTAAGAAAAGCGCAAAGGTACGCGCCAAACCGTCGCCAAGTCTAACAAAGACTAGTGATAAAAGTACCTCTCCCACAGCCCTCGAAACGCTGACCAAGCGCTTCGCCCTCCCCAGCGCCGCCGGACTTCGCACCTAGTCCATGGGTGCGAGAGAGAGTGAAGACGCAAATGAAGCGAAGAGAGGGATGGGGGAGAGGTAAGAACAATTAGTGGGAGAGAGAGTGACGCGCTCTCTCCGACGCATAATTGCGAGCCCTCCGGCAGAGCGTCTCGAGCTGCCGAGCTATCCACACGCTATTTCGTGCTATTGAGTATTATTTTATTTCTTATAGAAGCCTGAGTGGCATTAGTTCTCTATTTTTGTACTATTTGCTCGAATTCAAATAAAAACTTTTTTCGAAACGATTTCGGCGAGGTATACTTTTTCGGCCCGAATACTCCAACAAACTCCACCGTCCAGGGACCCCAATCCATTTGTCGCTTGATCTTGTTTGCTGTTTTCCTGTACTTGGTTTGCTGATTCAAAAGGACCGTCGAAGTCTGCCCCATTTTGTGGAAACTTCCATTGACCATTTTGTTGCTGATTCCAGTTCTCACTCCCGAGGAAGAAGGTAAAAATTATAATGAATTTAAATTATTGATTCTGTGATCATTTATTTCGCGACCGCGCATCGGCTCCGCCCCACGCTAATTTTTTGAATCTGCGCTCCGACGAACCACCAAGGGATCGCACGCTACCAAGTGCGGCGTCGTGTGCATGAACGCACGACTCAGATACTTTCTCCCCCTCTCGATTTTGCCGCGCTCATCTAAACCCGCGCCTGACGTAAAACTCTCTGTAGGCTTAACCTAACAGAAATGTTGCTAAATATTAATATTAAGAAAATTTATTTTTACCGTTTGTTAATTACGTCGTAAGCTGTCGATTAAACATAGTTTGATTCAATTATCGTTCCTGGATCGAATTTGACATCAATTTGAACTTTTCGGCTAAATAATTTTGCAACAAGACGCCATTTTAAGATATCGAGATCGGGCTTCAATTTTTACGTTGTCTGTACTAAAAGTCATCTTTGAGGGCTAATCCGATAAATAAAGATCATATTTCACAAAAACCATGGCAATGTGAAAATTGAAAAAAAAAAATTTTTATTTAACAATTTAGCCGAGAAAAACATTAATTTTGCATTTCGGAATATATGTGTCTTATAGAAAATTCAATGCTGATCAACTTTTGCCCCTACCTGTTTTTGCATAAATTGAGTAACAAAAAAGTTAATCAAGAAAAACCGAAAAAAATGCATTTTGGTAACTTAATTTGCAATAATAACAATGTTCCCGATCGGGTCCGAAGTCGAGACTTTAGGGCTATTTTCAGTAAGTGGCTACCAACATATTTCAGCTATAAAATAAACTCTTGCACGAACTTCCTGGTAAAATCCTAGGACTCCCGGACTAGAATGCTGTGAGAGATCTATAAGTATACGCGTATCTGTTTGTATAACGTATGTATATTTCTTGCTGATAACTTACAGTATTTTAGTAGTTCAAATTAAATTCGCTTGCTTTTACATATTTTAATTATAATAAAGTGTTGAATAATAATATTAGAAAATAAATCCAAGTCCAAAATAAATCTTATACAATTAATATCAGAGTTTATACCAAATATGGTCAATTATATATTATAAATAATATAATTGCAAATACATTGTAACGGTCGGGTTACCGTTCTCCAGAGTAATCGGCCGTGTACAACCGGGATCCAAAGGACCGCGTTTACTAATATAATTGTTCGTTCTCGGGCGTGCTAAAGGCACAGCTCGGCCGACTCAAGTTGCGTGCGTAACGATGTAGTCACGCGGAGGCGGCAGGGACTAGGATTCGCATAAAGTAAAACGTGAGACAGAGAACTTAGATAAAAGAAGAAAAGTAAATATATTATGAAAATAGTGTATACAGCGCTCGTTCGTACGAGCAATGGTGCGCCACCGCACACTACGCGAGGACGAGAGAGAGAGAGAGACGGGCAAGATCGCCCGGACGTCGAGAGAGAGTACGAACAGGTACTTACAGTACGCACGACGGTGCCGGGGGGTCGCAAGGTCCGCTTAGCGCTCGCTCGTTCGGGGCTCCGCTGGTCGGTCCGCACGTTGGATAGAGCTCGAGGTCGGACGGCAAGGGGCCGGGCGCAGGTCGCACGCGTACACTACTATCAGGTTACGACCGGCGTAGGTTCGCGTGTAGTACTCGCAAGCCACTTCGGTAGGCGGGGGCTCTCGCAATACTGAATAAACGGAGCGCGGCGCGGCAGGATGCTACTGTCCATGTCACGGCGTTGTCATATTTTTGGCAGCGCGTGATTGATGGTCCGGCAACGCTGTAGACTGACCGACGCGTTCTCTCTCTATGCACGCTACTAGTACTCTCTCTCTCTTTCTCTCTTTCTCTCGATGTATTAGTGTCCGCTGGTGGGCGCTAGAATACAGAGACATTATTAGTACATGTTTATATTGTATGCGCCCGGAGAGGCGATAACGTGCATCTAATGCAACCGTTATAACACCCCCCTCCAGACGCTGAGTACCCATCCCGGCGTACCAGCTCGCGCTCACTACGTCTATCCGGGCGATAAGGGTTTCAACTATTAAATGGCAAAATCGCCAATTCATGTGCTGAAAAAAAGGTCTATAAGGTTCCAAAAAAAAAATTTTTAATAAATTTACACAAATTATACATTTTAAGGCAATTTATTATCAAAATTTGAAAACAAGAATATGTGGGGAAGTCCATCTCTCTCTCTTAACAAAATACGGCCGAAGACCCTTACGGTCGGCGCATTGCAATAGGCGGAAAAAGAAAAAAAAATTGATACTGGAATAAACAAAATTTCGGCAGTCTTTTGCCTATCCATGTGAGAGAGGTAAGGGACACACAAAATAAACAACACAATGGTTAGTATAGGGTGAGAGGTTTAGAAGATGTTAAAGAAGGTAGGAAACAAGGACATGCATATCTGCCGATTCCCTACGCTGCCGCCTTTCGCGCTCGCGTTCTTCGCGGGGAGAGACTTTCGGTATTCGCGCGAATTTTGTTTTTCGACCCTTTCGGGCGACCTCGCTTGGCCTTACTCTCGCTAACGCTCGCGGTCAGTGTCGGTATTTCTTTCGGTAGATTATCGCAATCGCCCAGTTTACTGGAGTTCATCTGGGTGTCTTCTTTTTCTTCCGACTGTTGATCTTCCTCGTCTACTTCTCCCTCTCCAGATGCAGGTCGGACGTCTTCTTGATCCACGGGGGAATCGACGACCGTTTCCTCTATGAATTTCTTCAGATCTCCTACATCCGACGGACCTAATACTCGGCCATCTAAGTCGATTAATTCATAAATGTTCGGACTCACTATGCGGTTGATCTTGAAGGGACCGATATAAGGTGGTGCGAGTTTCGCAGCGACGCCTTCAGCAGCGGACGATAAAATCCGATTCTTCTTTAATACAAGCTCATCTACTGCGTATTTTACGTCTCTGTGCTGAGCGTTAAAATATTTAGCTTGTCGTTGCTGCGCTATTTTAGCGTGATCATTGGCTACATCTCGCAGTTCTTCTAAATCTTCCATTCTTGCTTTCCAGTTTTCGACAGCTAGCTTATCTTCTTCAGCCGTTGCTGCTATTTCTTCTTTGCGAAGCAACGTCAAAGGTGGATTCGGCTGACGGCCGAAGTTCAGCATGGCTGGAGAGGTCTGGAGAGATTCCTGGACCGCCGTATTCATGCTGAAGGTGAACTCCGCAATGTGTTCATCCCAGCTTTTGTGATGTCCGTCAAGATATTCACGAATCAGTGTTTTGATCGTACGGTTGGCACGCTCGACCGTATTCGGCTGAGGGTGGTACGGAGGTGCGTACGTATGGTGTACGCCTCTTTCCTGGAGAAATTTATCCATCGCTTTATTGCGAAACTCCGTTCCGTTGTCCGAAAAGAATACCTTCGGAGTTCCAAACCGTAGAAAGATTTGTTCGTTCAGATGCTTTATAATGGTTTGGGCATTCGCCTTTCGAATGGGGATGCATTCGACCCATCGAGTGAACATATCTTGGAATACTAACAGGTATTCGAAGCCATGGGTCGATTTCGGTAGGGGTCCCATTACGTCTCCTGCTACTGTTTCCCAAGGTCGAGAGAAATTGCGGTTACCCATATGACCAGCAGGCTTACGCTGCTCAGACTTACATTGCTGGCAGATTTTACAAGTTCGAACGTAGTTCTTCACGTCTTTATTCATGGAAGGCCAATAGTACAACAAGGCTACTCGGCGCTGAGTTTTCGTGCGACCGAAATGGCCTGCCGTTGGCTGATCGTGACATTCGACCAGAGCTTGCTTGTGCTTCTCCTTTGGTAGAACTAGCTTCCAGGCATTTTCGTCTTCTAAGATGCCCTCAACGAACGAGTTCGGCCGGTACGTATACAACTTGTTGCCGACGATTTTCCAACCTGGATTTTCGAGTGGGCTTTCACTCACCGCTTGTCGTCTTTCTAGATACCAGGCATCAGTTGTTTCGTCCTCTGGGCTAATACTTGCCAGAGTCGGCCGAGCCTCTTCTAATTCGTCGTCTTCTTCGTGCATTCGTGAGAGTGCGTCGGGAACTATGTGAGACGATCCTGCACGGTGTTCGATCGTATAATCGTATTCCTGTAGCTCCAGTGCCCATCTCGCTAGTCTACCCGTAGGGTTACGCAAGTTGCTGAGCCACTTGAGACTACTATGGTCTGTGATAACTAGGAAATGGTACCCTTCTACATACGGACGAAACTTCCGGATTGCCCATATTACTGCGAGGCATTCTCGTTCCGTCGCCGAGTAATTCCGTTCGGCTGACGTCATCGTTCGACTGGCAAATTCGATTACTCGTTCCTTGTCGTCGATGGTCTGGGTTAATACGCTCCCAAGCCCAGTGCCCGATGCGTCACATTGCATACAGAAGGTTTTGGTAAAGTCTGGGCGGTGTAGAACAGGAGCAGATGTGATCAGCATCTTAATCTGTTCGAACGCACGTTGTTGTGGTTCTCCCCAGACGAAGTTGTCTTTAGCCTTCGCTTTCGTGAGATCAAATAACGGTCTAGCGATGTCAGCGAAATCTTTGAGAAATTTAAGGTACCAAACTGCCATGCCCACGAATCGTCGTACGTGGGTAGAGTTTTTTGGTGCTGGATAATCGATGATCGGGGCGATCTTCTCGGGGTCTGGACGAAATCCGTCTTTATTCACTAGTACCCCAAGATATTTCGCTTCGCTCTGGCAAAAATGACTCTTTTTGCGATTGATCGTCAGATTAGCTTTCACGAGTTTGGTGAGTACAACTTCTAAGAATTTTAAATGGTCGTCGAACGTTTCTGTACAGACGATGATATCATCTAAGTAACTGTAACAGTTTGGTTCTAGATCAGGTGTAATTAGAGAGTCAATCATTTTCTGGAAACACGCTGGAGCTCCTGCCAATCCAAATGGAAGGCGTTTCCATTGGTACAAGCCCATACCAGGGACGGTGAAGGCAGTGTACGGTCGACTTTCTTTTTTAATTTTAATCTGATGGTAAGCGTCGCTGAGATCGATAGTCGAAATATATCGAGCGCGTTGCAGCTTACTCAGAATGGTATTCATGTACGGAAGAGGATATGCACTGACTTTCGTTAATTTATTTAACTTCCGAAAATCGATGCACATGCGACGTTCGTCACCTTTTCCCTTCCTAACCATCAGGGCTGGACTAGACCAGTCACTGTCCGAAGGCTCGAGAATGTCGGCTGCTAGCTTAGCCTTTACCTGCGTATGCATCATTTCTTCGAGTTTCGGAGAAACCGGGTAGTATTTTTGTTTGATTGGGCGGCATGGCTCAACCTCCAATTCAAATTCTACCAGGTGTGTGAAGCCGAGCGGTCCCGTGTACTTAGGTATCAAACGGTCGAGCAACTCTTCCAACACGGCTTGCTGCGTGTTGGTCAATTCTTGCAACCCAATCGATGCGAGGCTCGGTTGAACCGTCTCACTCACGTCAGCTTCATCCGCGTGAATAACTTCAGTCGAATCCTCGACTGTCAACGTTCGCTCACGTGGATTCAATCTCGCGTCAAATTCTAACACAAAATCTGCTCCGAGATTACATCTTTCACGTAGATCAGGTACGATCAAGGCATTCAACGTACGAGTTTGTCCGCCTATTGTGAAAGGTAGTTCGACAGTACCTGAAACCATAGAGGTGTTGCCATCAGCCATGCAGGCGACAAGTCCTTCGCATGGTTGAACAGTAGCGTCGCAAGCGTTGGCTAACTGTATAGACATTGTGCCGATGCAAGTCTGGGTTGCTCCTGGATCGTAAAGGGCCCTGATCCGGAACTCTCCAATTTTTACCTGCAACCACCAACGTCGGTCATCCAGTATTCCATTGCTACTGGTCGCTGCACAATGTGCGGCGGCAGCCGGTGCTGTAGTCGAACATTCTGAGGTCCGAGGCTTTATGGGGGCAGTAGGGACCTCCACTACTTTTCCCCGTTGTCTTTTCCCTTACAGTCAGGGCAAGTATTTTTGGTAAATCCAGGCTTGCGGCAACCATAGCAGACAAGTTCTTTCTTCTTGTCAGTACTTGACTTGTCACCGTCGCCCGATTGATTGGTTTTACCAGTATCAGCCGGTTTCTCTTTATCAGTTTCACTACTGTCGGAATTTTTTCCTTTTCCGGACTTCGGAGAGTTCTTCTTCTTCTTCTTTGATTTAGTAGAATCTAAATTTAACTTCTCCTCTAATTCCTTCAGTCGTCCTTTTAGTACGGCTATCTCATCTAAAGACTGAGTGGAGCTGATTGCCGCAACCTTGGGCTGATTTTTGCCCTTCTCGGGTACAGTTTTGCCTGAGGCGGAAGGAGTCACACAGTTTGTCTCTGCCATGATTCTGCTTTCGGCCTCATATGCTCTGTGTCGAAATTCGTCCATAGTGTTCACTTTGTGTCTCCCGAAGACTACTCTTAACGCTGGCTTCATGTTACAGTAGAGGATATCGAGTTTCTGTTTCAGCGTAGTATCCGGGTCCATACGCTCGAATATAGTCATCATAGCAATGTAATATTGATTGACGCTCTCGTCTGGTCCTTGCTTACGACTGCTTGCTTCTACTAGCAACTGTGACCGCCGGTGCTGGGGCATTCCAAATGAATGTCTGGCTTCTCTGCAGAAGTCCGCCCAGGTTCTCCAGTTTGGTCGACTGAATCGAGCCCATTTCAAGGCCTCGCCAGACAGCAGTTGCGACAATCCATCTAATATTTCATTGTCTAGTAGTTGCGGTCGGGTCAGACTGGCAGCATCTTCAACTTCTTTGATGAATTCTTCTATATCTTCGCTCGGTTTACCCGCGAATTTAGCTTTCCATCTACGAACCTTGTCTATCACGTCTATGTTTCTGTCAGCGTTCGAGTGATTTACACAACTCGACCGACCTCCCCCTTCCCAGACTCTCTTATCTTCCTGGTAAGGGATGTATGAACCCTGTGCATTCTGCCAGTCGGATGTCGTCCGGTGAATTGGCGGTGGAGGTTGTACAGTCGAATGAACTTCTGTGAATCTCGGTGTTACATTTTCATTGTTGTTGTCTAGTGTGGGGCTTGCTTCCATGTTTACCACCCGACAGCAATTTGTGCAATTGAACGGTGGCGTTGAATGCTGAAATGGTGTAGACTGAGCCCTCTGTGTTAACGGTGGTGGCATGCACGATTTCAGGTTGTACGTGGAATCGGGCGCGAAGTATTTCGTTGAGTAAGTCTCGTTGAAATTGACGTGACGGTGTGCGTCCGAAGGTTGATTTATCGGCTGATGAGGTACGCTGGGCGCCTCCCTGCGTGCCAGTTTCTCCAATCGGGCGTTTTCCATCACTAGGCTATCGATATAATCACTAGCGTTTTTAAGCGATTGTTCGTATTTTTGTAAAGATGTATTGAGCCTTTGTTGTTCCGTTGTTGACTTCTTCAGTTCATCTAGCGTCTTGTCCATTATCTGATCTTGTATTTTTAGCGTATATCTAAGCGTTCGTTCGTGTTCTTTCATCATTTTTTTACAATGCTTGTAATCATCTGCGATTATTGTTGGCACTTCGAACACTTCTCCGTTGAGGGCTTTGACGAGTTTTACGTTGCCTTTCGGACTGCTTCCGGTATTTCTATTAAAGTTGAATACTGAATTTTGCTCGGAGCATTGCGAACTATGTTGGCTAGCGTCGTCCGAATCCGTCAGCAGTGCGGTTAGAGGTGACTGGAAATCTAATGAGACGATATTTTGTGTTTCGGACGACGGTCCTTGTCGTTGTAATTGTTGTACAAGATTGCCTGTCGTTGCATCTAAACTTTCGTCGTAGTTTGTTGTGTTTACATCCGTTGGTTGTTTTGCCGCTAAAATATGTACCGATTTCGACTGACCGTTTTGTCGAATAAAATTGCTTAGATCCGCGGGCAACTCTTTTTGAATAAATTTTTCCCGACTTAACATACGTATTTTCTCTAAACTTTTCGGTTCTACAGAGAATAGCGATGGTTCGAAGTCCTGTGCGCTGTAATCTCCTATGAGACATTTGAATAGTCGAGATCTATTATTTTCAGCAATCCCGCTGTCTTGAAGACCAATTTTCGACATTGCGATCGAAACATCTTTTTCAGATAATTTCCCTATATATTGCTGGAGCCTGTGACTAATCATATTTTCGGCTGACAACGATTCTGATAACGACATATCTACGATCGAAAAATTACTCATTCGACGAACACAATTGATAACAATGAAAGAAAAATTTTGTAAAAATTTTGTACAACGTACGATTTTAATAACAGACGACGGAAAAACGCTGGGCGACGAAATAACTTGAATTACCACACGTTGGACTAGTATTAACAACAAAAAAAAATTTTAAATTGAATCTTCCTGCACGAAAAATTAAATAACTTAAATCATAGTAAAATTTAAGTGCAAAGAAAAATAATTCGAATTTATAAAAAAATTAGAATAAATAATTTATTTTAACAATGTTCAATATGGTTTATGAACAGTGTTGTAATAATTCAATTATTACGGCTAATGTATCGAGAGAGTTAGCAATGCTTAAATACGCGTGAACGAAAAATACGCCGTGAAAATCGCGCGGCTGTAATATTCGGAGCGTGTTTATTATATTCGCCGTTTCCCTCGAATTACAGGCGAAGACTCTATACCTGCCTAGGCGGGTAATCCTATACGGGCGAGCTACGGCTCGGCGCGCGCGATGTAAACATACGCTTCGCAGCGGCAGTGGCTGTATTGCTCGATCGGTCTGCCTTCGCTTGCTTATAGACGGGCTACCTGCTCGTCTCGGACGAAAGTCGCACGGAGAATTTACGCATAACAGTACTTGAGAGCTGTTTGTCTCTGTGTACTTATACACCAATGTTCGTATATAAGAGCGGCGCGTGTCTCGAGCTCTGAACTCAGCGCTCGAATGTAAACAAGCGCTTCGCTATGTTACGCGGCACTCGTCGGCTCTTTCGTTCGAATGCGACGCTAATAAGTAATAGGTAGTTCGTTCGAGAATTCGAGTTTACAAAAATTCTACTACACTCGACCGAATAATTAAATTAATTTTGAGAACGAAGTGAGTATTGCGGAGCTTCGCACGGTGACATTTAATTATTGATAAACTGTGGAAAATGTCGGAGAAAAAAAAATTGAGAATATCTCACGAGATACAATTATTTATTAAGCCACATAAACGTTAGGGCGCCATTTGTAACGGTCGGGTTACCGTTCTCCAGAGTAATCGGCCGTGTACAACCGGGATCCAAAGGACCGCGTTTACTAATATAATTGTTCGTTCTCGGGCGTGCTAAAGGCACAGCTCGGCCGACTCAAGTTGCGTGCGTAACGATGTAGTCACGCGGAGGCGGCAGGGACTAGGATTCGCATAAAGTAAAACGTGAGACAGAGAACTTAGATAAAAGAAGAAAAGTAAATATATTATGAAAATAGTGTATACAGCGCTCGTTCGTACGAGCAATGGTGCGCCACCGCACACTACGCGAGGACGAGAGAGAGAGAGAGAGACGGGCAAGATCGCCCGGACGTCGAGAGAGAGTACGAACAGGTACTTACAGTACGCACGACGGTGCCGGGGGGTCGCAAGGTCCGCTTAGCGCTCGCTCGTTCGGGGCTCCGCTGGTCGGTCCGCACGTTGGATAGAGCTCGAGGTCGGACGGCAAGGGGCCGGGCGCAGGTCGCACGCGTACACTACTATCAGGTTACGACCGGCGTAGGTTCGCGTGTAGTACTCGCAAGCCTACTTCGGTAGGCGGAGGCTCTCGCAATACTGAATACACGGAGCGCGGCGCGGCAGGATGCTACTGTCCATGTCACGGCGTTGTCATATTTTTGGCAGCGCGTGATTGATGGTCCGGCAACGCTGTAGACTGACCGACGCGTTCTCTCTCTATGCACGCTACTAGTACTCTCTCTCTCTTTCTCTCTTTCTCTCGATGTATTAGTGTCCGCTGGTGGGCGCTAGAATACAGAGACATTATTAGTACATGTTTATATTGTATGCGCCCGGAGAGGCGATAACGTGCATCTAATGCAACCGTTATAACATATAGACTAATCCAATCGTACGTTGATAAAGGAGATACAAATTTAATTAGTTATTATATTATTGTTAATTATTATTTAATTAATTTAATTTAATTAATTATTATTATTATTAATTATTATTATAAAATGATGTACGAAATAGGAAAACCAATTTTATCAATTATGTAAACTGTTTTATAATAATTTTAATCATTAAAAAAATAGAACAATTAAAAATAAAAAGAATTTAAGGTTAGTGAAATGCTTCGATATAGCAATAAAACTAAATTTTTTTCATATATGAACAGATATAAATAAATAAATATAGATATAGATAAATTTGCATATGTATGTTTTGTGTCTTTGCGTGTGTGTCACTAATTATTATTTTACTACTTTTATTGCAGTTTTTAAATAAATTGTTCTCTGCATTTAACAGAGTTGAGACTGTCATATTTATTATTTGTAATATGCCCGCATTACAATTTATTTAAAATTTACAAGGATAAAGTAATTATATTTTGGCGATTATCTCAACCAATTGGATTGTATTATTTGTAACAGACGCGTAGGTAGGAGTGCGCGAAGGACACGAGACAGGTGTGAAAGTTATAAATTAAAGATTAATTTTACAACTCTTGATAACCTTAAAGTAAAAAAAAAACTCTTAATAACACTTATGCAGACAAAACAAAACTTTTATTAAGATTCATACAGATAAAATAAAAATTCTTAGAGCTTACTCTAAAATTCAACTTTAATTTTCAAACTTCGACAACTCTTATGTAGTCGAAATTATAAGTGCTATATTCTATACATTTATTTAATTATGGAAATTAAAGATCTTGATAACACTTATATAGACAAAATACTAGTAGCTTTACTGCATACTTTTAAGACGTGTTGATATTATAATCGTCAGATCAACAAATAATATATCTTCTTTCCTCTTGTGAATAAGTGATCGAACACAAATACTGGAAGAATATGTGATACTTATAGATCAAGTTGGAAAACAAATAATTATGTTAGAATGAATGTCTTCTTTTACCTATTCAATGAGTTAATGACAACCACTCAAATCATGATGCTTATGCATTAAGCTAAAAAATCCGAAACTCTCATGTATGAAAATAGGAACGTGTAACCATCTTCGCGTTAAGGGTCTGTTGGACAGATTACCATTTCTTTAGTGTCACCTCTCCTTCGATTATCTATACCTTCGATTTGACATAAATTCTCATTTTAATTTTAAGAAAAGAAAGTTATGATATCAATAAATAAATTGGCAAGTTTTATGTTATAAAAAGTAATTGTTTTCAAATAAATAAATAACCGATTAAATTGAGGAAGGATTATGAATATATGTGTTCATATAAACACTCAATCAAAATGCAGCATGTGAACAGGTGGATAGCCTGTGAAAAGGTACAGTCGGGTACAATTAAAACTTTGAATAATTGCGACTGCTGCCACGTTCTGTACATGTAATAGAATGGTATGATATTCTTACATGACATTATCACATCACAAATGTGCCCATAATATGTATTAATATCATGTTTGTTTAAAATTATTATGTAACTAGACCAAGAGCAGCGCGCTTCGCGCGCTCTAATTTTTTCTTGCAGTTTCTTCATAATTTAAATAGTACTCAGAAATACTTAAAATAATCAAATTCGATTTTTATTTTGAAAATTCTGAAGAATTATTTCTCTTTTAAAAGTTATTTTTTAAAGTACAGTTTTTAAAAAGAACTTATCGAACTGTGCATAGGTATATCTATATATGAAGAACTCATGAACCCATTGTCGATTCTATTGTGCATAAAATAAAAACAAATCTTTCTCGATTTCTTGTACCTGCACTCTGCTTGCACGCAGATCTTTTTTGCCATTATATTAGGCGAGAATGTTAGATCAACATCAGCGGGCTTCGCGCGCTCTAACCTCAAACTAACGCATTCACCGGAAACACAGGAACCATGACACATGAACATATTGGCTCTTGAGTCTTGACGCATGCGCACAACATCAACCAATCACAATTCGTCTTCAGCGGCTTCAAAACATCCGGTCATGACTTTTTATTAGTGGGATTTAACAAGATTGTTTCGCATCATGAAAACTTTTTCATTTATTTATGGAAGCTACGAGCGGATGTACAATCTACTCTACTTAGTAATTCAGTAATTGTATTGCTATCCTTATTTCATTCAAAATCTATGTCCAGGACGATTATATACAATTATATATGAGATTTAAATTCTGTTGATTTACATACATTTAAAAAAACCGGAACAAATTCTATAGTAGAACGCAATTTTTTGACGGAAAAACTTGCCGCCCCGTCCTATCATAGATAACGATGTATACGGCCATCTTTTAAATTATGCAAGGTTAACCAAATTAACTTGTTAATGAAACACCGTTAAAAAATCTCTGAATCAATTTTTCATTCTATATGTATTGATTACTGTCCTTAACCAATTTTTGAAGAATTCAAACTTAATCTTGGAATCATTCTAAGCTCAATTTTTGGTTATTTGTATGTATGTTTACAAACCTCTGTTT
>JACCIB010001742.1:0-22079 GCA_018906965.1 Philotrypesis tridentata | reverse complement strand
GCAAAATCATGCAAATGACATTTAAAGAGACATTTAAATATTAACTTCATACTTCGTGAAATAGTTCATAATTACATAGCGGAGAGCAACAGTGTCTTGGTTTTTCAAAAGCTTTTCCTGCGTCTGCGATGTTACGGCGCGTGAAATTTGAATGTTTTATTAACGTTCCGTTAAAGGACGTATCCGTTAAAGTTATAGAATGAGTTTAGTTGCATGATAAATCAAAATGTTTTTACCATAGTTTATCATGGACTAATCATACGCTTCCGAGATGAATATAAAAACAGCAGTAAATGCAAAAAACACATGAATACGCTTCGATCATTTTAACAAAAGACAAAAAAAGTCAATCTTCGCCACGCGTTAAAAAGTCAAGCGCGGGAAAAATCAATTTTTTCAACGCACGCTCAATTCCATCGATTCATGAAAGGTCCCCAGCGCAAGCTTTCCATACGCTCACTTCTCACTCTTGGCTGATTCTCTCTGAGATCAACGTATCTGTCGTATACGTGTTACAACGAAATTGACGTCGTTTCAAGGAGCTCAGTAGGCATACAATCGACAATTGAGATCCAGACAGTCATCGATGTTCTCGGATCTGATTTAATTGATTCGTTGGATCCTGGAGTTTCCGCAAACCCGGAGGAACTTGATGGAAGTGTTTGTGAAGGTATACGAATGTCCGCGGGTCCAAATGGAAAATTCATACGCGTGAAAGTATGTGGAAAGAGATTAAAATTCAATTGAAATTTCGGCTGATGCGTCAATGTGTAATAATTATAGGAATAATATTGGTTACTAATTGTATAGTTATATAATTAAATGTAATTAAAATACAATAGATACATTCAACAATAACGATTGTTAAGTTTCACACAGAACGTTCTTTATTCGGATATTCTACAATAGGGATTCTAGGCTTCATTTCTTTGCCAAGAAAATCATCACTAAAATAAAGTAAAGTTAAACTCTTTAAATAAAAAGAATAGCCGAGCCATAAAGCTTTTGCCTCCCTCACTATTCGACTAACTTCATAGCCTGATACACAATAATTTGTCAATGACGTTACGCCCGTTGGAATTAATTTATGAAACAATATGTATTATTTGCAGGTATAGTTGACGTTCTGTTTTTTCCATCTTTATGGAATCTCTTGCTTCAAAAACAGGGGATTGAGCAGCTTCTCCTGAAGCTGAACCGAAGGTTTTATTTCCAAGATGCTAAAGTCGTCCTCATCGTCGCTGATAGTTACGATAGTATTATCTCTTATAGGAGCTCGAGCTGAGGAGAAAAATATGTATTTAATTCAAATTGCTAGGCTGCAATATAATATACAATTTTATCAAATAATAAAAAAAAATGTTAACCTATTGTTCTTTCTTGTTTCACTCTTGCTACGGTAACTTGCTCTTGTACTGGAGCTGCAGCTGCTGAGGCTTCTATATTTTCTGTTTTCACTTGTCGTCGCTCAGGGACTGCTGGTTGTGCTTGTTTGGCTACTTTATTTCCGGTTAAGAAGTTGTATGCCATGATCAATGCTTCCAGCCGGAATTGCATATTCATGGCATCCCCTTGTATCTTCTCTACGTAGGGAAGAACACTTTTCATGAAAAACCACTCAGCCTCATCCTCGGCATTGTCAAAAATCATTTCCTCCTTGGCCGAAGATAAGGAGAATATATTTGATGAATCAGAGGGTTTTTGTAAAATCGCTGGACGTGTTTCATCAACCGATCTTGATATGCTCGAAGATGGTTTAATTTCTGCATGTTTAGATTTTTTTATGGATGGTTTTTCTTGATAATCCTCGTCTTCGAAATTGAGATTTCCATTTGACTCGCGATGTACTCGATCTTTAATAAAACTGAGCGAATCAAGAATCCAGTGTCTTTGTTTTGCATTTGGTGCCGCAGCACCTGATCTCAAAATAGGTTCATTAGCTAATTCCTTCTTATATTGTCCTGTTAGACTTGTCCATTTGAATTTCGCTTGTTGAGCTAAAAAATAATAAACAGCTTGTTAATAATTATTATTTTTAACACTGTAGCTTTGATTTTAAGGGGCCTCCGTGATTTTGGAACAAAAGATCCTATAAGATGACAAACCACGAAACAAATACTCACATATTCCAACAGCTAAATCGAAAAAAGATAAATATTTCGAGTCAAAAAATCGTACCAAGATTATATGATGAAATTATATATATAGTAAACGAGAAAAACAGGGATAGTTTGCGAAATTAGTTTGGTCAAACGAAAACGATTTCGTTGAAAAAACTTTCACAAAAAAGGTTATGAATGTATTAATAAATCTATATTGATGCGCGTTCAAATATTTATCGCCGACTTAAGCGGAGATAATTTTCCAAATTGGTGAAGATTTTTAATAAAATAACGGGAAACTAGATTGATGTGAGCCCGCGTCATGCTCACCACATTATTCAAAGAATCGTTTAATATTTTTTTATGCTCAAAATCACTTTCGTTTACTTTTCGCGATACTTTTGGCCGCGACGCACATGGGGATTGCAGTCACGGGCTAATTGCAAAGCTCGACTTCTCTCTCTCTCTCTCTCTCTCTCTCTCCTCTCTCTCTCTCTCTCTCTCTCGAGTATAGGAGAGTTAGTTGCCGAGAGAAAGAGAGAGAGAGAGAGAGAGAGAGTCGGCGCATCTCGAAATGAAAATGCTCATAAGCTATATAGTGCCAGAGCTGTGGAAGGGCTGCTATCAGCATCGGTGTGATCGAGCAGCAGCAGCCGCGAACCGAGCATAGCAGGAGACTTCTGACATGGTCAAGATGACAGAGGGAGCGACGTTTAGATGATGGTGGAAACTTGGAGGCACACTCCTCCCACTGTATCTCATATTTTCCGTTTACAATTCAACACATAACGTTGGCGTGGAAGCCCCTTAAATCTTTCGTTTAATATAAATATACATTACTTGTTACTCCTAAGGCTTTGGCTATTTTATTCCATACAACATCCTTCACATTAGTATTTTTATAAAACGTCGAAGTCTTGTCCCATAATGCTTCTTTTTCAAATACAAGAGAAATTAAATACTCTTCTTTGTCTCTTGACCATCGGTACGCCACTGAAAAGGTCACGTGTTTTATTATTGGATTCGGAAAAAGCTTGCTTGTTATTAACAGAGTGAGAGACATTTATCAATTGTTACTTGTGTATATATGAATATCATGTATAGGTTACATCGCTTTACTAGAAAAAATTAGACACGATATCTCTCGTTGTTCGTGCGTCAATTTTCAGAAAGTATACATGATGTACGTACATCATATATATATACACACACATATATACACACATACATTAAAAGAATATGTACCTTACATTAAACACGGGATATTACTTACTATTTTCAATTTGTAATGTATGTTACTCAGAAGTTCCTTCTCTGTCGACGATAACAAATGAACAGGAGAACGTTGAAACGTTTGCTGTTTATAACCTTATTCTGACGTGAAACCAAGATGCTTGTGATGGTGTTTACATATACTATGAATTATTATAGACGTTAAAGTATCGTGTCCGTTCATGTTAAGTCTACTCGCATCGTATGTATTAGTAACAAGTACATAACGATACAGAGGGTAATGGAGATCGTTAGCTACACGGCGAAGGCAGAATACAGTACGTGGCTGTATACTGCTAGAAGCGCCGTCTATTGCCACCGCGAAGCTTCCAACTGTGAGTGTCTATTCTTCCCTTGTCTCGACGTCTCGTTCATTTCTTGCCGGCATTTGAAGAGAGAAGCAGCTCTTAGGCAACGTCAGGAATTTTGAAAATTGTCAATAGTGAGTAGTCTTTTTTAATGAATATACATATATAAATATATTACAAAGAGACGCACGGGATCATTTGTATTATTCATGAGAGTTAGGCATGTCTCATGGTTCACGTCTTTCCGGTGAATGTGTTAGTTTAAGGTTAGAGTGCGCAAAGCGGGCTGATGTATTTTACACAATTTTGATTTTTCAATTTCCAGTGTCATATAAATGGACGAAGCAAAAACAAGCTAATCTAATTAGCCTTGTCTATGAAAAAGAAGAGCTGTGGAACAAAAAATCACCGTTGTACGAACGGCACCCCAGTTCGAGGCGTGAAATGTGGACTGAAATTGGCAAACAGTTAGGCACAACAAGTAAGACTGTCGTATTAACTTCTCTCGAGGTATAGGGGAAGGTGGGGCAGTACAGGCACAACGGGTAACTTTGGCATCGCATTTTTTTATACATAAAAAATCTATTAATTCATATTTTTTTACTATCATAAATTAAAAATAAAAATTGTAATACTTATTTATAGTTAGGGTGCCCGTAGTCCCTCACTTTCCCCTACAATGAATAATTCTCGATGTAATAATGTACATTCATGTATTTATTTGTAGAAGATCAAGCAAGCAATAAATGGAAACATCTTAAAGACCAGTATGTAAAAGAGAGTGGTAAATCGAAGTCTGCGCCACATGGGACCAAGATGAACAAAAAAAATGCAATTCTTAACTCGCTCCACTTTCTACACGATCAAGAATTTGATGATGCTGCATATCTGGAGGAAGATGAAGACTGGTCTATGGACTCATCTAGTGAAGAAATTAATCATCCACAAAATAAACCAAGCACGTCTGAAACCTCTTCACCTCTGGTCAAGAAGGAGGAAATGATTTTTGACAATGCCGAGGATGAGGCTGAGTGGTTTTTTATAAAAAGTGTTCTTCCCTACGTAGAGAAGATACAAGGGGATGCCATGAATATGCAATTCCGGCTGGAAGCATTGATCATGGCATACAACTTCTTAACCGGAAATAAAGTAGCCAAACAAGCACAACCAGCAGTCCCTGAGCGACGACAAGTGAAAACAGAAAATATAGAAGCCTCAGCAGCTGCAGCTCCAGTACAAGAGCAAGTTACCGTAGCAAGAGTGAAACAAGAAAGAACAATAGGTTAACATTTTTTTTTATTATTTGATAAAATTGTATATTATATTGCAGCCTAGCAATTTGAATTAAATACATATTTTTCTCCTCAGCTCGAGCTCCTATAAGAGATAATACTATCGTAACTATCAGCGACGATGAGGACGACTTTAGCATCTTGGAAATAAAACCTTCGGTTCAGCTTCAGGAGAAGCTGCTCAATCCCCTGTTTTTGAAGCAAGAGATTCCATAAAGATGGAAAAAACAGAACGTCAACTATACCTGCAAATAATACATATTGTTTCATAAATTAATTCCAACGGGCGTAACGTCATTGACAAATTATTGTGTATCAGGCTATGAAGTTAGTCGAATAGTGAGGGAGGCAAAAGCTTTATGGCTCGGCTATTCTTTTTATTTAAAGAGTTTAACTTTACTTTATTTTAGTGATGATTTTCTTGGCAAAGAAATGAAGCCTAGAATCCCTATTGTAGAATATCCGAATAAAGAACGTTCTGTGTGAAACTTAACAATCGTTATTGTTGAATGTATCTATTGTATTTTAATTACATTTAATTATATAACTATACAATTAGTAACCAATATTATTCCTATAATTATTACACATTGACGCATCAGCCGAAATTTCAATTGAATTTTAATCTCTTTCCACATACTTTCACGCGTATGAATTTTCCATTTGGACCCGCGGACATTCGTATACCTTCACAAACACTTCCATCAAGTTCCTCCGGGTTTGCGGAAACTCCAGGATCCAACGAATCAATTAAATCAGATCCGAGAACATCGATGACTGTCTGGATCTCAATTGTCGATTGTATGCCTACTGAGCTCCTTGAAACGACGTCAATTTCGTTGTAACACGTATACGACAGATACGTTGATCTCAGAGAGAATCAGCCAAGAGTGAGAAGTGAGCGTATGGAAAGCTTGCGCTGGGGACCTTTCATGAATCGATGGAATTGAGCGTGCGTTGAAAAAATTGATTTTTCCCGCGCTTGACTTTTTAACGCGTGGCGAAGATTGACTTTTTTTGTCTTTTGTTAAAATGATCGAAGCGTATTCATGTGTTTTTTGCATTTACTGCTGTTTTTATATTCATCTCGGAAGCGTATGATTAGTCCATGATAAACTATGGTAAAAACATTTTGATTTATCATGCAACTAAACTCATTCTATAACTTTAACGGATACGTCCTTTAACGGAACGTTAATAAAACATTCAAATTTCACGCGCCGTAACATCGCAGACGCAGGAAAAGCTTTTGAAAAACCAAGACACTGTTGCTCTCCGCTATGTAATTATGAACTATTTCACGAAGTATGAAGTTAATATTTAAATGTCTCTTTAAATGTCATTTGCATGATTTTGCAAATTTATTCAAATGTACTGTTTACATTATAATAATAATAAGCAAACTTGATGAAATGGTAGACAATTATACACCATACGGCAGCTCGTGTCTTGGTTTTTCGAAATTTTCGTTTTTACTATTTGTCAAAAGCCAATCAACTACTTTTTAGTCCGTTAAGTAATATCGATATAACTAATATTAAATTAAGTTTTTAATAAAATTTATTTAATTAAAATACATGCAATACATAATTTAAAAATGTCATGTCTGTAGATACTATATTTTAGGCGTAGATCGAACTATGATCTTCGTTTTTTCGATTCAAATTCAGCATCAAATAAAGGTCTTTTTTGATTTTCCGATTTCGGAAGATAACGGCGCAGCAAATCTAAAAATTGTGACCTGTACAGCAAACGATCTTCGATCGTCAATTTGCATATCCACGGGTGCAACAGTTTGGCAAATACAAGATTTCCAGCTGCATCATAGCCGACGTTTTCCAACTGTCTTCTCATGTCGACCTGGTTTTCTTCCATTTTGGATTCTTTGGATGGATTCTACATAAAATACATTACAGTTTTTTATTTCAATCGTATTCGCAATCACTGCTGAATATAAATTGCAAATGTAAACAAACCTCTTTAATTACAAAAATAACAGTAACCTCGTACGTTTACAAGAACAGAACGATGATGGTGAATTACGTTCTGTAATAAGAAAAAAGGCTAGTTAACTATGAATACGATATAACCCACAACGCCGAAGAATATATATAAAGTTTTGTTTTATGTATGAATATTATAATAAAACATGAGACTAATGAAACAAAGCAAGACAATTATTACTGATTTCTTTGTCTCATTCGCGCCTACCTGACGCTTACGACAAATACAAAGGATCTCGTGCGTTTCTTTGTAAAATATATGTTTATTCGTCAAAAAAGGCACGTACAGAAATGTAGATTAAGCTAGCACTCGTATATCTGTCGAAAGTATGTACTTACTATTAGCAATTTCAAAAATCTGGTCATTGCCCAACAACTGCAGCTGCTCCTCTCTTCATCTGCACCGGGAAGAAATGAACGCGGATCGAGACGAGTTAACGCTTAGGTGCAAACAGGCGGCGTTTCCGAGGTCGCGATATGAACCCACTTCATTGCATACTAGCCGATTGCAGGGATCGTCACACACACACATATATATATACATATATATATAAATATAAATATATATATTTAAATGAATGTATGTATGTGCGTATATTATTACATGACAGACATAATTTGTCTATGCAAATTAAATTACGAATTCCCGTACCCTCACATAAACGTATGTTTGTTTGTTCCTATTTTAACCAAGGGATTCGACATCTTTTAAAACTTTGATTTAATCATAAATCTGCTGAAAGTATTTATAACATACTTTAGCACAGAAATATACGTAGCAGTTTCAATTAAATTTTTAGTTTAAAAAATGCATAATCATTGTCGGTTTAGAAAGTCATAGAAAATGAAAAATTCATTACACGACCTTCTAATGATAAGGCTTTAAAAATTCTGTGATTTGCTTAGAATCCAACGGTATAGTAAACTAACAACAAATATTACAACGATGGTTTTCGTTACTTCTTTAGTAGCTATATTTTTTGTGCTGTATTGCAAACAATGTTTCCTAGGAATGCTGGTCTCGTTTTAGTATAATCTTTGTCTGTTGTTGTGTATACTGTGAAGCAGTTCTTATGTACTGCATATGATTACATTGATTTTCTATTTTATCTAGCTTCGTACAAGTAATTTTTTCATTAATGTATAGGAATTGTGCAATATTTTAATACAATAAATTATCAATTCATTTTCTGAATGTTGCTGTGGCGTTTTGGGCATTGGCATTTCATTTATAAGCGTTGCGATCGTAGCAGACGCATTGAACGCGTTTTTAATGATTGTCCATGAAATAGTTTTCATATCTGTCGCAAATCAGTTTATATATCAGTTTTTTTTTAGTAAACTAGCGTAATTTAAATTTAAACTGTAATTGATCGATATTCTAACAATAGTATAATTAAGCATCTAGGGAGTAAAAATAAAAGAAAATCTTAGAAAGCATATAAACTGCTCTTCACCCAGAAAGCCTCAGTATACATTTTACGTACTACGCGGAGAAACAATATTCAAAATTTCAAAAATAAAAAGACTATTTTTAAGTTAACGTAATATTCATGTAGCATCGAATAATACAATTTAAAAATATAATTCTTATACTTAATTTAGATCGTTAACATCAGGGTATCCTTCAGTTTAATGAATCATAGCGTACGACAGTGGTACTCTACTGAAACTCCACGGTTTCAAGAGCCTTAAATCAATAAAAATGTATTAATTATATTGTTATAATTGATACATATACATTTCTTACTATTATACACATATATTTCTTACTGCTCAGGTTTGCTTTATTTGTAACAAACATCATTAAACAGAAAAAAATCAGTCTAACAATAACGACCAACTAATTCTACACGATGAAATAAGGATTCGGAATTCAAAATCCACCGATAAGCACTTCGCCCATGAGTTCGTCGTCGGTAATACAGGGCGAGGCTAAGCGTGGGGACAACGGAATAACCCTTGGCGAAGGAGCCGGCAGTTTTGACAATATTTAGGCTTACAGGTGGGCTCTGAGGAAAGCTTGAAATCGGTGATACGGACGGTGGTACTGAAGCCAGCACCGCCGGCGATACTGAAGGCGGTGGTAGTGGTGCCGGGGTCGGTGGAGTCGTATTTTTTCAGATCGGCAACGACGACGCCGCGAAGAACATCGCGCTCTTCAGTGGGAGACTGCTGCCGCTGCTTCCGCCGCCCCCATTCCTTCGGCGTCGAAAAATCCAGCAATAATTCAGCCTCTTCTTGTGAACTCGTGTCGCTGCCGCCAGCCGAGGCTGACGAGGAGGCCGGTGGTATGGGAGTGACAGTTATAGTTATAGGGTCGAGTAGTTCGATATGTTGCGATTCTTCAATTAGAGTAGAAAGTCCTTGATCCTGTATGCAGGGGCAACCTCGACATTGCATTGTACGTAGATTTAGCATTAAAGTTTTGGTAATGACGTAATAGCTGCTAAACCTTCACACGTAACTGAATGGCAGGCTGTTATGATGCAAAAAATTATTTTGTTTTAGATATTAAGTTTATAAATAATTTTATGTGAAATATATATAAAATAATAGAATATTCTCAAATAATGAGTGTACTAACAACTGAAATCTACGCTTGTTAATAGTTGATATTGTGCTCCTATAACAGTTAAAAATTTATCTTGTAATCAAAGATTCTGAGAAAGATGTAAAGTTTCAAGATTGACTAAGTCAGTTAGTTGTGGCATAACGTTTACTTTTATCATAGGATAATAATCACAGAGGCACAGGACTTTCAAACTTTTACAACATAAACTAGACTGAACCAACAGAACCGACTGACCTCGATTATCATTGATTCTTTGCCATTCCTTATTGTCAGTTTGAGTACCGTTTGAAAATTTAGTCATGCCTCCCATGTCTGTAATTTGATAGGATTGTTGACCACTCTGCTCTTCCTGATCATAATTTCTCATGGACTGATGATGAAATATTCCTAACTTTTGGATTATTATATTAGAGTAAAGATTGGATCGCGACGATAACCATAGGGCTAAACTTGATACTTGTTTAATCAACTTTTCAGAACGCTCCTTTGACCAATTGTACATGTTGAAAATAATCTATTTAAAGATAATTTTTTGTAATACTTTCGAATTTAAAATGATTAATTTAAACTTTAGAAATACTTACATGTTCACTTTGTACTTTAGCCAGAAGTAGCCTTTGTCTTGGCACAAAAGTTTTTTCTAATATTAGAGGGTTAAATTTTTGAAGTAATTTTTTATCTGGAAATGTACGCAGTTATAAAAATTTATGTTAGTAACGAGCAAAATAATATTTCTCCATACATAAATAATTTGTTTTAATGTTTTAAAATAATATTTACTTTTGGGAATAAGCTGTTTTGACAAAATTGTACTACTAAATGATGCTTTCCATTGATTGAAATTCCGTGCGATTAAAATACTTCTTACATAGGCAGTAATATTAAATCGTCAGGAGTTTTTTGTGCAATAGCTTTTTGCAGCCACTTGATGTTCCCTTCAACGTTTTCAGTAGTGTTACTAAGTAGTAAGTCGTCTTGGGTTGAGTCTGAATCTATAAACGGTTGTCTACTCCATTGAAGAAATGTACGTGCTGTGGTGTCTAATGCAGATTTTGTAATTCCTTGAGAATTACAGGTAACGAGTGTCTCTGCTCCAGTTTCACAACATTTTTTTTTTATTGAAGGGGGAGCGAGATCTAACGGAAATTGAAACCAATAAGATAATGTTGTATGGTAGATTTGTCTGAGTTTTCCTTTTTGGATGGTGGAAAATTGTATTCAGTAATCAAGTCCCAACTCGCATGTTTTACAGCAGCTTTTAGTTTATGCACTAGAGCTTCCAAATTAACTCGGCCTTGTTTCCATATTCGGAATTCAACGAATGCTGTTGTAGTTTTTAAATCATTTTTTTCCTGCAAAAATTCTTTTATAAATATATGGTTTTTTCATAAAAGTGTGGAACAAAATAAAATATACTTACGCAATTAAGTCCCCAATAAACGTTAGTTGTAACGATATCTTCAAAGTCTATATGCATGCTATTTCTCGACTTCCACTAGATTGGCTTTGATTGTACAAGAAAATATCGCTTTCGGGAACTCTTTTGCTCGATTCATTAGGCTGCGAGTAATCTTGGAAATGTGAGTGAGCCCTTGTATCTATATACTTAGGAGTATAGAGAAATTGAAGTATGTTTTGACGAAGGTAGTATCCAAGAGCTCCCATATGACGCAAGCAACATTGTTGAACTGACAATTGAATGACGCTTTCAGGTACGCGATACTGTCTCTGAATAAAGTGCACGTCGGGCGGAGTAAGCTTACACATTGGATTCCGTGCTAACATAACAGACAAAACTTCCAAAACAGCGTCATCGAGGTGATTTTGTAAGACTTGAACGAGTTCATACCTAACTTCTTGGCCAACTTCTAATATCCTTCAAATTAGTATTCTTATAAAACGTCCAAGTCTTCTAAATATTATTTACTTATTATCTATTTACATAATATCTATTTACATCTATTTAACGGCCGATCGTGGCCAATTATCCTCCTAACTCGTGCAATGCAGTACTTAAATGCTTTTCTTAGAGAATGAAAAAATTTTGCATATACAATAACAAAACTATTTTGGTAATTATTAAGTAGATAAATCTAATAAAATATAAATATGAAAATTGTGCACTTTAGATTGTTGTATCGTTTACGGGGTGGTTTAGAAAGAATGTAGTGAGTTTTTTTCTAATAATTTCTCCATCTCCTGTGAAAACATCGTCACTTTCATCTGCATTGGCCTCATTGATTTCCCGATTATCGCCTTCTAAAACCGATGCTGCTTCGATGAAATCAGTTGCCACAATTTCAGGCTTCTCACGATCAATGATTATATTATGTAATAAACATGCAGCTTTAACAATTTGTTCAACTTTTTCGGGTGTGCAGCTAATAGTTGTATAAAAAATTCTAAACTTTTGGCATAATCGTCCAAACGAACATTCTACACACACTCTTGCTCGAGATAGTCGCTTATTAAATAACTTCTGTTGTTCCGACAGTCCTCGACCAGAATACGGCTTTATTAGGTTTCTGCTCAGCGGGTAAGCACCGTCTCCAATAAAGAAATAAGGTGCGACCGAATGACTGTCATAAAGCTCATCATCGGGTGGAAGCGTAAGCTTTTTAGTTTTCAAAGCTTTGTAGAATGTACTATATCTAAAAGTATTTGCATCGTGCTGATGGCCAAAACCACCAACATCAATAACAATAAACCGACATAAAGCATCTGTAACTGCTTGTAACGTTACAGAGTAAAATTTCTTATAATTGAAGTAAAGAGCTTCTGAAAGATCTGGTCTTTTTATTCTAATGTGCCGTACATCTATTGCTCCTGTGCAATGGGGAATATCTTTGAACAAATAAAAGTTTTGGGCAATATCCATGAACATATCGGTAGTAGGTGCTGGCATATGTATAGGAAAAAGTTCTCTGCATATTACTGTACACACGTCTTCGATAACCTTGCTAATAGTTGATTTTCCCATTGCAAATGTTAAAGACAAGTCACTATAACTTGCGCCTGACGCTAAGAACCTACAAAAATATTAACATTAGTTAAAAAATTGAAAAATGTATGAAAATATTAGTATATTATAGCTACAATATTAAGAAGAAATGAAAAAAATAAATGTTGAGCTGTAATGACAAATTTTTATGGGCAAATAATTTGTCTACAAAGCACAGACTAACATTCGTGGCTTTTGGTTGAGTTCGTAAGATTATTGTGAATCAAGTTCATGAGATACTCATTGTCGTGTTAATTTAAATAATTTTTGAATGTTCGTTTTACAGTAAAAAGAATTAACTTTTCATTCGGAGTTCAATTTTTCATTTTCTCTTGGACTTCAATTTATCATTTTCTCAATATTTTTTTTAATTATGTTAGATCATACAAATAAAATTTCATTAATTCATAGTCGATAAATATTGTATTTCAAATATAGTCACTCCCGCATGCGAATATTCTTATTGCATGAATTATATTAATTTTTGTAAGCAGTTTCAGACGAAAGCTGATGGTCTGCTGGACGTAGTTAGAAGGTGAGTGGTGGCAAGAAAGAGAGATACTGGTCACGGCGCGAAGCACGAGATTCGATTCGATTATCGACGCGTGCGGTTTAGATAGGGATTTTCGGTAACTGGCGTTAGCACACCCGCAGTGTACGAAAACTTTTTAGATGTGTATCGGTGCTTTAGAGTACTTTGCGATTACGCTTGTACTTGTTACACTAGTGAGGTGACACGCGGAATAATTCTGATTTGCGACTACGCTTATACGTGGTGCATCGAGTAGGAGAACAGTGGAGCTTCAAGCGAGAAGACGATTTGCGCGTCCGATTTGCGAGCCGGCTGTTTATACTTATTGTTCGAGCGACTTTCCGAGATCGTAAGTACCAGTTTTTTTCTCTCCTGCTCTCACCAGTTAAAACCATCGGCTCTCGTATTTCTGCGGGTTTGCATACACTGAAAGCACGATTGTACAATTTATTCAATTTCACTTATAAAATCATTCTATAACCTTGAGTTTCATTAATATATGCGATAGTCTTTACCCGTTAAATGCTTGTTTTGATTTACTCTAATTAATTGTCCCTAGTCTCCTTTATTCAAAATCCATGTGGGATTTTGAATAAAGGATCCCCGTTATAAAATGTAATATTATTTATTTTTAGTAAAGCTGAATCTTTGTATCATAATTTTACCTTATCGCAATGACCAGCTTCTCTTCTGGTAGAATTGGTTCTCGGTGAAGATTACACCAATCCTTCATTAACGAGTCCTTGACTTTCGATAAAACGTACTCAAACGTGCTGACTTTCATTCTCATGTAAACTTGAAATCTGTCGTTGTGCCTTTTTATTGAAGGAAATAAGTTATAATATTCGCTGCGAGATCTTCTATTCTTGTTTAACTCGTGTACTTGTTGACGTTTAACAGAATTTGCTGCTTCTTCCATATTTAGGTCCGCTATGAAGCTCTTAAACTTATTTCAAGATAGACTGTAATTATTTAATTTATTAAGAATTAATACATTGCATTATGCTAAAAGTTTATAATTTATTTGATTTACAGTTAAAAATAAATAACACACACACACACACACACCCAATTAAAAAATTTACGTTTTTAATTTATTCGATAAATTAACTTGAAATTATTCGATTAAACAATTTTTTATGTTCCTAAGTGGAGTTACAAGTTGGCTTGCCGCTTGGCCGTATGTAATGTACGGAACACGGCGCCAACTTGCAACGTTCATATTACCTATTTAAATCGTAAATTTCTAAAAATAAATGTTCGTATGAGATACCTTGATCAATAAACTATGTAAAACGTAAAAAACCCGATTGCGATACGTCGATTTTAAGTTCGAAAACAACGTTGCAAGATTAAGAGAAAACACAGCTTGCGCGCGAGAATCGAGTCGACCGCCACGGCTAGACTTACCCCCGGAATATAGACAAACTATGTTACTTTTTCGACAAACTTCTGAAATATGTACGGAATAAAGATTTCACATACAGATTATTATTTTCTAAGGCATTTTTGCCACATAAATTTGTAACGTACATGATCGTTAGTTCATCGGCTTTCGACTCATGTAAAGTTTTTACGGCAAATCATTAATTAACATTGTAAAAATAGCAACAAAAGAGCTAAAGTCTCGCGACCCGCGTATTTCTATGCGAGTTATTTTGTTTCCCGAAGCTTGTTATTAGCAACAAACCATTAATTATTGTAAATTATACATCGATAAATATTCGTACGTTCTTATTTTTGGGAAAATTAATCATTTATAGCGATAAAATATATAAATTAAGATTCTACGTATATCAGTATATCTATAGCGATATAGGCGCTCGGACGACTGGTGGGGGTAACTCACTGCTTCAGCGTCGGAGCAGTGGCGCTCACCTGTATAAAAGGGCGCGCGTTTCTGGGAAGCGCATTCATTCCTCCATCGGAGCTGGAGCTAGAAGGAGCAATATGTCTCCTGGCTAGCTGAAGCACCCGGAGAAGCGCTGGCGCTCCGGAACGCCCTGAATGCGGAGCATTGAGTCTCCCATCAGGAATCCGATTAAACGTGAAATTACAGCGAAGTCTATTTGCCATGTATACGGCTATTATTTTATGTTTTTTAATAATAAAAGTAAAGTTAATTTAAAAAACTTAAACTCTTTTCCTAAGTTCCTTTAAATAGCGAGATGCAAAGTTCTGCATTAAGTCAGACTAAGCGCTTGCACTTCCTTTCATATGCGCTGGACTACCCTTAGACCCAATACGTGGTCTAAGAGGGAAAAGACGATTTATAAATGAAAATAATAATAATAATAATAAATAAAATAAACAGATTTTAGTGAGTCGCAAACACATAGCATTGCGTCTGTGTTAAGCGCTCACACAATTTTCAGCTCAGTTGTTTTTTTATCAGGCATTGCGTCTTGATAAAAAACAATTTCCAGAACGAGAGGATCAAGAAGCCGTCTTAGATTAAAGTCTTCTCTTACCCTAAGGCGCATTGCGTCGTCTTAGGGACTAGAGAAGCATCGTGCATTGCGTTACGATTATTTTTGATATTGCTGGATATATACAAGGCATTACGTCCTTGGATATAGAAGTAACTGTTAGAATCACTCGACTTCAATTATTCGCGAAATACTTTATTTATTCGCCCGGTATCCCGGATCACTCAAAATCAAGATAATTTTGCATATAATTTTTATTAAAAACTCTCGCCTCTTTTCATTCTCCGTTGCGCGGAGGCGAGGGACGTTTCAACACACACATACACACACACACACACACACACACACACACACACACACACACACACACACACAAATGTAACTGCGCTATACACATGATCTATACTGGGCGCATTCGAGCGTTATTTTATCAGAGTACATCGCCTCAGATTTTGAAATAAAAATTCATGAGAGTGTGTTTTTTAATATACTCTAAGAAACGGCAAAAACATTATAGCGAATGATTTTGCATGTAGTGCGAAAAATTTGCCAAACATGAGCGCGTTATACATATGGCCTATACCGGGCGTATTCGAGCACCATTTTATCAATATACTAGTGTTTTTCAATATACTTTAGGAAACTGCAAAAACATTATGACGAATGTCTTTGCGTACCTTCCGAAAAAAATTCGCAATCTGTCGCCGCATTCTGTACATACCATGTTGTACACGCTTCGAGCGCCATTTTCAAAAAGTATATCATCTAGGATTTTGAAAAAAAAATTCATGAGAATATGTTTTGGTATCATGAACTCGAATGTGCAAAAACATTTTGGCGAATTTCTTTTTATTTAATGTGAAAATTCGGTTACGTACTGATATACGCTGCGTAACATTAGTAGTATTTAGAGTAAGATTGTTTAAAATACTTTGATAAATACTCTTAGAAACCTCAAACCTGAACAACATGTTTCAGTGGCCAAAACGCGGATTACAAAAAAAAAATTTCGTTGTCTCCAACGTTGGAAACTGCAGGTACATAATTTTCGGAAGGTTTGATCATCCCGATCAGTCCCAAAAAAATTCATGGATATAGCTTTTTTTAATACAAAAGTATGTACATTAGTTCCAATGAGGGAATCAACCATTTTCTAACCTCAAAAAATAGATTAATTCATTGATATTAAAAAAAACAATCAGCTAAGACATTGAAAAAAATACAGTTAAATTGTAAAAAAAATTCTAAGAAAAAAAGTGTTTTTGACATTTTTTGTTATCTTACTTGCGGAGCTAAAAATCCATAAAAATCAATTAAATTTCCAATTATTTTTGTTTGTAATTTCGACATTTTTGAGAAGATATGAATTTTTGAAAATCAGCAAAAAATACAAAAAAACTGGATTTCATCAACTTTAACCCCCTGTAACTTGAAACGCCCCTCGCCTCAGCGCAACGGAGAATGGAAAGAGGCGAGAGATTGTTATAGAAATTATATAAAAAATTATCTTGATTTCTTGTGGTCCGGGATACCGGGCGAATAAATATAGTATTTCGCGAACAATTTGAAGTCGAGCGATTCTTAATTAGTTACTTCTATATACAAGGACGTAATGCCCTGTATATATCCAGCAACATAATTAGAATAATCGTGACGCAATGCACGATGCTTCTCTATTCGCCTAGACGACGCAATGCGCCTTCGGGAATGAGAAGACTTTGATTTTGGACGTCAACTTGATCCTCTCGTTCTGGAAATCGTTCTTTATCAAGACGCAATGCCTGATAAAGATCAATTAAGCTGAAAATTGCGTGAGCGCTTGACATAGACGCAATGCTATGTATTTGCGTCTCACTAGAAATTTAAATGGATAATCGCCTTTTCCCTCTTAGACCACGTACTGGGTCTAAGGGTAGTCCAGCGTACATAGAAAAAATGTGCGAGCGCTTAGTCTGACATAATGCAGAAACGTTTGCATCTCGCTATATGGAGGGATTTAGGAAAAAGTTTAAGTTTTTTATTATTTTTAAGTTACCTTTACTTTATTTAAAAAAAAAAATGATGGCCTTATACATGGCAAAGAACTACGCTGTATCTCGCGTTTAGTCGGATTCCTGATGGGAGACTCAATGCTCCGCATTCAGGGCTATCCG
This sequence comes from Philotrypesis tridentata, assembly GCA_018906965.1. NCBI lineage: Eukaryota > Metazoa > Arthropoda > Insecta > Hymenoptera > Pteromalidae > Philotrypesis > Philotrypesis tridentata. The sequence goes on along the minus strand of JACCIB010001742.1, from coordinate 4,412 downwards.
GAGCGCCAGCGCTTTTCCAGGTGCTTCAGCTAGTCAGGAGACATATTGCTCCTCCTAGCTACAGCTCCGGTGGAGGAATGAATGCGCTTTTATACAGGTGAGCGCCACTGCTCCGACGCTGAAGCAGTGAGTTACCTCCACCAGTCGTCCGAGCGCCTATATCGCTATAGATATACTGATATACGTAGAATCTTAATTTATATATTTTATCGCTATAAATGATTAATTTTCCCAAAAATAAGAACGTACGAATATTTATCGATGTATAATTTACAATAATTAATGGTTTGTTGCTAATAACAAGCTTCGGGAAACAAAATAACTCGCATAGAAATACGCGGGTCGCGAGACTTTAGCTCTTTTGTTGCTATTTTTACAATGTTAATTAATGATTTGCCGTAAAAACTTTACATGAGTCGAAAGCCGATGAACTAACGATCATGTACGTTACAAATTTATGTGGCAAAAATGCCTTAGAAAATAATAATCTGTATGTGAAATCTTTATTCCGTACATATTTCAGAAGTTTGTCGAAAAAGTAACATAGTTTGTCTATATTCCGGGGGTAAGTCTAGCCGTGGCGGTCGACTCGATTCTCGCGCGCAAGCTGTGTTTTCTCTTAATCTTGCAACGTTGTTTTCGAACTTAAAATCGACGTATCGCAATCGGGTTTTTTACGTTTTACATAGTTTATTGATCAAGGTATCTCATACGAACATTTATTTTTAGAAATTTACGATTTAAATAGGTAATATGAACGTTGCAAGTTGGCGCCGTGTTCCGTACATTACATACGGCCAAGCGGCAAGCCAACTTGTAACTCCACTTAGGAACATAAAAAATTGTTTAATCGAATAATTTCAAGTTAATTTATCGAATAAATTAAAAACGTAAATTTTTTAATTGGGACGTTGCAAACTCTATGATAATCAATCCAAAAAATCTGAAAAAATGCTATGATGCGCATTCACCTTAGAGCAGAATTATACTTGTAACAATAGAATGTCTTCCAAACTGTTCAACTATCATATTGTGCACTTGGTGAGTCAGTTAGAAACATTTTTATCGACATGTCAATTTCAGAACTTGAATTGTGGTCTGAGATGGATGCGTGTCTTAGCATCATTTGACACATAGCAGGTGTTCGGCTTTTGAAAAAAGTTCAGACTCCAGAAAATATCTTTAATCAGATTCCAGAGGCTACATATTTTACATTTTACGGAGGATTGTTTTATCATTTGCAAAATATTCCATGATTCATGGAAATATTTTCTTTAATTTCAAATATTTTAAAAATAGTAAAACAATCCTATGTAAAATTTTTAAATATGTAGCCTCTGGAATCTGATTAAAGATATTTTTATGTATCTGGATTGTTTACAGAAGCCAAACACCTACTATGTGACGAATGATGCTAAGACACGCATCCATCGCAGACCACAATTCAAGTTCTGAAATTGAAATGTCGATAAAAATGTTTCTAACTGACTCACCAAGTGCACAATATGATAGTTGAACAGTATGGAAGACATTCTATTGTTACAAGTACAATTCTGTTTTTCACAAATCATTCAACCGGTTCCAAAAGTTTTATATTTCTAATTTTACATAATGGTGGTATCCAATTTAAAAATATTCACAGATAAAGTAATTATTTTCATCAATCACAGAACAGTTATAAACGTTTTTATCGGTATTTCAATTTCAGAACTTGAATTGTGGTCTGAGATGGATGCGTGTCTTAGCATCATTAGACCCATAGTAGGTGTTCGGCTTTTGAAAAAAGTCCAGACTCCTAAAAATATCTTTAATCAGATTCCAGAGGCTAGATATTTTACAATTTACGTAGGATCATTTCACCATTTGCAAAATATTCCATGATTCATGGAAATATTTTCTTTATTTTTGAATATTTTGAAAATGGTCAAATAATCCTATGTAAAATTTTCAAACATGTAGCCTCTGGAATCTGATTAAAGATATTTTTATCAATCTGGATTGTTTACAGAAGCCAAACACCTACTATGTGACGAATGATGCTAAGACACGCATCCATCGCAGACCACAATTCAAGTTCTGAAAATGAAATGTCGATAAAAATGTTTCTAACTGACTCACCAAGTGCACAATATGATAGTTGAACAGTATGGAAGACATTCTATTGTTACAAGTAAAATTCTCTTATTCACAAATCATTCAACCGGTTCCAAAAGTTTTATATTTCTAATTTTACATAATTGTGGTATCCAATTTAAAAATATTCACCGATAAAGTAATTATTTTCATCAATCACAGAACAGTTATAAACATTTTTATCGGTATTTCAATTTCAGAACTTGAATTGTGGTCTGAGATGGATGCGTGTCTTAGCATCATTAGACCCATAGTAGGTGTTCGGCTTTTGAAAAAAATCCAGACTCCTGAAAATATCTTTAATCAGATTCCAAAGGCTACATATTTTACAATTTACGTAGGATCATTTCACCATTTGCAAAATATTCCATGATTCATGGAAATATTTTCTTTATTTTTGAATATTTTGAAAATGGTCAAATAATCCTATGTAAAATTTTCAAACATGTAGCCTCTGGAATCTGATTAAAGATATTTTTATCAATCTGGATTGTTTACAGAAGCCAAACACCTACTATGTGACGAATGATGCTAAGACACGCATCCATCGCAGACCACAATTCAAGTTCTGAAAATGAAATGTCGATAAAAATGTTTCTAACTGACTCACCAAGTGCACAATATGATAGTTGAACAGTATGGAAGACATTCTATTGTTACAAGTAAAATTCTCTTATTCACAAATCATTCAACCGGTTCCAAAAGTTTTATATTTCTAATTTTACATAATTGTGGTATCCAATTTAAAAATATTCACTGATAAAGTAATTATTTTCATCAATCACAGAACAGTTATAAACATTTTTATCGGTATTTCAATTTCAGAACTTGAATTGTGGTCTGAGATGGATGCGTGTCTTAGCATCATTAGACCCATAGTAGGTGTTCGGCTTTTGAAAAAAATCCAGACTCCTGAAAATATCTTTAATCAGATTCCAAAGGCTACATATTTTACAATTTACGTAGGATCATTTCACCATTTGCAAAATATTCCATGATTCATGGAAATATTTTCTTTATTTCTGAATATTTTGAAAATGGTCAAACAATCCTATGTAAAATTTTCAAACATGTAGCCTCTGGAATCCGATTAAAGATATTTTTATCAATCTGGATTGTTTACAAAAGCCAAACACCTACTATGTGACGAATGATGCTAAGACACGCATCCATCGCAGACGACAATTCAAGTTCTGAAAATGAAATGTCGATAAAAATGTTTCTAACTGTTCTGTGATTGATGAAAATAGTTACTTGAATGAATTAAAAAATTAAATACAAGAATAAAACTGACGATTATCTCGAGAATAAATAATTTTATTAGAAACCAATTATTTCTTATGAGATAAATTTTTACGAATTGATTGTTATGTTTTTTGAGTGAAAGGGTTGAGATATTGGAATTGGACTAATTAAGAACAGATGCATATAGGTATTTGATAAAAACAAATAATTGAATAAAAATGGATTGTAATTTGAATAAAAATGTTGCTAACTGGGCCACCAAGTAAACAATATGATCACTGACCCTGTATTTTTCTTGACCTAACCTCAAAACTCAAATCATAAAGTCTACGCGATTTCAATATTTTAATTATTTGACCTAAACTAACTCAGTTACTTTTTTGTCGCATGCATTTAGATTTAAAAACTAAAAATTATTATTTACCTTACGTCGTTTACAAAATTCCCGCCGGAGACGGGAGCCGATCGTGGCCGCAATCTTCCCTCTCCTAACCCGAGCAATGTAGTACATACTGCTCTGATGCCGTACTCCTCAAACGATAACAGTTTTGGAACTAGATTTTCACGTTCCACCGTTCCCTGTTTGGCTAACCCACCCCGGCTAGCCGAGGTAAGCCTCGGCTAGCCGAGGCTCACCTACGTTCATCCCGAGATGCCGCCTCGGTAGACCCAGGTGAAAGCGAGGTGAATTCGTAGCGACACCTCGATACACCGAACTCAATCGAGACTAGCTCTGGTAGTCCGCGGTTAACTTCAGTAATACCGAAGCTATCGGCGCTATGCTCGATAAGACCGAGGCGACATCTGGTAGACCCGAGACAACATCTCGTTCGCAACGCAAAGCCTATACTTATATACTTATATCTATATAATTATAACGTCGGGCCCACACTAACATTACCCACCGAAATACGGCGGTTACCTGCGTAAGGTCTAAACTGCATGTGGGTAACATTACAATCATCAGCACTGTACCTCGGTTAATTTTTATTATTTGTAATTAATCGAGATATTTTCGTCACTGTGAACGCACT
>JACCIB010001741.1:0-22094 GCA_018906965.1 Philotrypesis tridentata | reverse complement strand
ATGAAAGAAAAATTTTGTAAAAATTTTGTACAACGTACGATTTTAATAACAGACGACGGAAAAACGCTGGGCGACGAAATAACTTGAATTACCACACGTTGGACTAGTATTAACAACAAAAAAAATTTTAAATTGAATCTTCCTGCACGAAAAATTAAATAACTTAAATCATAGTAAAATTTAAGTGCAAAGAAAAATAATTCGAATTTATAAAAAAAATTAGAATAAATAATTTATTTTAACAATGTTCAATATGGTTTATGAACAGTGTTGTAATAATTCAATTATTACGACTAATGTATCGAGAGAGTTAGCAATGCTTAAATACGCGTGAACGAAAAATACGCCGTGAAAATCGCGCGGCTGTAATATTCGGAGCGTGTTTATTATATTCGCCGTTTCCCTCGAATTACAGGCGAAGACTCTATACCTGCCTAGGCGGGTAATCCTATACGGGCGAGCTACGGCTCGGCGCGCGCGATGTAAACATACGCTTCGCAGCGGCAGTGGCTGTATTGCTCGATCGGTCTGCCTTCGCTTGCTTATAGACGGGCTACCTGCTCGTCTCGGACGAAAGTCGCACGGAGAATTTACGCATAACAGTACTTGAGAGCTGTTTGTCTCTGTGTACTTATACACCAATGTTCGTATATAAGAGCGGCGCGTGTCTCGAGCTCTGAACTCAGCGCTCGAATGTAAACAAGCGCTTCGCTATGTTACGCGGCACTCGTCGGCTCTTTCGTTCGAATGCGACGCTAATAAGTAATAGGTAGTTCGTTCGAGAATTCGAGTTTACAAAAATTCTACTACACTCGACCGAATAATTAAATTAATTTTGAGAACGAAGTGAGTATTGCGGAGCTTCGCACGGTGACATTTAATTATTGATAAACTGTGGAAAATGTCGGAGAAAAAAAATTGAGAATATCTCACGAGATACAATTATTTATTAAGCCACATAAACGTTAGGGCGCCATTTGTAACGGTCGGGTTACCGTTCTCCAGAGTAATCGGCCGTGTACAACCGGGATCCAAAGGACCGCGTTTACTAATATAATTGTTCGTTCTCGGGCGTGCTAAAGGCACAGCTCGGCCGACTCAAGTTGCGTGCGTAACGATGTAGTCACGCGGAGGCGGCAGGGACTAGGATTCGCATAAAGTAAAACGTGAGACAGAGAACTTAGATAAAAGAAGAAAAGTAAATATATTATGAAAATAGTGTATACGGCGCTCGTTCGTACGAGCAATGGTGCGCCACCGCACACTACGCGAGGACGAGAGAGAGAGACGGGCAAGATCGCCCGGACGTCGAGAGAGAGTACGAACAGGTACTTACAGTACGCACGACGGTGCCGGGGGGTCGCAAGGTCCGCTTAGCGCTCGCTCGTTCGGGGCTCCGCTGGTCGGTCCGCACGTTGGATAGAGCTCGAGGTCGGACGGCAAGGGGCCGGGCGCAGGTCGCACGCGTACACTACTATCAGGTTACGACCGGCGTAGGTTCGCGTGTAGCACTCGCAAGCTACTTCGGTAGGCGGAGGCTCTCGCAATACTGAATACACGGAGCGCGGCGCGGCAGGATGCTACTGTCCATGTCACGGCGTTGTCATATTTTTGGCAGCGCGTGATTGATGGTCCGGCAACGCTGTAGACTGACCGACGCGTTCTCTCTCTATGCACGCTACTAGTACTCTCTCTCTCTTTCTCTCTTTCTCTCGATGTATTAGTGTCCGCTGGTGGGCGCTAGAATACAGAGACATTATTAGTACATGTTTATATTGTATGCGCCCGGAGAGGCGATAACGTGCATCTAATGCAACCGTTATAATTTATAATATTGTTCAGCATTATTTATATTTTTATAATAATCATTTCCTACTATAAAATGTTTATAATTATTCCAATTGCAACATATATATTTTACAATATTTGATCGAATCTTCATGCGTAAATTTTATGTATTATACAAAAAATATGAAAAACATCTGTATAAACAATTTTTATAATTTTCCATTTTAATAATGTTTTCCGTATTATTAATATATTCATTATCATTTTCTTTAATCATAATATTTTTATGTAAATTCAATTTTTAATTTATGTTATTTATACTTTGTATATCTATAATATTATAATTAATTATGTCATAATGACCATTATCAATTGTTCCACTTAATAAAAGAGTTATTTGCATATTTGGTAAATTATTACCAAAACTATAACTTGTATTTAATATTTGTGAAAAAACAATTACATTTAAATTATATATTTCTGCGAACCCTTGAATTTCTATATCATTTCCATATATTCTGTCTTTTGACATATAATTAAAATATTGTTTAGCATAAAAAATGTTAGCATAATACGAATTTCCTATAATATAATCTTTATAATGATTCCAGTTATTGTAAATATGCTGTATAATATGAAATCTAACATTCATATAACAATTATGTGTATTATAAACAATATATGAAAAACATCGAAATAAACAATTACCGTCTCCATCAATTTTTATAAGTGGTTGCATTTTTAATATATAAGTATTTTTTTAACTATAACTTATGTTTATAATACAAACAAATTATTATTAATATATTTTTAACTGGAATGTATTATAAATATTATATCAATTTAAATATATTGTAATTTTATACCTTTTTGTATGTTATTACTTACACAATAGTTGATGTTCAGGATAAAAACTAAAACATAAATTTATTTATAAATAATTTATTAATAAGTAACAAGTTTTGATTATATTGTTTTTCATTATAAGTACTTACACAATAATTAATCTTCAGATCTTCATCTAAAAACCTGAAAATAAATTTATTGTAAATTAGTAATTAAATTATAAATTAATAATATTAGGGTCAAAAAATAGAGTGTCTAAATCTTTAAATGTAAAACATAAATTTCAAACGACAAAGAAAAAATTATTAAAAATAATTCTAAAAATATTTACTGCCGAAATATAACTATAATTAAAACTCTTAGCATAAAGAGTTTTTCTTCGATTATCATTCACAATCATTCATACAAATATTTTTTTTATTGTTTAACCTGAAGCATTAGTTCTGTTGCTGGCTCTACTATGCGTTACAATTCTATAAAACTCATACTATGCATGTGCAATAGTGTTTTAACAAAAACTTTCAAAAATTTCAAGTACACCAATGCACTTACAAAAAATATGGCATAATATTGAAATAAGATCAACGGATGTTACTCTGTTAGATACGTATATTTTATTTTTCTTTATAAAATAAACTTTAAAATAATAAAACACAATTCTGTGTTGTAAAATAGATTTTTTTCTGTTATAGGTCATTCTACGAAAATAAAAAGAAAAAAAAATGATAGCAGCAGACTTTACTAAACCAGCTTAATTGTTTATCACTATAAGTGCTATTTTTTAACTTGACTATAATTTATTGCTGTCTATCTTTTTTTCTATAATGATCCTAACATTATTTATGTTGAAAAGGAAAATTATTATAAAATTATCAGGATCTAGAAGCGAGCAGCTTCAGCCTGCACCAAGCTCTATGAGCCTCCCCACTCCTGAGGACTGAGCGTCGAGGAGCGGCGAGACCGCTCAGTTGTCCGACGGGCTTTGGTCAGAGAGCAAGCCTCCTATATTAATTACTATCTTCGATAAAAAAAAAAAAAAGCTCGATTATTTATTAATAATAAATAAGTATACTAAGTAAATAATTCTCTGTTTTATTTATTTACTTCTGCGGCACACAAGGAAAACCCCAACAGGTTATGGGCCCAGCACGCTTCCACTGCGCATGGAAGAAGCTTGCCTTGTGTTTACGCGGAAGGTCGAATTCGTGTGTGACTGTGATTTTAGTGTTGTTTTCTTTTAGCTTGAGTAAGTGAAATATTCAGTTCGACTCGGCTCAGCGTGTAGCGGAAGTGTGCAGCGCGACGCGACGCAGCTCGAGATCCAGGAATTCATCTCCTCCTCATCTGCTCGACTACATTTGGTCAATTCAGGACTGCTTGACTGCATCGATTTTTCGGCCTTATCTGTTGATTTTATAGCCACCGACAGCTCGAAAATGGCCAACAAGAAAAGTCTGAGTTTCATGCACGATCTCAAAACGAGAGGTGAGTGTAAAATTCGATCAAATAAAGTTCGAAAAGCGACGCGATGCTGATCGAGATTCTGGGAATCGCGCGAGTCTCTCCGACGTTTGAAAAACAAACGAATGACCGCTAGCGCTGACGATCGCGCTGCCGTTGCCGCTGTTGCTGTATAGGCTACGCCGAAAGCTGCCGCTTGCGCTGGCGCTGCCGATGCCGCGCGTATTGCTGCTTGCGCTGGCGCTGCCGATGCCGCGCGTATTGCCGTCTGCGCTGGCGCTGATGATCGCGCTGCCGCTGCCAATGCCGATGGCACTGGCGCTGAGCGCGTGCGAGTAAACTCGGCTCCACGCGGAAGCGTTAGAGAGCGAGAGCGGCGAGTCGTGGTCACCTGCACAGGCTGACGTCGCGCCATATTGGATCTCTGAAGAGAGAGAGAGATAGTGCGAGTGCATTGCTTGCGCTGGCGCTGGCGCTAAGGTCGTCGCGAGTAAACTCGGCTCTACGCGGAAGCGCTGGAGAGCGAGAGCGTCGAGTCGTTGCCGCTTGTACAGGCTGACGGTGCGCCATGCTGGATCTCTGTGAGAGAGTGCGATACAGTATGAAATATATACTGTCGGCGCGTGCCTCACTCGTAAGAGTGATGAAAGGTTTTTCTTGACTTTCAGCACAATTACACGCGAAATAAGTTTGAAAGCATAAATTAAATTAATTGCTCGATTAAATTAAATGCTGGAGTATATATGTATGTTTTAAAATAAATCTCGGCGCGAATGGATCCTTCGAGTCGAGAAAATATTTATTTAAAACAAAATTGCAAACCGGTAAAATTCAATTAATTTGAATTTTAAAGCTTGAATAAACTGTAAGCTTGAATAAAGTTTGATTATATTCGATTAATTCAAACAGATCAAAAGAACATAGATCTTTTCTACTGCTTCAAGATCAGGAATTGGGGATCTCCGATCAACATTCGTATGAATGTATTTACCCAGAATTAAATGAAGCTGGATGTATCTGTATTATGATGTCACGTGGTCATAAATACGAAATAAGTAAAAGCTCGAGTTATAGGGTCGAGTTATAGCTAACGTTAGTAGCTGCATGAAAATTAAATACGTACGTAATGAATTTCAAAAGAAATTCGAATAGCATGCTTTTCAGTCCCAAATTATAATGTCGACCGGTATATGCAGTGTTGTGTATGTTGTTGCTGCTACACTGCGTGTACTGAAAAACTTACAGACCAATCATAGGTCAAGTAAGTAACCATACTCTTTTGATTGTTGTTCGTCACTTGAGTGTGTGGTTAATTAAAATTGCCTTAAATTCTTTGAGAAATTTATTTTGATTGTTGTTCGTCAAATAAATGACTCTAGTTAATCGGCATCTAAGCTGGAGTTCTGAAGAGATTCGAGTCGAAAAAGAGGCCTTGGAGGCCGAGTCAGTTTCTAGTCGGCAAGAAACGACTCAACCCCTTAAGCTGGATGAAATCAAAGAGTTTACTGACGGCGATGTGGCCAATAAGTTCGAGTTGAATAAGTTTGATGAAGCTGGAAGCATGAAGCTTGATGCATCGGCTCTTACATTATTGGAGGCTAAGTTCGATTCTCGTTTACAAGGTAAACCTACTCCAATAATAAAATCACAAAAAGTGGTAAATTTAGATTTGGGACTGAATAAAAGCCGTCAGGAGGGGAAAATTTATAAGTTTGATGTAGATCCAAAGCTTGATTTGTATGCTGGAAAGTTAAATGATTCACAATCTGTGAAAAATTTTGATTTTATAAATTCCAGTTATTTTGGAATTAAGGGTCACTTGAATCCTAAAAAGTTTGATTTATCACGAATTATAAGTTCTCATAAAACAAATCAATTTTCAGAGATACTGGAACGTCTAAAAGTAGCAGAAGCTATTATAAGCAAGTTCAACAACAAAAAAATTCAGGAAGAATGCAGTTAAGTGCATTTTGAAGTTTTTGACGAACTTGCAAGTTGCAGACGATATGTAACTGATAAAATCGAATGGATTGATGGACACGTCAGACGATGGGTTGAAGATGAGGAGTGGGAAAGTAATCAATTTAAAATTGATAAACCAGCTGGATTTGAGAAGGATGCACCCACTCAATGAATGAGGACTCATCAGCTCGATTAAACAAGGAGTTATCGGTTAAAAAGACGGAAAAACCTGTAAATAATGAACATCTGTCCGAATTGATACGAGCTGAAATAGAAAAAGCTGGATTGCAAAGAGACACCGGAAGTGTCACTGATAAAATAAAAATTGAATTATCAAATTCTCAAACTTCTCTCCGTAGAGACTATAAACTCACTACAAGCTCGAATATAGATTCATTTATAGATTTCCTTAAATCTGAACTGACTGTTGCAGATCTATTGTATGTAATTGATTCGAATGCTATATCTCGTAATGTCGATGAATCAAAATTTGAAAAAGATAAAGTCAGAGTTAGAGATCTTATTATTAATAGAATAGATATGACATATTATGATAAAGTTTCTAATATAAAAGATCCCAAGGATTTATTAAATGAAATTAAAAGAATTAAAGAAAATGAAATCAATTTATCTACTGCAAGTTTGAGAAAACAGCTCCATAACATTAAATACAGACCGAATAAAGAAAAGGCTTCCGCCTTTTGGGATAAGTTCGATAATATAGTTCGATTATATAATAAATTGCCCGATACTCCACCTTTGTCCGATGTAGAAATTCGTGATGCATTTTTTTTTTTTTGAAGCTATCGTTTCGAATCTGCCACAAGTCAGAGAAACAGAGTTTCTAAATAAAAATGCAACAGGCAAACTGTTGTCAGTAAGTCAACTAAAGGACTATATTATACAGCAGGAAACAGCTCGAGAAACATCAACTGGAGGAACAAACCATGGCCAAAAGTTCGAATCAGCTGGAATAAAAACGTACCACGCGCAAAATATAAAGCCACACTGCTTCAACTGCGGTAATAAAGGGCATAGAAGCGAGGACTGCAAAAGGCCTGGAAAGATGTGCTTCAATTGTAAGCGATATGATGGACATATTCGAGTCGATTGCCCCTATAAGGGAGAACAGTTGGAAAAGATTCTTCAAGAAAATGAGAATCAAAGAAGGTATGAAAATTCATTTTCTTTCCGGGGTGGTAAACGTGGAACTTATCGTCGTGGCGGTAAACGTAATGCGAATGCACCGAAAAGCAACAATGCTAAGAAATTTAAGTCCGATTAAGGCTCAAATCGTGGAAATTCACGTGGAAAGAAAGGTCAAAACAAGCCTAATGAAAAGAATAAGGTAAACTCTGGTAAGTGTGAAGCTCTCTATGCGAACATGTCCGACGTTGTAGAATCTAGCGAAAATCAATTGATCAGATTTCTTGCAGATTCTGGTGCTACAGAACACATGACCAACTCAAAATTGATTTTTAGAACGTTTGATAATTCAAAACAGCTTGATATAAAATGCGCAAATGACAATGATGCTGCAATTATGAAATCGGAGGGAGTTGGTTGTGTTTCTGGTCACATAAGTAGTAATGACGTTTTATGCTTGACTAATGTAATTTATGCAAAAACATTGTCAGAAAATCTGTTATCACTAAGAAAATTTGTTGATAAAGGCTTGAGTATTTATCTTGACAATAAGCGAATTGATATCTTTGACCCAAAATCAAACACTGTTTTTGTTTCTGGAATTTATGAAAAACCGTTTTGGGTAATAGAATTGGAAATGGATAAAATCAATGAAACGGAAATTCCTTTAAAATCGCGTACAAGTAAAGTAATCGCCTACATTTCAACAAGGCGTCAGGAATATCCGTACAAAGCGGTTACATATACTAAACAAAATAAGCTTGAGGAGAAAATGAATGTTGATAATACGGAAAATCACGATCAGTCTAAGCTTGAAAAAGAAATTGTTGACAAAGATGGAACTTCTCAGCTGGAATATAATAATACTGATCAATCCGTTAATCAAACATTTAATGAACAAGTGCAGACCGATTTCAATACATCAGATACAGAATTTGACAATAATGAGCCGAGCTCTGGTTACTCTAACTTTGAAAACACGTTGAGAGATAGAAAAATTTGCAATGTAAATAAGTCTGATGATATTGAAAACATAAATTACGAGTTCAGTGCGGGTAGTAGAGTTAATGAATTGAATACCAATAAAGCTATGTTATGGCATGTCAGACTTCGACATGCATCATTAAAATATTTAAAAGAATTTCAAAGAAAATTTCCTGATATTAAAGGTATTCAAGACATTAAATTCGATAACTCTGTACTGGATTGTGAAGCCTGCATTGTTTCAAAATTCAACAAATTACCCTTTAGCTCGACTAGACGAAGAGCGAGTGAACCACTCCAAATTGTTCATGCAGATACAATGGGTCCTATTAGTCCTACGTCGCATCCCAAAAAATACAAATTTATATCTGTATTTATAGATGATTATTCTCGTTTGGCAATGGCATATCCCATGAAACATAAGACCGAAATCGGAAACTGTTTGGAGTTGTTTATAAAAAGCTCGAGAAATTTACTTGGTAAAGACTCCAAATTCTGTTACCTTAGATGCGATCAAGGAACAGAATTTACAGGTGGATATACGCTGGAAGTCTTGGATAAATTTGGTGCTGAGTTGCAACTAGCTAGCCCTGATACATCAGAACATAACGGTGTTGCCGAAAGGTTCAACCAAAGTATCCAAAAGAAAACGAGATCTCTTATATACGATACTCGATTGCCTGAGAATATGTGGGATTTATCTCTGAATGCGGCCGTGTATTTCTATAATAGGACACCTTACAGCTCGAATGATATGGTACCTCCTCTGCAAAAGTTCGAACCTAAATTGAAACTGAATTTAAATCAATTAAAACGCTTTGGAAGTATTGCATATATTAAGGTACAAAGAAAAACAGGGCCTAAGTTCGATCAGCTGGGAAAAAGAGTAGTTTTGATCGGATACAAACCGACTGGATACTTGTTTTTGAAGCCGGAAGAAGGCAAATACTACGAAAGTAGAGATGCTCGATTTAATGAAAAAATTGTCTTTGGTGACAAATACAACAAAAACAGTATCAAGGACTGGAATAACACACTGGAGGCAGCAACCAATGAAACAGGATTAAATAAGCTTGATGAAGACAAAACTGTTCCGATCTCTGAAACGGAGGGTGAGAAACGGAAACGAGGACGTCCGAGAAAACAGATTGAAATCGAGCCTACACCAAAGTCAAACATGGTCGAATCCGAACTCACACAGCTGGAATATAATGAAGTAAGTGTTCTAATCGCTAGAACACAAGGTGATCCAATTTCATACAAAGAAGCTATGAGCTCTGAAAATAAGTTCGAATGGCAAAAAGCCATAAAAGGTGAGTTGGAATCCATGAAGAAAAATGAAGTTTGGGAAATTGTTGATAAACCTCTAATAAAAGGAGGAGAAAAACCAAACATCATTGACTCAAGGTGGGTGCTAAAAACAAAAGTTGGATTAAACAATGAAACCAAATACAAAGCTCGATTAGTTATAAGAGGTTTCAAAGATCGAAATAAATACAACCTGGCTGAAACATATGCCCCTGTTTCTGGACTTGCACTCATAAGATCAGTGTTAGTTCTAGTCAACAAGTTCGATTTTGAAGTCCGACAGCTGAATGTTAAAACTGCTTTTCTGAATGGAAAAATAGATTGTGAAGTCTATATGGAAATTCCTGAGGGAGTTGACTGCTCAGCAGAAATCAGAAATAAGAAAGTCTGCAAAATTCAACGAGCTCTGTATAGATTAAAAATCAGTCCGAAGAAATGGTATGAAAAATTCACTGAAACAGCAGTCAAGCTGGGACTACAGGCACATAATTCTGAGCCATGTTTGTTCACTTGGCGACAAGGAAAGAATCAACTAATATTATTAGTTTATGTCGATGACATACTTATAGCCAGTAATGACAAAAGTAAGCTGGAAGAAATGTCGAAACTGTTTAAGCTGGAGTTTGAAATGTCTGATCTCGGAGAACCTAAGAGCTTCTTGGGTATTGAGATAAATCGAGACAGAGAAAATCATGTCATGAATCTAACGCTGGAAAAGTATATCGACAAAATGTTAAAAAGGTTTGGATACAGTGAAGCACACCCACAAAGAACACCTATGGTCACAGCTCAAGTAATAAATCGTCAGAGAAGAGAAAGAGAGGAAGACGATAATCAGCTCGAGGAAAAATCTGGTAATACCAGATATAGGGAAATTGTGGGTTCACTATTGTATCTTGCAAATACTGTACGTCCTGATATAGCTTACGCTGTAAATGTTCTGAGCAGACATCAGATCAAACCAACTAAGCTGGAATGGTTAATGATTTAAAGAGTCTGTAGATATTTAAAACACATCAAGAGTAGAGGTTTAAAGTTTACAGGTAAGCTTGATGACATACAAGGGTTTTCTGATGCGAGTTTTGCTGACTGTAAAAACTCACTGACGACCAGTGGATTTGTCGTGAAGTTGTTTGGAGATACAGTAGCTTGGAAAACGCATAAACAAAACTATGTTGCTTTGTCAACATGTCAGGCCGAATATGTGGCTATGAGCGAAGCATGTCAAAGCATGGTCGCTTTAACAAATTCCCTCAGCTTGATTATAGACTGTAAATTCTTGCCTATGACACTCTGGTGCGATAATAGAGCAGCGATAGCTAGCTCTCAGGTAAATACCACTAATAAACTAAAACATATGTCCGAAGTTCGAGAACATTATGTTCGAGAATGTGAAACAAGAAATCTAATCAAAGTTAGCTGGATCGCTTCGAAAGATCAAATAGCCGATCTATTTACCAAAGCTTTACCGTTCGATTTACATTTAAAGCTGACTAACTTAATTCTTAATACTGATTTTAATAATTGATATATTCATCTTTACAGGAGAAACATGTTAGCTGGATCTGCTGGAAGTGCTCGGGAGGGAGTATCAGGATCTAGAAGCGAGCAGCTTCAGCCTGCACCAAGCTCTATGAGCCTCCCCACTCCTAAGGACTGAGCGTCGAGGAGCGGCGAGACCGCTCAGTTGTCCGACGGGCTTTGGTCAGAGAGCAAGCCTCCTATATTAATTACTATCTTCGATAAAAAAAAAAAAAGCTCGATTATTTATTAATAATAAATAAGTATACTAAGTAAATAATTCTCTGTTTTATTTATTTACTTCTGCGGCACACAAGGAAAACCCCAACAAAAATAAATCTTGGTTTTTTTGTTATTTAAGGATTTAACACAATACTAAATTATCAAAGTAAAAATAATTATAATATATTCTTTTTATTTATACATGATTCTTAATTATAATTATATATAATATTATATTATACGTATAGGAAATAAATTATATTAAAATGTTCTCAAATATTTACTGCCCAAATAGAACTAAAATTAAAACCTTTAACATAAAGAGTTGGCTGTTCGAGAATTTTCAATTATTAAAAATAATTCTGAAAATATTCATTGCCTAAATATAACTAATATTAAAACCCTTAGCATAAAGAGTTAGTTTTTCCTTGAAAGTTTATTATAATTTATATTACTTAAATGCGTTAAAATACTAAAAACTCATACTATACATGTGCAATAGTGTTTTAACAAAAACTTTTAAAAATTTCAAGTATACCAATGCACTTACAAAAAATATGGCATATCATATTAAAACAAGATCAACGGATGTTACTCTATCAGATACGTATATTTTATTTATCATTATAAAAATAAACTTTAAAATAATAAAACACAATTCTTTGTTGTAAAATAAATTTTTTTTCTGTTACAGGTCATTCTACAAACTTGAAACTTTACTGAACCGGCTTAATTGTTTGTCACTGTAAGTATTGTTTTTTAACTTAACCATAATTCATTGATTTCTCTCTTTTTTCTGTAATGAACCTAACATTATTTATGTTGGAAAGGAAAATTTTTATAAAATAAATCTTGGTTTTTTGTTATTCAAGGATTTAACATAACACTAAATTTTCAAAGTAAAAATAATTATAATATATTCTTTTGACTTATACATGTTTCTTAATTATAATTATATATAATATTATATTATGCGGATAGGAAATAAATTATATTAAAATGTTCTAAAATATTTACTGCCCAAATAGAACTAAAATTAAAACCTTTTACATAAAGAGTTGGTTGTTCGAGGATTTTAAATTATTAAAAATAATTCTGAAAATATTTATTACCCAAATATAACTAATATTAAAACCCTTAGCATAAAGACTTGGCTTTTCTTCAATTATAAGTCACAATAAAATATGAATAAATACGAATAAAATATGCCTACATTTAAAATGTCTATATGTATAGTTGAAAATGTAAGTAATAAGAATTATTTTATTATTACATATATTACTAACCTTTTCTGTAACAAAATACATATATTGTACTGTAAATCACATATATATTTATTTTTAAAACAGAATAAATAATTATTTATAATTCCACGTATTGGTACTCAGTGTAAGTTATTGGTGGTTATACTGCAAATATAAACATTCACCTAGGTTAAATTATATATATATATATATATGTACACACTCACATACACACACACACACACACACACACACACATATATGTATATATATATATGTATATATATTAATAATAATAATAAAGTAGATAGGCTATGGGCATACCAACTCACAGGCATCCCAACTCACCCCCTCTCCTAGAATATTGAGTTGGGCGCGAACTCACCCCCACCTCGTAGATACTGAGCTGGGAGCGAACTCACTCCCTCCACTAGGATAAAGAGTTGGTAGGGATTGAGCTAGAATCCGTATGGAGGGGGTAAAAATTGGTTTAGCCTCTCATGAGTTGGTAAGCCCATAGCTTTTTCTACTTTTTCTTCATTTTTTTTTTAATTTTTTTCTTACCAATCTGACATCTTACGAATCCGATGACATCTTACCAATTTGATGATAAAATATTTTCATGAGTTTTACATTGTGTAATGCACAAACAGTCTTGTAAATTGGATTATGGTTTGTGCATATAGTTACACACTTGATGGATGATCTTGTTGGATAACCATATTGTTGAATGTTATAAACAGGAAATTTAAAACGTTGCAACCACTTCTGCCTTATATCATCCATAACGAAAATTTTGCTGGCATTTTGCAATGATTCACGAAGCAGATTAGCAATTTGACAGTAATCAAGCCCATTCGTGTCCCAGGCTATTCCATGATAATTGTGTTTGAGCCACATATTTTCTGCTTGCAATTGATTAGAAAGTCTATGCAATGAAAATGGCTTTTTAAATAGATGAACTATAGGATCTCCACTGTGATTAAGAGGAATAATCGCTATTTCCTTTAGAATATAATCACCTCCCATTTGCTTAAAGCCAACCATGTCTACTGCATACTCCATCTCGTAATGTTTTTTTTTAAACAAGCTTCTTTACCTCTCCACTAACAGGATTATAATGAGTAATGCGATCGTGTAAGATTAGGCAGTAAGCTGATGTAGATGCTGGGAAAGGCTTTAAAGCCTCAATTTCTAGACGCACGTCAACAGGAGCATTTTTTAGAGTTTCATTTTGTCGTGAACAGTCAATAACTACGAGTGGCATCTGAGTTATATATGATTCTTTATCCAACAATTGTTGCGGATCTCTTCCATAGTAGCTTCTTTGAAAATCAACATACATATCATAGAGAATTGCATACTGATTTTTAAATATGTCGACGTTCAGATTACCGTATGGATAAGATTTCGAATTCAAGAAAAGTTGTACATTACTAATTTCACAGTGATCGAATCTGCTGTAATTTACATTTTTTACATCTTTTCTCCTAGTTTGTAATCCAACAATTACAAAACGAGGTTTTTCCAATTGATTCGAAGTTTTTACAGTCCAGATGTGTTTATTGGCTGCTGGAAGTGATGGGTATTCAAATAACTCCCAAGACCGATAACACATGGAGATTGGATTATCTTTCCCAATAAAATTGAATAACTGTATTTTTTGTTTGTCAGAAGCAACGACGTGTGGCATTATCCACTCTATCTTCAATATTTTTATTTCAAAGTTTTCATAAGTAGCAGCAGCACCTGCAGCAGCCGTACTTTCTTGAATTACTGCATTTATATCACTTCTTGATCTAGTGAGAATGAGTTCATGTTTCATATTAACTACTATCTTTTTATAATCTTCTGCAAAACCCAAAACCATGTTCAAAGGAATGCTACCTTCAAAATATCCTGCTTGATTTTTCATTGTCGATGTTACTTCATCCATACCTTCCCATCCTGCATTTTTTAAAGCATGAGCTTGCCTTGGAGTAAATGAAGGCCATCCTTTCATAATACTGGTTAAGCCAACATTTTTACATTTATCAATCTCCACTGCGTTCATTTCATATCGGATTTCATCAAACAAATGACAAATTCCATTGTTAGCAAAATCAGTCTTAGCTAGTGCACTTCCGTCTGGTTTTCGCAGTGTTCCATAGACACGAATGTAACTGCGAGACGGTAAAAGACATAGATCTTGATGCTGGATAGTAATACGAATTTCATCACTGTTATTAAAACTCAATGATGAGTATGGCTGGTGTGAATGTAATTCGTATTGAGCTATAGACTCATCGAATACGACACCTGATTGAATTTGAAGAATTTCGTCCATTTTTCTGGAAGCAGCAGAGAATTATGCAACTGATTTTTTTCCACGAACTTTTAGTCCTATGCTTTTGAGTAACTGAATGCTCTGCCTTGTTAACGGTTTGACTTTCTTTTGTCGACTGATTGACGTCTGACATTGTGGTTGACTTATATACACATTAGAATTGTAAACAATTCCCATTATATAGCTTTGATGTGAAGTCTAATAGTAATTTCCTCGCCTCGAAAATTCACCAAGTTTCCGTCTTGATCAACGATTCGAATTTGAAGATTATCTATGCACTTCACACTAAGTGGAAGATAAATAACATGAGACGGAACTTCTACGATTTTGAATCCTGGAGGAACTCTGGGGAAGAATTCGTGGATTGTGTGTACCTTTTTGTTATTGATATATGCACCAGCAGTAATGTTACACTCAACTCTTAATCAAATCAAATAATAAACTCAAGTTTATTATTTGATTGATCAACATTGGGAATGGAGTTGAATGTTAAAAGTTCAACTAAACCCAAAACAAACTTCTTATTCTGTGGTAGTTCAATCGAAGGAAAATATTGCGCTTCTAAAACTGAAGATTTTCCAGAAAGACTTAAAGTAAAACTTTCTTCCATGACTGATTGCAAGTGAATGATTAAATTTTTAGTTTCAATATGCTTTTATAGGCTTTCAGTCAGAAATCGAAGACAGAGATGACCACAAATGAATGAGTCGAAATTCTGATATCTTTTATAATTGTATTTTATTTCTTTCACATTGAGATAGTTCATGAGATCACTAGGAGGTTTAAGATCACCAAAACTATCAAAGTAAATGACGTTAGAAGCTTGTTTTCGATAGCACACCCAGTGATTGCCTTTGTTTTGAAAATCATCTAAATTGACAATAGCAGATTCATTTCGCCAAGGACCATCGCGAGGTAGATTATTTCTCATAAAGACACCTCTAAAATTTGGAATTTTCAATACTTTTGCATACTTTATCAGATCATAGTTAGTTAGTGGACGATTTGGTAAAATTAAATCGACGTTTTTTTTTTTTATTAATAACTCGTCCACTACCAATATGAGGTTTCATAAATAACCCCATTCCATTTTTATAAGGCTTAAGATGGAGACCTTTGCCTAGAGCAATAGCTTCCATAGATCTATTATACCTCTTTTTTTCTTCATACTCTTTCTGAGCAGCCTTAGCATCATTTACTGCTTTAGCTATTCCAGCAGCACCTCCTGCTAAAGCACCGGTCGCACTGAGTCCTGCGAATAGTGGTATAAGAAAAGGCAGAACTCCACCCATTTTTGATGGTAATGGTAGAACACGCGGAAGTAAAACTTTATTCTTACCACCACCTTTTCGAACAGCTTTACGAGCGCCTTTCAAGGATGATAGAATAACCTTGCGTGAACTGTTACTTGGTTTTAATGATTTTTTAGCTGCAGTCACCAACTTACTGAATTTGACTCCCATTCCAGTTTTTGCTTTCAATTTCATGGCACTTGCAATAGCCAAGGCAGTTGCTTTTTCAGCAAGACTAGCATCTTTGGCACTAACACGTTGCCAAGCTGTACTGGCAAGCTTCATATCAGCTTCTTTACGATTTATATTTTTATCTGAGTAATCAATGTCGTGTTGTTTACAAGCTTGATCAAGCGGATTTATTCCAGGATCACCTCTTTTCAATCGCTTGTTTAACTTAGTTCCAGGGCCACAATACTGATATCCGGGAAGATGCAGCTCGATAGGCAAGTTATTGATCACTTTATCAAGCAATCCGTATCCTTTCGTCCGCTTCTGAGATTTGTGAATGATCATCTCTCTCTTCGAGTGCTGATCCACAACTGATGGTTAAAATATATAAAATGAATATTTATACCTTTTAAAGCTTAATGTCTAAGTTGACTTTGTCCCGTTAACATGGATTTTACTAATCAAAAAGTGAAACTGCCTATTGCTAACTTTGATTTCGGAGTTCAGAAGAGAAAGAAACGACATGGAGAATTACTACCAGATAGTATACGAGCAGTATTCTGCGGTCCATCGAATTGTGGAAAAACAAATAGTTTATTAGCTCTAATTACTCATCCGAATGGTCTGAGATTTGAAAATGTTTATGTTTATTCTAAATCTTTAAATCAACCAAAGTATCAATTTCTCAAAGAAGTTTTAGGTCCAATTAAAGGTATATCGTATATACCGTTTAGTGAACATGAATCTGTAGTATCTCCAGATGAAACATTACCGAATTCAATTATGATTTTTGATGATGTAGCTTGTGAGAAGCAAGATAATGTCAGAGCATTTTTCTGTATGGGGAGACATAAAAGCGTAGACAGTTTCTATCTTTGTCAGTCGTATGCTCATATACCAAAGCATCTTATTAGAGACAATATTAACATGCTGGTAATTTATCGTCAAGATGATGTTAATTTAAAACATATATATGAAGATCATGTAAATACTGATTTAACTTTCAATGAATTTCGTAATCTTTGTTCTGAATGTTGGAAAAACGATAAGTATGGTTTCATTGTTATTGATAAAGATAGAGAAATGAATAATGGTAGATACAGAAAAGGATTTGATTGTTTTGCAATAAAAAAGGAGATGTGAATCTCATTCTTTACAGTTCTATTGCAGACAGCAGCTTGTCAGCATGTCTGAGTTTAAGAAAGAAAAGGATATTCTCAACGAGCTCTTACGAGCTCGTAAAGCTATTAAACAGAAATATGCTTTATTGAAACAAGAGAGAGATGATTTTGAAAAAGTAATTGGCGATACATTGAAAGCTGTCGTTACTCCACTCGAAAAGCTCATTGATTCGAGAACTGAAAACATTGGACGATTGAATGATGACGATATGAATAGTTCAAGTAAGCACATGAAAAAAGGAAAGACACCTATAGTTCATGATATTGATCGGTTTGATTCTTCTTCATATAATCAAGATGATGATGATGATGATGACGATTATGATGATGAGTTTGCTTCGTTGGATGGCACAATCTTGAATTCTACATTTAAATCTGTGCGTGATCAAACCCAGTCGACAGACTTTTTATCATTACTAGATAAAAGCCGCAGCAATTTAGATAACGTATATGGAGTTAGAAATGAAAATGGAAGATATATGATTGGTAGTGCAGAAATTGAATTTGACAATAAAACAGTAAGAGTGAATGACAAAAGTTATGCTAAAAGTGAAGGACTAATGGAATTAATCTTCATCAGACAACCAGATGGAAATAAAATAAGTGATGTGGATCGTAAAAATTATCGCGATATTCTGGTAGCATCGAATGCTCATCGTCGAAAATTCAACAAAAGTGGACCTATTCGTACTTCAAGGAGTAGGAAATTTATAGATGTTATATCACCTATGTTCCGTAGCTCAATGCGCAAACAGAAATCCATCAGCGGAGAAGGTCTCCTACCTAAATATAAAATAGCGAAGAAAAATTCTTCAATAGATCTTATCTATTGGGATGATCCAAATGAGCTTGTCGAGCGACTCCGATTATTAATTGCTGAAAAATCAGCTGGAAATGACAATCATACTAATGAAATCCAATCAATTATAGAGGAGTTACGTGAAGCTGAACATATATATTAATGTTCACATCTTTCTTGAACCATTAGTATCATGAGTCTCGACTTGTTCGGACGTACGCTTGAGCGACCGCAAGAAGTAAGTCGCGGTCCTCAAGGTATTGGCTTCGATCTTACTTTAGATGGCAATTTTGACTTAAAGAATAAAAGATTGTGCAATCTTGCCTCTCCCAGTAATCCCAAGGATGCGATCACCCTTGAGACTTTTCAGAAGTGGAAATCTGTGGTAGATCATACCCTTAGTGCGGATACAACTAAGATTAATAAAAATCTTTCCATTCAAAAAGATCTGATTAATCATAATCACACAAAACTATTAGAGGAAAATAAAAAAATTCTCATCGAATTTAATTCAATTAAATTTGATATAGATGCTATTCGTGCAGATATAACTAAGATCAATAAAAATCTTTCCAATCAAAAAGATCTGATTAATCATAATCATACAAAACTGTTAGAGGAAAATAAAAAAATTCTCATCGAATTTAATTCAATTAAATTTGATGTAGATGCTATTCGTGCAGATATAACTAAGATTAATAAAAATCTTTCCAATCAAAAAAATCATATTGATCATAATCATTCAATGCTGACAGAGGAAATTAACAAAATCAACAACAAATTTGATACCATCAAATTGGAGATAGAAAAGACTATAAGCGTTGAATTAGCTCATATCAATAAAGCTGTTAGAACTCATAAACATCTACTAGATTATGCTAATATAAGAATAATAGAAATAAATGAGAAACTTAATCCATTTTTGACAGACAAAGAAGATGAAAAGAAGACTAAAGAAGCTGAAAATAAGAGTAGAGAAGTTGCAACATCGATATGGAATACTCTTCAGAATGCTTTACTACTGAAATTCATACCATAACAAAAGTAGTAGTAGTAGTAGTAAAGATGAATCTAATAACTAAATTGTTAAAAGATTATTATGACAAACCTATAAGAGTAGAGCAGCTGCAACAAGTTTTGGACTAATATTGAGAGAAGTATTGTAGAAAATGGAGCGTCAAAGAGTGGCTGAAGAGTTGCACAAACCAGCTCGTCGTAGATATAAACGAAGAAAATATGATATACGTGGGATAGATGAGACTTGGCAAGCTGATCTTGTAGAAATGATACCTTACTCCAAGGAGAATAAAGGTTTTAACTACTTACTCACTGTCATCGATATATTCTCAAAGTATGCATGGGCTGTTCCAGTCAAGTCAAAAAGTGGTAAAGATGTATCTGAAGCAATGATGGGAATATTGAAGCAAGGACGAACACCAACGAACCTACAAACCGATCAAGGAAAAGAATTTTACAATTCAAACTTTCATCAACTCATGAAAAAGTATAAAATCAATTTGTACTCTTCTCATAGTAATCTGCATGCTAGTATATGCGAACTATTTAATAGAACATTAAAAAATTCAATGTGGATAGAATTTAGCAAACAAGGAAGCTATAAATGGCTGGATATTCTGCCTAAATTACTCAAAACTTATAATTCAAGAAAACATCGGACAATAGCAATTGAACCCAAAAATGTTTCAAAGGCGAATGAAAGACAAATCAAGAAGCGATTTCCAGTTGAAAAGTTACCTGTAAAGAAACCGAAATTCAAAGTTGGAGATAAAGTACGAATAAGTAAAATCAAACATGTTTTTGAAAAAGGTTATACACCGAATTGGTCAACGGAGATTTTTTCAATCACTAAAGTAGTAAAAACCAATCCAACAACTTACCACGTTAAAGACTATTATGATAATCCAGTGTCTGGCGGCTTTTATGAAACTGAAATTCAAAAGACAATGTATCCTGAAATTTATCTTGTGGAAAAAGTTTTAAAAAAAAGTGGTAATCGTATCTATGTCAAATGGTTAGGATTCAGTAACGAGCATAACAGCTGGATAAATAAAAATGATATTAAATAATATTAAGATGGATAAAAATGAAATGAAGGGATAAGAATTATAGGTAAATAAAAAGATTAATTGTTATGATAAATATTGTTATTTATTCATAAGTGAAAATGTATAATAATATTAATAAATACATTAAATAAACAAATTTGTACAGTTTTTTTCTCTCTTTATTATTTAGTAGAAGTACCAAACTGAAAAGAATTCCCCCCTAGATATACAATAAATAAAATATATTTATTAGCAGCATCACTCATATCATTATACAGTTTTTCATCTTTTAATAGCATGGACGATATCTTCTCGGGTAAAAATATCTGAAATTCTTCGTTTACATCGGCAACAACCTTCACACCATATCTCGTTTTTACTTGTTTTAAGGCTGTTACCATATTTTCTTTGTCTTTCTCCATGTCTTTTGCCTTTTTTGTAGGCAAAAATTCACGTTGAGCAACCTTATTCAGTGCAGATAGATCCATTCTGGAAAAAGTCAAATTGAGGTTAGAAATGTTGTCACTGTTATAGAGAGAAAGCATAATATCAAAGAAAAGTTGAAGTAAACTTACTTAGTTGAGTTTTATTTTCTTTGCAGAAGGTAGACTAAATTCGAACTCTTCGATTGCTCGAATGATTTCATGGTCTTGCTGCATCGGCTCATATAGCCCATTCCCCGCCACAATTCCTGCCCCTTCCATCGCCTGTTGTAATAAATCCCCACTCTTTGCTTCTGTTGATGGATTCCATTCGTCAGCCATCTCTTCTGGAATATCGTATTCAATGGAGATTGGTTCACACCCCTCTCCAAAAAGCATTATCCCCACTCTTTTTGCAGGATTTTCATTGAATTCTTCATCCCCTCTCTTTTCTTCTACCCCCTCCACTCTCAATGCATGGATTTCATTGGCTATCGTCTCTTTTTCTGTTTTGTCCGCTATCCCCACTTCTCTGTCCTGTCCAATAATATTCACCTTTTCCTCCAATTGGGATACTGATTGGGCCATTTGTTCCTCTAAAATTCTATAGTGACCCCAAGGCAAAGTATCGGTAGTATGAGGTAATAAATATCTTTTATCATCGTGTGGACTCAGAGCAATTTTGCTTTGTTTTTCAGTATATGCTATGTGCAATTTAGAACGAATATTACACTGCTCTCGTTTTATAATAACCAAATCCTCAAGACATCTTCGGTAATCTTCAAATGTTATAGTTTTTTTCACAACATTAGATTTAATACCTTTAGCTTTTTTTACTGTCTCTCCTCCTTCAATTAAAATACTATACATTTTACTGCGCAATCCAATGAATTCTGTCATAATCTTACCATTACATTCATCTTTCATGAGGCCTGGAACTTTTTTATTCTTGCGAGGAATACCATACCGATTATTCTCTTCATAATCTGAAGTATCAAATCTATGAATATCTTCTTTCATAATTTGATACATATCAATGTCCTTTACTTCGTATATCAAACTGTCGGTATCTGTATATAGAAGTTTACAATTTTCACCAACTCTTTGTTTCATATAAGAATAGTGAAACTCATAAACTAATGTCTTGGATAAGTCAAGAATACATAAGCCAACGTATATCGGCTTCTTTATTGTAACACTCGTTCTTTTAAATTGAATAGCAACCAAATTTTCATCGAAAATTGCGCAGCTATGGAAATTTGGTTGAGCTATTCGCGCTTCAGCTCCATATCTGCCAGTAAATTTATTCACTAATCGTACATCAACCCGAGATCGCTCTCGTTCGATGCCTTGAC
>JACCIB010001740.1:0-22158 GCA_018906965.1 Philotrypesis tridentata | reverse complement strand
CCTCATAAACCATAGCACTACATATATCGAGTCCTAGCCCGTATATTCCTCTATACGTCTCTATGACGTCCGCGAGTTAACGTAAAGTCAACTCTGAGCGCTCCAAACGCCGTCAACTTCGCGCCACTATATCCCTCTCACTCTCTCTCAAGCGCGCACTATCTCTCTCTCTCTATCTCACACACGCTCGACTCCCACTCTCTCGCTCACGCTCACACTCACGCTCTCCCCTCTACACACCGCCGCATGCATGTAACCGCGTGCGCGCGGCCGCCGGCTCGCTTCCTGCCATGCCCCCTCCCGAGCGCCAACGCGCCGCGCAGGTGGGACTCGGGAGCTCACATCCTGCGCTCCGCACGCGGCCGGTCAGAGGCAACTCCTGCGAGCGCCACCGAGCGCTGGCTCCGCTCCAGGAGCTGTCAACTCGCCGAGAGTAAGTCAGCTGGCCGTGCAACAATGATCACGACGCAGCAATAATTATTGCTACGTCGCAATACCCCCCACAAAACCTTGGATATCCCTGGATATCCAGGTTTTCCTCCATAAACCTCTACAACCTCCACAAAAACCTGAAATAAAAAAAACCTCTACCACCTTCCGGAACACTCCATGTACCTGAAACAATCACAAATCCTCCAATTCCACTACAATCCTCTATCCACAATAATAATTCAGTCTTAAAACAAAAAAACTTCTCCAACCTGACTGACAATCAAAAAAATTATCAGTCATTTCAAACTAAGACGAGTGAAGAAAAATTTCAAACTGCGATTGACCGCCAATTAAGAAATTAGAAATTATATGCCATATAATTTCCACCTCCCCTCCCCTAAAAAAAAACATCTACCTTCTCATTAACTGTAGGACCAGATTTTTACCCATGCACATCCACAATCTAATGTCTCTACATTCTTCTCAAATCGTATCTCTGTAGTGTTTTTGTCCTTAGGTATGGCACCCCTTGAGACATCCTGCACTACCTCCAAATGTGAATCCTTAGGTTCAGATCCTAATGACTCCTTCTCCAAATAATTATCACTGCTCAACATAACCGGCCTTACAACGTCATGATTATTGACATTGCTCCCAAAATCACCAATTGAACATGTCTTCCCCACAACGTCCGCCTTCTCACACAAAGGTTGATCCACTATTTTTGAATTAACTCTTAATTCCTCCAATTGCGGATCAATTCTCAAATCACAATCTCCTCCACGGGTCGTAATATTCTGTTTATTACTACCCTTCTTCTTACTGAAACTCTTCTTCCTCTTCCTAAAATCGTCTTCACTACCACTACTGCTGACACAATCTCCATTACTCCCACGACGTACTGTAGGTTCATCGCTTGTCCTCAGTATTCGTTTAAGTTTCTCGTTCCCATTATCAGCAGTAGATCTTCTCAATACAACTTCTTCACAACTTGTAATATCTTGAGTGATACCAACACTACCAATTGATGAATCTTTACTTACTGTATGCAAGTTTTTATCCATACTCTCTTCTCTAGAAATACCGCCATACCAAGTAGTAATCAGAGATTCATGGTTTCCTCTATTTACTTCCACTAAACCACTACCTCCTTTACCATCTTCCAAACTTCCAATGTTATCACTAACAGTTCCTATATCTACGCGGAAGCCAGGGAACTGAGCTACACTCCCGCTCTGCCATTTCCCAACTTATTCCAAATATCACAATCCGGACACTCTCTGAGGGTGACACCAGATTTGTTGCATAATTGGCAATAAATATCTGTTGCTGCCGCCGCACTACAACTATTTGCCTTATGACCCATCTGATGACACCTATAACACCTAGTGTCCGGACATCTACTGGCAATATGTCCATCTTTTCCACAAGCATAGCATTTCCTTGAATCTTGCTGAGTATTCCCACGTTGATCCTGAAAATTTCCTCTACGCTGTAAAAACCCGCCATTTTGCCCTCCAATATCTACACTTCCACCAATATTCCAACCAGAAGACTGCTGTTGCGGCTGCTGATACTGATTCTGATTCATTGGAACATTCACTCCAGCCTGATCATTATACACAATCTCATTACCGCTATTCGTTGGAGTGCTGGATCTCATACCTCCGGGTGACTTCTGACTTCTAGGTTTCGCTGGTTCAGAAGGAATTACTTCCTCCACCGCCGTTGTTTTAATTATTCCTTTATCACGATCCCTCGGAAGATATCCAGCTCCCGGAAGCTTCATTCGTTCTTTTGCAGGTGGAGGTTCCCAACAGTCATTCATCTCCTTAATCCTCTCATATTGCCGACCATATCTCTCTATATCCTCTAAAGACGTAATTTTCATGTTTACCATGAAATTCCGATACTCCGATCGAATTCGTTCATAGGCCATGCCTATTAACTCTCTGTCGTTCGGAGGATTGTCTAAATGATCCACAATATATTTGAAACAATCGATGAATGCCGTGATCGGTTCCCCCATACCTTGTGTTCTTCTCAGCAAGTCACTGTAAATGTCTCTCTGACTAATTTCTCCAATAAATCTATTTCTGAAAGCCACTATCAATTGCCTCCAAGATGTCACTTCTTTTCTCTTTACCCTAAACCAATTAGCCGCCACACCTATAAACAAGCAAGCCGCAGCCGTCAGCATTGTCTCATCGGAAATGTTTTCACTTCTCCGACAGTCTTCCATCTGGTCTAAAAAATTTTCCGCCACGACTCTGTCCTCTGTTCCGCGAAACCTCTGGCACCAGCTCTGGAGCATTTTCACCAAATTCCTATGACGATATGAGCCAGATCCAAAATCTGCTCCACTATAATCTCTAAAATCTTCAAAATCTCTTTTGCCATGCGTAACATCCGGAATACTTCTAAAATCCTCCATACCTCTGTCATTTCCAGTATGACCAGGCCTATCCTCCAAAGTATCTCCAATGTACCCTGCAAAACCTCTATCTGCCAAATACGGCATAGAAAAGACAGTATTTATGTTTCTTCCTCCATAAGACGACGTCGTCACCGTTGTGCCTTGAGCTCCACAAGTCACCGTAATTATACTTGTTGTCGGCGTCGTATCCTTCACTGAAGAAACCACTACTGCCATTTCAGGATCCTGTTGATCCACAGCCGCCATTTCTAAAGTCGGTTTTACCAGCCTCTCAGCAGGAGACAAATTTTCTCTTTCATCAACCTCTCTATACCAGGGAACATCCTCAAAGCCTTCCACCAACAGGTTTGCTCGAAACAGCCTCTCCGCCAATTCTCTATTTGAACCCAATGTATTATAGCCGTACTCACGCAACTCGCCCGAGATTTCTTCTATATCTCGAGCCACTATTGCCCGCATCCGCGCTCGGAGCTCTCTCTTCTGCAGCAGCTTCTTCATGCAGTTCCTATACTCTTGCTCCATGGTCGACATCTTCGAGTTAAACAACAATTACCGCCACAAAAAAAAAAATAAATCCTCCACAAACAAATAGGGAAACCCTACCTACGCACACACACTAAAATACAGGGAATTTCGATACGCTCGCAGCGTAAGAAAAATCAATATAAATATAATAATACAGGACACCCCCAACCCTCGTGGCGGGAGAAAAAAAATTCTGTATGGCCAGAAAAGAGAAAATATCGCAAAATATTCTCCACAATCTTCCTGAAATTCAAAATTCCACCATACAAATCACAAGCTTCCTGAAATAAAATATTCCTCTACACTTGTGTTAAAAAAAAATTCTCCCGCACGGGTTAGCAATCTTCCTGTAAAATAAAAAAAAATCTTCCACACCAACTCTTGAAGACAAAATTATTCAATTGAGCAATAAACTTCCTGAAAGAAAACTTCCTCCACACAAATTTTGAAAATAAAATTTGAATCGATCAATTATCTTCCTGAAAGAAAATTTCCTCCACACCAATTTGAAAATAAAATTTCAATCGATCAATTATCTTCCTGAAAGAAAATTTCCTTCCACAAAATTCAAAAAACAATAAATAATACGAAATAATACACAATATCCAATAATAAATTCATTTACTTAAATTATAAATCAAAAAGAAAAATCAACCATGTGTGTGTGTGTGCATAACCAATATAAAGTCCCACTCAAATCTTCAAAATTCAAAGAAAAACCCAAAAACCAAGAAAACGGAAAGAGAAAAAAAAAATTTCCACTATGGGTATCCCCCATAAATTCCAATTGTTTCACAATAATATCCAACCATCAAACACAAAATCCAAAATTGCCACCACAGAACAGGAAAGGAAAAGAAACTTTGAAATTCTTAACCGATGCTTAGCGTCCAATATGGCGTCATGACCACGCTTCAACTGCCAAGTCCACAAAATGCCCGCCAAATTGACTCCAAGTCGTCTTTGCTAAAATTTCCTCTAAAATTTCCTCCACACAAATTTCCTGCTAAAAAAAAAATTCCACCACCTAAAGCCGCACGATGGGCGCCATTTGCAACGTGGAATTCCCGTGCGGGCGGGAAAATTCCACGTTACAAATACTATAATATAGATAAAATAATTGTAAAGGATACGATGTGAACTTGTATAAATATTTAAATGCTATATCACTCATTTTCTGCATGTCGATATAGTATACGTAACGTACAAATGCTTTCAAGCAAGCAGTTATCAGTTAATTAATTAGCAATAATTTTATACGTACAGATTTCTTTGATGTATATTTGCGAGACAAATAATTATGGAACTTAGCATAAAATTTAGTGTCAATAAAGGAAAAAAAACGCGCTATTTTATTTACCTCGAAGGTGGTATGGAAAAGATAGATTTCTTTGTGAATAATAATGATCTTAAAAATCCATTTGTTCTACAGATTAATTCTGCCCAAAAAATAATTATTATTACAATAATCTCTGAGCAGATATACATTAATATTTGAAATTTATTGCTTATTTAGTTGATATTTACTATTCTTTGTAATTTACATATTATATACCTTTTAAAAGTAGTGAAATCTGCCCCCCCCCCCCAAACAAACCTTTTCAAGGTAAAAGGCTGGCAAGTATAAGGTTGTTTCTTCCTGTAAAAATTAAAAATTAATTTTACAACTCTTGATAATCTTAATGTAACAGAAATTTGAACTCTTGATAACACTTATGCAGACAAAACCAAACTCTCATTAACACTCATACTGAAAAAAAAAATTCTAAGAGCTTACTCTAAAATTAAACTTTTATTTTCAAACTTCGACAACTCTGATGTGGCCGAAATTATATGTGCTTTATCCTATACAGTTATTAAATTAAGTAAATTAAAGATCTTGATAACACTTATTTAGACAAAATACTAGCAGCTTCACTGCATGCAGTTAAGAGGTGTTGATAATAAAGTCATCAGATCAACAAATAATATATCTTCTTTCCCATTGTGAATAAGTGATTGAAACACAAACACTGAAAAAATATATGATGCTTATAGATCAAGTTTGAAGATAAATAATTTTGTTAGGACGCATGTCTTCGAACCTCGTAAATGAGTTAATCACGAGCACTCAAATCATGATGCTTATACCTTAAGCTAAATAATCCGAAACTCTCATGGATGAAAATATGAACGTGTAATACCATCTTCGCATTATCGTCTCCTTCGATTTTATCTATACCTTCGATTTTATAAAAATTCCCATTTTAATTTTAAGAAAAGAAAGTTATGATATCAATAAATAAAATGGCAAGTTTGTTGTTATAAAAAGTAATCGTTTTGAAATAAATAAATAACCGTTTAAATTGAGGAAGGATTATAAATATGTATGTATTCATATAAACACTCGACCAAAGCATGTGAAACGTAGATAGCCTGAACGGCAAATGGGGCGTTGCGTGCTCGGTTCCAAACATTCGCATAACATGGAGCTATTTCGGAATTATTCCAAGTTTCAATTGTTACCGATTGTACATGTGATAAAAACGTATTATGTTCTTATATGATATATTATCACACGATAAATGTGCTCATAATGTGTCATAATATCATGTGTTTGTCCAAATTGATCATGTAATATAAAGGAATTTTTATATAATAATATTTGTTATTTATGGAAGCAACAAGCGAATGTACAATCTACTCTAGTTAGTAATTCGGAAAATAAGTTACTATTTCCTTATTTCATTAAATCTATAGCATATATGTCAAGGACGATCATCTACAATGAAATATGAGATTTAAATATTCTGTTCATATAAAAAATCGATCCCAGATTTTTTTTAATAAAACAGGAACAAATTCTAGTATGTAGAACGCAATTTTTTTATGGAAAAACTTGCCGTCCCGTCCTATCATAGACAATGATGGATGTGGTCATCAAATTATATCTCTCTCAAATAACTGATACTTAATTTAGAATGTGTTTCCTACAATTTTTCATCAATATTTGAAGAATCGAAGTATAATTTTCTGATAATTCTAACGTCAAATTTTCATTATTCGTGTGTATTTTTTGACAAAATTAAGTTAATATTTTCAAAAGATAACAGGAAGTTGATAAAAAATGATTTAAACTATTATAGTGTATTAAAAAATTGTATAAAGTCAATTTCTATTAGTGAAGCTAAAAATAATAAATTAATATTTACGCTGCTTATAGATTATTTTTAAATTTAAATGTATACTGTGACACGGCGGGGCAGGTGGCTGCGGCGGGCGAGAGGAGAGAGGCACGTCGGTGCGTCTCCCGGGGAGTTTTTCGCGCTCGCGCGTGGGCCTTCCCCTCCGCGGTCCTGAGTCGAGCAACAGGTCGCGTCTATTATTTTTCCGGGTGTGCGGGCGCCTTGACGCGACACGGATGGCTCACTCACAGGCTCGGGCCTCTGCTAAGACTCTTTATCTCACGGGTCGTTTGAGCCGGTAATTTTTGATATAAGATTTTAAACACTTAAACTTAATTGAATTTCCTTTATTACTTCTTACTACACTCGCTGTTCGCAGTCTTCCTCGCGTACGGCCGTTGTCTCGTACTCTGTAAAACGACGACACGAATACAGGCGAGACGCGGTTGTGCGCTGGTGAACAAAGGCTGCTGGACAAACTCTCAAAACTCTGGAAAACTCTGGATAACTCTCGATGCTACTCACTAGGAGGTTGCCTCGGCGCTCTACCTCGCCATCTCACACATACACGCTCGCATCAATGTACAGTCGTCACGTGATCGGCCGCGGCAATTTACAAATTCCTCGTCTTTATTTTCTCCTCACTCACGCTCTGGCTTCGGCACACTCGCTCGCTTACTGCCGTTGTGGAGAGCCCTGGCGCCTCCACTCCGACCGCCAATAACATTTCGCGTTACACACGAGGCTCGGTAGCCTCCACTCTTTCGTGTTCCGCGGCGGCATCGTGCCGTCTCTCTCGCACTCACATACTCTTCGGCACGCGTCGTGCTGCGCGCGCTCACACACACACATACGCACGCGCTCGCTCGCTATAGTATATGCGGCTCAGCCGCTCGTCGTGCCGCTCGCTGTAGCCCCATGCGCTGGCTACGTTTGCCGTCGCCTCGTGCTCCTCGGCGGTGTCATGGCGGCGGCTGCGGCCCAGCGGTGCGCCTGCTGGCTCTGCGCGCCGCGCGCGGCCGCGTGTAGTAGTCAGCGGCGCTCCCACTCCTCGCGCGCTCTCTCGCTGCTCGACGGCCGTGACGTCACGGCGGCGACTCGGCTGGCTGCTACTCTCGTGCGCTCTCCCTCTCTCTCTCTGGTAAGTGACTGTGCGGACGCTCTTCACGTCGCTCCTCATTGTTTCACGAATAACTTCGCTCATACTTGTGTTGGAGTTCTAATATTTTTTAGAGAGGACCGGATCTCCGCAGGCTCCTCGCAACCGGAGCATCAACTGCATGGCTTCAAAATTGGAGCCAGGAGTCCGATATTAAAGTTTTGAAATTCTGCAAAGTCTGGTTACGTCTCCCGCAGCCATTTCCTGAAGTCCGATTGAAGCTGTTAGCGGGTCAAGTTGACGGTCACAATCGCTGCTGAGGAACAGCTACACAACGTGATCGCCTTGGTCGTCAATACATCAGATCTCTGTCTTGGGACGGTTCGTAAACGGACTGCGCTTAATACTTCTGAGAGAGGTTTGGTTGTGATTCTATAGATTTTGAAAGAGACTACTTTATCGTTTTTCTTTCTACATGCGTGGTGTACTGGTTTACTTGTTGTTTAAGTTTTAGCTGTGTGCTATTTATTGAAATGTGCAAGCAATGCGAATAGCGCAGTCAACTATTTCTGAGCGTTGCGGCTATTGAATTTGTTTTATTGTATATTAGACGTGTTTTTAAAGGTTAAACCACAAGTGCGGAAATGCTCATATATGCGTCAGATCTTATTTTAATTTTGTACTAGTTTTATTTTAATATATCGTATTTAAGTCTAATATTGCTCGTATAAGTTTGCGTTCGAGTTTTGTTTACTCATGTTAGTATACCGTCAGGCTCAGTGTTTATTATTATTGTATCGTTGCTAGAGTACCTTATACTGCTATTATATAGCATCAGCGGTTTTATATAGTTCGACAGAACATTTAACTTATTAGTTTTACTGGATATATATAGGAAATCAATGAGTAGAAAATCTCCTCGAAATTCATGCGTAAAATGCCATAAGATACCGGCGACTCAGAATACCGGCCCTATTCTACGGTGTTTAATATGCTGTAAGCCTTATCACACGCGCTGCGCCATCGAACTAGGAATTCTTAAGGAAAATATTGTACGGTGTTGCGCTTCGCCCGCTTCAGATTCGATTGCGAAACAGCTTGAGAGTTGCCCAAGTAAAGATGTCCTAGAGTCCCATACGAGCACGCAGGCATCTTCGAAACCTTCGACACTATCCTCGCGTTCCGCTATTCATGATTCTATACGAGGGCTGAGTCATCTTACAGACTCGGATTCCAGTGACTCTAGTACCATTATAAGCGCCGAAGATTATACGCGTCAGTTAGGCGAAAATAAGACCGAAGCTTTTATAGATTCCCGAAGTACAACTCCGGGTTCCTCGAATCTAAACCCAAGGAAGCGACAAATTTCGCCTCCTTCTCCATCTGTGGCTCCTACTCGGAAGCAATTACGCGAGCATAAAATGTCGGAAGACGCTCCTCGCTGGTTCAAAGAGTTTGTTAGTACATTTAATAGCTTTCGAAATGAGCTATCAGCACGTGTAAGCGGCCTAGAAAAAATTGTCAATACCGTCGACGAGCACGGCACCCTGCTTGCCGAGCATAGCCGTGAACTCGCGGAGATCCGATCGAAGCTCGAAAGCTTACCTCAGGCTCCTGCATATGACAAAGGGGAGTTTCTGATGTCTGTCCCGGAATCTGTGCAGCTCCCCTCGTCCGAATTGGTCGAACGCGTCTTCAATGGCCTAGAGTTGCCGGCATTAGTTCCCCACATTATTGCCGTACGCGATATGCGAAAACCAGCGGATCAAAACACAATGGATACTACTCCGGAGCAAACAGCATTACCAAACAATTCTTCAGATTCTGTCACTAATTTGCCAAACGACACGCAAGTGCAAACAAATCGGCGATCATTAGCCATTCAAATGATATCGCCCGCCATCCGTGATCTTGTTCTCGCCAAAAGAAGTTTATTGGCTACCCTCAAATCACAGCAACTTTTCGGTATGGGCGATGACGAGCCTGTTTTTATTCGATTAATCTGGCCTAAACAAACGTTTAATCTATGGCAGAAAGCCCGCTCGTTGAAAAGAAACTTGAAACTAGCAGACGCTAGAGCTTACGTTTACAAGAACCAAGTGTACTTTTCGTACAACAAGAAGTCTCAACCGGTTTTAATATCCGATGAAGCGAAACTAAGAGAACTCTCGCAGTCGTTAAATAAAAGATCGGAAAACGAAAATGCATGACGCCAAGTGCAAGCTGGGTCAAATGTATGTGTGTCGACTGTTGCTGTGCCTGCTACCGCTAATCCTCGCCTAAATAACAAACAATGCACGGGTGTAAAAAATACAGCCTTTTTGAGATTCGTCCATGCCAACGTAAACTCTGCACGTCATTACTTGGATGTAATTCGTGAATTTTTGCTCGATAA
Organism: Philotrypesis tridentata; assembly: GCA_018906965.1. Taxonomy (NCBI): domain Eukaryota; kingdom Metazoa; phylum Arthropoda; class Insecta; order Hymenoptera; family Pteromalidae; genus Philotrypesis; species Philotrypesis tridentata. The sequence goes on along the minus strand of JACCIB010001740.1, from coordinate 12,106 downwards.
GAAAGTAGATGTCCTTGGCGTATGCGAGACGTGGCTAACCCCCGATCTAGATGATAGCACCGCACAGATTCCAAACTATGATTTTATACGAAACGATCGCGCGCTCCATATTAACCGCAACAGACCGACAAGATTATTTATGCAGGGCGGAGGAGTGGGCTGTTACATAAGGAACGGCATTAACTCGAGAATATTGCATCACTCACAAATCACGGACGTAAACGAGACCGAATTTATGATCCTCGAATTGAAAGCCGAGAATGATGAGCGCTTTCTTTTTGCCACGGTTTACCGAAGACCAAATGGTCACGCTTTATCCGAATTTTTTGTTATTTTATCTAAATTTACGTCGATGTATAATAATATTATTATAACCGGCGATTTAAATTCAAATTTGCTAAACCCCGCAGATTATTATGCTAATCATTTAAAAGCTCGCATCAATGAATATTCATTATTTCTTGTCCCGACCGGGCCTTCGCATGTTAGCAATCACGGTGGCTGTCATTCGCATACATGGATCGACGTCATATTGGTCAATGATGAAGATTCTCTTTTAAACTACGAAAAGTCCCCAGCACCTTTCATCTGCGGCCACGATTATCTTATCGTCGATTTTCGGCTACGAGATGTTCTGCCTGTCAAAGAAATACGGATGTATCGCGATTTCCGAGATTTCGACTCAAAAATGTTTGTCTCTGAGCTGCATTCTCGCCAAACTGCGCTCGAATCGGCTAAAAATTGGAATATCACTAGTTTTCGCGGCAGCGTTATTGAAATCTTGGATAGGCTTGCGCCGTTTGTGGAGCGTAGGGTTCGTAAGAGGGCTGCTCCGTGGTTTTCGGAGAGCTTGCGACGAGCTTGTAAAGCTCGCGATAAGTTATATCGCGCTGCGATCAGAAAGGACAGCCGCGCTCTCTTAGCCGAGTATCGTCGTACAAGGAAGGAATTGAAGATCAAAATTACTCAGGCGCGCGAAAAATACATCGAAGAGCAGCTAGCTGCTACCACCGATCAGGCAAAAAAATGGCAGGTCTTGACTAAATTGGGTATTGTCAAGCAGCGCAAGTCTTCGCCTTTGAATTATTTTAGTGCCGATGAGCTGAATATCTTTTACGCTAATGTGGCCACAGCTCATTCCCCTTGTTCTGATGCAGATCTAAATGACATACTCGAGATTCCGTTGGATAGAAATCGTGCAGTCTTCGCCTTCGAACCATTGAGCTTCTCGGAGGTGCTTCACGCAGCAGTCGAATGCCTAAATAAAGCCAAGGGAAAGAGCAGCGACGATATGCCATTATTTTATTTTAAAGACGTTCTTGTCCCCATAATGGGTATTGTAGTTAAATTCTACAATTCTTCACTACTAAATGGTGTCTATCCTAACGAATGGAAAAGATCGTTAATTATTCCACTGAGTAAGATCAACAAGCCGCTATCATCGTCAGATACTCGCCCCATCTCAAATCTACCGCATCTAGCCAAGGTTTTCGATAAATTGATCACAATACAGCTCATGGACTTTCTTGAAAATAATCATCTGTTAACTCGATTTCAATCAGGCTTCCGGAAAGGGCACAATACCCAATCAGCGCTCGTCAAAATTGCTGAGGATATCAGGTGCGATATTGAAAAAGGTCTCGTCACCATTCTTTTACTGTTTGATTTTCGGAAAGCTTTTGATTCAATCAGTCACACCGTTCTTCTGAAACGCATGAGGCAAATGAATTTTTCTGACGAAGCTATGAAATGGTTCCACTCGTACCTGACTGGGCGGTCTCAAGCGGTGCTGCATTTAAATGGATTGCCAACTGATTTTCGCGATCTAACGTCTGGAGTCCCACAGGGTTCCAACCCAGGCCCTGTAGCGTTTTTGATTTTTATCAATAGCATTGTTAGATCGCTTGTCCATTGCGGCAAATCTTGCATGCTCTTCGCAGATGATTTTCAGATTTATCTGCAGTGCAGGCGTTGCGAGCTACCGGATTTCATCTCCCGTATTACTGAAGACGCAGGTCGAGTGGCGGAATGGGCCGAGGAAAATGGCATCCAACTAAATTATTCCAAAACACAGGCATTAATTTTTGGGTCTGTACAAAACCTAATGAGAATCAATCTCAATGCCCTACCTCAAGTCGTTATAGGAGGGAGAGCCCTTAGTTTTACGGATGCTGCGAAAAATTTAGGCGTTAAATTCGCGAATGACCTCTCGTGGAACAGCCACGTCGCGGCCATATCTTCGAAGGTGCACGGCGTTTTAAACAGTTTACGTTTTCGGACTTATTTTTTGTCCAATTATATTAAGAAGCAGTTAGTTTCCGCGCTGATCTTGCCCTACTTAGATTATGCGTGCGTAGTTTTTTGCGATTTAACAGGATATCTTGAATTAAAACTAAATAGGCTATTCAATACTCTAGTTAGGTATATTTTTCGATTGCGGCGTGATGCTGGTTTGGCTCCCTATCTGTGTAAGTTGGGCTGGCTGCCTCCCGCGGCTCGGAGAAAATACTTCATGGCAATTCTGACTTACACGTTACTGAGTTCAGCAAGACCCGCCTACTTAGCTGAATTTTTGCCATCGCTAAACGATGATCTGCGGCGCTCTGGACGAATCCAGTCTTCAGTATTTAATTTACCATTAGCTACAACAGCAACGTACTCAAACGGGTTCAGTATTCAAGCGATGAAATTGTGGGACTCTATCCCAGTAGAAATTAGGCTCAAACCGAGCATTCATGCTTTCAAAGAAGCCTTGTTTGAGTACTTAAGGAACCAAGCCTTGTAAATATATATATATATATATATATATATGTGTGTATGTGCGAAATTATATCTTAACCTGGCTAAGTAAATGTTTATTATGAAATGTATGCGTGCGTTAATCTTGCGTTTTCTTCTAAGTATTATGCGTTCATATGCGAATTTTAAGTAATCTTATGGCATTTTTAGATCCAAAGTTGTTGCATCGCATTTATCTACACTATTTTCTGCAATTTAATTACTCTGTATTATACGTCGTCTTCACTAGTTATTATTTTTATGTTATACTGCGTATATTTTTATGTTTACTGGTTAATATTTTAATTTAAGAGTTTTATAGAGAATTGTAATGGCATACTGGCATACGGTCTAGAACGGCCTTGCCAGGAATAAAACTGAGTTTCAATCAATCAATCAATCAATCAATCTCTCTCCTACGGCGCGGCTCAGTGCCAGCGCCTGGCTACGGCTCAGCTGTTTTCTCCTGTAAGCACCCGTTGCCATTAGAGTATATTCTTCTGCTCGGTTTCGGGTGCCTGCAGGAGAGTCACTCAGCTTTTCAACGACGGATTCTCCGTCGCAATACTTAACTAAAAGATAGATTTCCTGCTATCATTTGAGGTCATTGTTTTCACAGTTTAACATAAATATTTTGTGTAGTAGTGATTATAGGATAATAGGTAGATAAGTTAATTATAATTAAATATTTTGTCATCTAGTTGATTACACTAATATTTTGTAATTCATCGATTATCTATGATAGGACGGGACGGCAAGTTTTTTCATAAAAAAATTGCGTTCTACATGCTAGAATTTGTTCCTGTTTTATTAAAAAAAAATCTGGGATCGATTTTTTATATGAACAGAATATTTAAATCTCATATTTCATTGTAGGATCGTCCTTGACATATATGCTATAGATTTAATGAAATAAGGAAATAGTAACGTATTTTCCGAATTACTAACTAGAGCAGATTGTACATTCGCTTGTTGCTTCCATAAATAACAACAGGAAAAGGAAATAATAGACATTAATTAGTTTAAAAATTATGATTTTTCATGATGCGAGACAATTCCGTTATATTACATGATAAATTTGGACAAACATCCTATATTATATTAAGCGGCGACCGTGTCCCGTGTCCCGTGTCCCGTGTCCCGTGTCCCGTGTGACCTCTTCTTTTACAATTACTTAATCCTTTTTTTAAGGATAACGCTTTATCTGCACCCACATATATTTATGTACACCTAGTGCACCGTCTCGAGGATGATTTCCCGTAATCCTGCAGGTCACCCTGACACCTGGACATCGTCTCCAGGGAATGTTTAGTTTTTTGAAAAATATTAATGTGTACTCAGAGGGTGTACTCGAGGATGATTTCCCATCATCCTGGAGGTCACCCTGACACCTGGACATCGACTCCAGGGAATTTTTAGTTTTTTGAAGAAATATTAATGTGTACTCAGAGGGTATACTCGAGAATGATTTCCCGTCATCCTGGAGGTCACCCTGATACCTGGACATCGTCTCCAGGAAAATTTTTAGTTTTTTGAAGAAATATTAATGTGTACTCAGAGGGTGTACTCGAGGATGATTTCCCGTCATCCTGGAGGTCACTCTGATACCTGGACATCGTCTCCAGGGAATTTTTAGTTTTTTCAAAAAATATTAATGTGTACTCAGCGGGTGTACTCGAGGATGATTTCCCGTAATCCTGGGGGTGACCCTGATACCTGGACATCGTCTCCAGGGAATGTTTAGTTTTTTGAGGAAATATTAATGTGTACTCAGCGGGTGTACTCGAAAATGATTTCCCGTCATCCTGAGGGTCACCCTGACACCTGGACATAGTCTCCAGGAATTTTTTAGTTTTTTGAGGAAATATTAATGTGTACTCAGCGGGTGTACTCGAGGATGATTTCCCGTAATCCTGGGGGTCACCCTGACACCTGGACATCGTCTCCAGGGAATTTTTAGTTTTTTGAGGAAATATTAATGTGTACATAGAGGATGTACTCGAGGATGATTTTCCATCATCCTGACGGTCACCCTGACACCTGGACATAGTCTCCAGGAATTTTTTAGTTTCTTGAGGAAATATTAATGTGTACTCAGCGGGTGTACTCGAGGATGATTTCCCGTAATCCTGGAGGTCACCCTGATAACTGGACATCGTCTCCAGGGAATTTTTAGTTTTTTGAGGAAATATTAATGTGTACATAGAGGATGTACTCGAGGATGATTGTCCATCATCCTGACGGTCACCCTGACACCTGGACATAGTCTCCAGGAATTTTTTAGTTTTTTGAGGAAATATTAATGTGTACTCAGCGGGTGTACTCGAGGATGATTTCCCGTAATCCTGGGGGTCACCCTTACACCTGGACATCGTCTCCAGGGAATTTTTAGTTTTTTGAGGAAATATTAATGTGTACATAGAGGATGTACTCGAGGATGATTTTCCATCATTCTGGGGCTCAGCTTGACACCTGGACATCGTCTCCAGGGAATTTTTAGTTTTTTGAGGAAATATTAATGTATACTCAGCGGGTGTACTCGAGGATGATTTCCCGTCATCCTGGGGGTCACCCTAACACCTGGACATCGTCTCCAGGGAATTTTTAGTTTTTTTGGAAATATGAATGTGTACTTAGAGAGTGTACTCGAGGACGATTTTCCGTCATCCTGGAGGCCACCCTGACAGTTGGACACCGTATTCAGGAAGTTTTTAGTTTTTAAGGAAATATTAATGTGTACCCTGTTGAAAATATTGACGTGATTTTGAGATGTTTATCAACTGTTTATCACGTGATATTATTAAAAATATTTGTATGTTATAAAATCACATAAAATCATTGGAAATCACGACATCATAATTTTACGTTAAATAATACATAGTAAATGCAAGTAAAAAAATTATGTAGTTTAGGTAAATCAAAAAATTACGTCAATCTTTTCACCAGGATACTTAGAGAATGTACTCGAGGATGATTTCCCGTTGTAAGGGCCGGATTTGACACCGGACCGCCTGAGTTCTCTACAAATAATTATTTTTATTTGGAAGGATGTCTTTGGTCCCGAGACCTTATGTTTTTAAAATAATCATTAAACAATAATTTATTATTATTACTTTAGTCCGCGTGTCTTCTCTTATGTTGCTTATAATGCTTGTAATAATAAAAGGTGGACGTAACGAAAGTGCGGACACGATATTGAAAAGTGCGGACACGATATTGAAAAGTGCGGACACGTCTGTACGAAAGTGCGGACACGTCTGTACGAAAGTGCGGACACGTCTGTCCGAAAGTGCGGACACGTCTTCGCAAAAGCGGACTTGATCAAATAGAAGCGGAATGTTGCTCTTGTGTCCTATAAGGATGTTGGGTGGACGAATTTAGTTCCGTAGACTTACCCTCCTTTAGTGTGGACGCGATTCGGAAAATGTGGGCACACTCAGAAAGTGCGGACACGATATCCCAAAAATGCGGACACGACTGTAGACGTGTGGACACGCTCTGCTAGTCTTTAAATGTTGAAAGTGGACTCTTGAGTTGTCCTTTATACGTTCTTACTCTAGTTTAGGACTGAAGGGCTTGTTAGTGGGTAAAGGGCTTTGGTTAACAAAATAATTTTTCTCTCATCTAAACATCTATTTTCTTTTCTGATTGTTTTATTTTATTAAGCCAGACAGATTTCCAAGGACGGTAAAGGGCCATTCATACTTTCTCATTCAAAGTTCATACTAGTTATCTTACGTAGTTACTGATCTTGTACATTTGTTCTGTTATAATACTAAAGAATCTAACTTACGCTTTTGTACACTCACTGTAGTTCGAAGTGTCCTTCTCCCTTAGGGCGAGTATGTGATCTTAAACTACACGAGCTAGCCGTGGCAGGTTATTTAGACTTATCTAAGCTGCGGCTTCACCCACTCACGCCAGATATGTTGGCGGTCCTTTCGTCGCAATGTATTGAAGTTGAGCAGTACTTTTGACCGGAGCAAATATGCCAGCTTGCCTGCAGAGTTCAGTGGATTTCTAGGCCCTCCGATAGCGTACAGGTAGTACCTTGACACCCTCTTACGATCTCTGGTAAAGTCTTCTTCAACAGCTCCAAGTAGTCAGCTAGTCTTCAGCGGCAAGTCGTAGTGACGGTAACAGCTTGCTTTACCGTATGCGAAGAGGTTAGACGCACACTGGTACCTGGTTTGGTCGTGAAAGGCCCCGCGCCGACCGGGCTCTGAGCTTATAAAGTCTCATCCCCGACCAGGGCGTTGGTCAGATGATTAATACGTGAGGACACCGAAGACCAATCAAAACTCGCCACTTAGAGAGAGGTTACAAAGATGTTTTGAACGCTGACATCAATAAAAACGCTAACTTGCTCTCTCAGATTGAAACTAACACATACCGTTGCTCAACCAGCTCGCAAAACTGGTATATTGCAAACATACATTGTCAGCACTTTCATTCATACACTCGAGGCGTACGCAACAACAATCACACCGTCAGCGCTCTCATTCACAGTCATACAGTATACTACACGAAAATCAACCGCTCAGCAAACATTATCGATTAACAAATAATATAATCAATCAATCGTGGGATCTTACACCGTCATCCTGGAGGTGATATATAATCATAATGTTTCGGTATGTTAGTTGTTTTGCCTTTTGTCCCAGGTTTTTTAAATTGACTCTAGGTAAAACAAAAAAATATTGAAGGAAAAGTCAGTACAGAAAGTGAAAACTAGAATTTAAAACATTAAAAAATCATATTAGACAGACTTCTGTCGAACCCTGTCTTATATGCAATCACAGCGCATATATATTTGCTACCGATGACATGCAATCACAGCGCATATTTATTTGCAGCCGATGATATGCAATCACAGCGTATATTTATTTGCTGCCGATGATATGCAATCATAGCGCATATTTATTTGCTGCCGATGATATGCAATCACAGCGCAATTTGTTTGATAAATGTTTTAAAGTAAAATTTCTTGATACACTACGTTTTTAGTGTATACACTTATTTCATCATCTTTTTCATGCTCATTTATGAATGATGAACTATTAGTTAGTACAACTTTTAAATCAGATTTTGACGTAACCCATGAAAGTGCAACGTACAATTGTCCATGGCTGAAAACTGAATTTGGTAAGTATACTCCAACTTTGATAAATGTTTGACCTTGCGATTTATTAATGGTCATAGCATATCCTAAGCTTAATGGAAATTGTCTTCGATTTAATATAAATGGCAATTCTTCGTTAGATGATGTTAAATCAATACGTGGTATTACTGTAATAGTTCCAGATTTGTAACCACTAATTATTTCGGCACTAATACTGTAATCCATTAATTGTCTTACACTTAATCGAGTTCAATTGCAAAGGCCTTCATTTAAATTAAGATTTCGTAAAAGAATTACAATAGCTCCTTCTTTTAAACGTAGTATATGCGGAGGTAATCCGTTTGGTGTTAATGAATTCAAAAATTCCTGTGGAAACACATTTTGTAAATTATTATGTTCGTTATCTAAAGCTGTATCAACACTATAATACTCTTTCATTTCTCCACAAACTTTGCTTATAATTTCATCATTTATCATTTGTACATCAATGTTTCTTGGAGCTAAGATAACTTTCTTATGAACTTCAGTAATATTATTAAAAGTACTACCAAAAATGTCCATAATCATTTCTCTATTTGTTAAAAGTTCATTTGGAATTTTAATCAAATCATTCTTCATTTCAAAATTAGTATTGACTTTACCATCTCCAACATTAAGAAGCCATTGTTTAAATTCGATGTCGTTATTATTAACTCTAAGATTTTCTTTTAAAGACATACGTTGTACATTTCTCCATATTTTACTATTTTTTACACAGTTTTCAATAATTTTTGTTCTATCGCCATGTTTTACAACTGGTAATGTTTGTCGGAAATCTCCAGAAACAATCATTACTTTACCTCTGAATGTAAAATTATTTTGACACAAATCTTTAAATGATTTGTCTACAGCTTCAAATGCATGTTTTGATGTCATAGTTATTTCATCCCAGATAATAATTTGAATATTTTGCAGCATTTTCCCATATTCTGAGTTTGGTGTTACATTGCAAGTTGTATTATCAACAATATTTAGTGATAATTTAAATGTTACATGTGAAGTTTTTCCCGTTAATAATAAGTTTGCAGCTATACCAGTCCATGCTACGGGTAGTACATTAATATTGTGTGTGTTGCAATAACTAATTATTGAATTTAGTAAATAACTTTTCCCGCTGCCTCCAGGTCCATCAATAAAAAAACATTTATTGTTAAAGTCGTTGGTATTAATATTGTTTATAATGGCGTCAAAAATTAAACGTTGTTTTTGCGTTAAAGATTCCAAATTAAACAAATCTTTTGCCATTACATCGCCCGATGCGAGAAATTCTTCGAATGTATAATTATGAAAACTATATTCTTCATTAATGTTTGGTAAATTGAAGTCATTTAACGAGCTACCATTTGTTAATAACACAGAACTAATCGTTTTTAAGGCTTTTACTTCACCTTCTTCTTTTGAATATTTTGGGCTATAAAAGTATTCTTTAAATTTATCATACAAAACTCTTGCATTTGGCAGATTGTGAAAAATACAAATGTAAGCAAATAAATTACACAATGCTTTAGGAAATTGAATTTCAATTGCTTCTTGCAAACACTTATCCCATTCTTCATCAGTAGTTATTAAATTTCTAGCTAGAACTACTTCATAATATGTTGAGTAGGTTTTTTCTTCAAATGTTCTCAAATCTTCAAAGGATTGAGCTCCTTTAACATGTAATAATAACAATCGTAAGTAATACTTTTCTCTAACTTTCGAATTTACAAAAGACATTCTACTTAAAATAGTTTTACTTTGTTTTTTTCTTTGAGTCCATTCTTTCCGTTGCTCATTAAAAACGTAGTAATATGGAATTTCAAAGTATAAATATTTTCTAGCATTTGCATCGTTTTTATTAAGTTCAAACCATGCTGTTAATGTTGTATTTAAATTTTTGTTTAACAATTCATTTTCACAACCTTCTACAAAATAAACAAATTGTTGGTTTTCTAAATGTACTGCTAATTACCAACGACTTACGTATCTTGTATTTATGATTTGTTTTATTTCGTCATAATCATAGTTAACATTATTGTCTTCTTTTTGGATGTTAATCATTTCAATAAAAGCAGAATCAGGACCTTTAAAGCAATATTTAAATAAATATTTTACGCACTGAACTGTGGAACACATTTCTACGTTTATATGACAATTATACTTTAATAGTAAAAATGGATTATATGGAACTACAAATCTATTATCTGCTTTTCTCGTGTTATTGAATATAATTTCTCTTCCATTATTTCTTCGTCTATAATTTGGGTATCCATTAGTATTGATAATAGTGGTTTCATTAAATGTTTTAGGAAAATTTTTAGTACATGCATGGTGAATGAACATTATACTTTCCACATGGTCCATGTATCATAGATTTTTTAACAATTTCATATAATTTTGGATATTTATGTTGATCAGGAATTTCTGCACAAATAACTGTATCTATAAAATCTGGATTTTATATTTTGTTTTTTTTTTCAACAAATAATAACATATGTAGATGTGGTAAACCTCTTTTTTGAAATTCTATCACATGTGTAAATGCAATGCATTTCCGAAAATTCCTTTTTTAGTAACATCATCTAAAAAAGCTTTGACTTTTTCATTAAAAACTCTGGCAACATTATCTGGTCTATCGATTACTGTTTCAAAATGATTTATATTATCTTGAATTTCTATCCATTTGGGATTACAAGTCATTGTAATAAAATAATCTGGTTTACCATGTTTTTGTACTAAAGTCATAGAGTCTAAAAAATTTTGTTTCAATGCTCGAGGACTTCCAGAAAATGATGATGGTAAAATAATCATTTTTCCTATTCTTATATTTCTTGATCTTTTTTATTTATGTAATTTGTTCTTAATAAATGTTGATTTTTTTGTAAATAATGTAATCTTGATCCTTCAACTTTAATGTAAGCATCAACAATAAACTGCTGAGTTAATTTTCCTAAATTAAGAAATGGGTTAAAATCATTTCTAATACTAAATTGATAATTATAAAATTCTAACATTGAAATATTTTTTTTATTAGTAGTATCTTTCATCTTAGGCATCCATCCAAATCCACCATTAGGAAACATAATTGGATATGTCATCGGGTCAACATGTTTACTAATATAAGGTATTCTTGTAGGTTCGGTATTTTTTGAATATATGCAAATATCTCGATCTGTTGGAGGTTGACCATCTTCACCAACATAAACTACAGCAACTTCATTGCACCTTGCTTCATTGTACACGTTTTTATCAAGATTACAATTCCGAGTTATAAACATTCTAATTTCAGTTGTATTGTTTATTGATTTTCTATTATCTTGACGATTTTGTTCTTCCTTTTCTACTTCATGCATCATTTTATATGAACTTGCATAAATGTTATTTTCATGTAAACAGTTGTCTAATTCTTTCAACAAATGCAGGGTACATAACATATTATTTTTATATCGTGATTGTGTTGCCATTTCATTATCGAGAATATATAATTGGCCAAACTTTCTATCACCATTTTCTTTAGCATGTAATGAATAAGCATTATGATAAATTTGCCCACATATTCGTATTACTTGAGGTCCTCTGTTAAATAATGCGTCAAACTTTGCCCCGAAACTTGCAAATGCAAGTAAATTATTATATAATCTAACATGTTGTTTAAAATGTATGCTTTCAGATGTATTATTTATAATTAATTCTTCAAAACGTTCTGGATAAGAATGTAGGATTAGTAAAACATACTTTTCCTTTACTAAAACAATTGTGTATTGTTTTCTCTCTGTTTCTTCACTTTTAAAATATATTGCTTTGCAATGAATACATATACAGTTCATTCTCCTAAATACGTTTTTGTCAATATCATTTTCATTAAAATCATTATCATACATAGCAGCATATTCATTCAAATATTTTGCTTCATTTCTTTTCTTATTTATTGCAGATTTCTCTGCTTCAGTTCGTGATTGTCTTTTAGTTGCGTTTTTAGAGCTTTATTTTTATTAATATTTTGTAACGTTTCATCTGTTGATGCTGCGCGTTTTTGAATCTTCTGTGTCTCTTCTTTCTTATTTATTCAGATTTCTCTGCTTCAGTTCGTGATTGTCTTTTAGTTTGATTTTAGAGCTTTATTTTATTAATATTTTTGTAATGTTTCATCTGTTAATGCTGCACGTTTTGAAGCTTTGTTTATTATTT
>JACCIB010000174.1:270000-291561 GCA_018906965.1 Philotrypesis tridentata | reverse complement strand
CCGCGGGGAACAAATTTCATTACGAAAGAAATACAAATACGTGAACAGATACGCAACAACGAGGAAAATTCACGACTATTGCGCACTAGCCGAAAAACTCGAAGAGACCTCGAGAATAGGAATTGCCCTTAATGCAGCACGCAACACGGGCAGGTAATACGCAGATGCGGAAGGCCGACGCCTTGAGGAAATCAAGAGTGGAAGATTGAAGAAAATCGTAAACAAGTGTCATCATCGATAGAGAAGCGCCGAGAAAAACCTTCGACGGTCACGTAATTAGGCGTGGCAGCGGAAAGTGAGAGGGCCCAGCGCCAAAAATCATCTACCTGCTTAAATAGAGAAGATAAGCGGCGGCGCGGTCACTAAGTTCACAGACCGAAAACTGATCAGTACGATCGATTGACCGCAAGTGCGTGATCTCTATATACGCAGACACAAATAGTCGACAAGTACTCGAACCTGTATAATTGTATTCTTTTGAACGCGCGCAGAAAACACGAAAAGCAGTAGTGCGCGAGTCTTCCGTAATTAAGTAAACGGAGAAGACGTTCCGTTCGAGAAAGAAAAGAGAGAGAGAGAGAGAGATAGATACGGAGCATAGAACGGACCGACCGAATACCTGTAAAAAGGCCCAGACGCGGCGGCGCCGTATACTCTCTCTCTACGAAGGAAGACCCTCACAGCGGGAGATTACCGAGCGGCAGCATCCAGCATCGACTTCTACATATACATAGATATAGATATACACGTACACATACAACACACGAGAGTAGCAAGGCTACTTTTTCTCTTCCTAAAATATCTGAGTCTTTCATTTTCTATACTGGTCTCGTATTTTCCGACCCCCTCATCCGTAATGCGATCGTACAACGATCGCAAAGCAAGGGGCAATTACTGTAAATTCATGTTTAATAAATGAATGGATAAATATATACATATATACTTTCACATAACGTATACCAGAGTCTTTATTTATTTCCCTTGGAACCATTGCGAATTACGAAATTGTATATACATGTTCAGACGTAACATATACTATATAATTTTAAATGGTGCATCGGTAAATGGAATAGGGAAATACGAGATCATGAGCGATGGTTCCCAATAATGTCAGAGGCGGACGCGTTTAGCAATTGGCGCGAACCGGAGATTTCAAACGAAGACTCAACGATACTCAATAAATTCAGACAAACTAGAGAAAATATAGACACAGTTGACGAAAACGATAGTTTAGCCGTACAAAGATTAATCGGAGACGCAAACGGACTCGCGAAAGAAATTACGGAAACTTGCGAAAAGTACAACGATCGAGGAACCGAAAGACTTTGACAATTTCCCAAAATCACAAGAACAATTCTACAAATACAGAGACAAAAAAGAACGAGACCGACGACGACAGTGATAGTGACAAAGATACAAAGATCACGAAACAATTACGATTGAAAAGAGAAAGTTTCCTAAAAAGCAAAGAAATTTTTGACAGAAAAACTCAATAATAGGAAAATTTGATGCGAGCACTCCGATAGTCATAAGAGCGATAGTCACAGAAAATTAGTTTCATATCTAAAAAGCGCACAAACAGATGAGTCGATAATAAGCGAAGAAAAGAGTTTGAAGATATAAAAGCGCATTTAAGTAAATTCGTGGGAACGGAAAAAGTCGAAGAATATTTTTTCAAAACCCGAAAATATAGAGGAGGTAAATAATACTCTCAGAGACAACCCAGGGTACGGGGGAATAGAATTATTACAGGAGTTGTTGACCGAATAACTGAATTTTTCAAATATCCATCAACCACACAAAACTTACGTAAAATCGAGTCATTCTCAAACTCAATCCTACATTAGAAAATAGTAATATACTCTATTTTACTACGAACGAGTGTAAAGGCGCAGATTCGAAAATACCGATAACGAAATGGCAACCGACGGTATGAGAGGCATGTCAATTTCGAATATTTTAGATATCATTCCACGGTATAACGGACAAAATATCGCATTAAATGTATTTCTTGACGGTTGTAGAGAAGCGAAAGAGATGGTTCCGGCGGGACGCGAAACGGAATTGGTTAAATTCATACGAATGCGTTTATACGGAGACGCACTTACGAGTAGCCGCGGTCAAAGTTTCAAATCGATAACAGAAGTAATAAATTTTTTTGAAAAAATATACGGTTCGGCAAAAACGTATCATGATTGGACGGGAGAATTAGCAAAGAAACGTCAAAAAAGAGGAGAGTCGGTAATTACATTTTTCAATAAAATCAAAGAAATCCAAAAAGAAATACTAGCAACCGCTTTACGGGAAGAGAGATATGACGCGGAGAACGAAAAAAGTTTTCGAGCTGAAATAGAGAGAGACTGCATTAAATTCTTTAAACGCGGCGTGAAATGGGAAATTCGAGGTCGGATGGGCGACTACGAGACGCTAGACGAAGCGCGTGAACAAGCGATAGAGATAGAGAGAGAATACGCGGGCTGCGGTAACGAAGACGAAAGTCCCTCGGAGGACGAGAAAGGGAAAGTACCGGAGACGCGTAAAGTACATGCAATCGAGCCTTACACTATAATAGTATGTAACTTTTGTGGAAAGACGGGTCACGTCATGATGAATTGTCGAAAAATGATGCAACAACAAGCGCAATCGAGCGGAAGGCCTTATAACAATCCGAATTATTATAACAAAAATAATCGAAATTTCGGCGGTTGGAACGCCGAAAACAGGCGTCGGGTGGAGTTTTTGCCGAATAATAGCAACAATGACAATAATAATATTAACAATGGTAACAGCAAAAATAATAGAAGCAATAATTCATATGGACCCAGGGGGGCCCAACCTAATATAAGATTGCCCCATAATAAATTAAATAAAGATTGCTATTATTGCGGAAAAACGGGCCACATGCAAAGAGATTGTTATAAGCGCCAACGCGAAGCTCGCGCTAACAATCAAGGGCAGGGAAACGAGAGTGCTCTTTCGCGGGAGGGCGCCCCGAGGGAGTCAAATACAGGAGGACGCCCGGGAGTTCCGCGACAGGGGCCCATACCCATTGCCGGATCGAGTCAATAAATCTTAGTCGAATAAGCGCATCCCCAACGATTAAGATCGATGCCGGAGGTTTTCGAAGGCCACTGGTATTCATGTTGGATACCGGCGCGGCAATTAACCTAGTGCGTGAGTCGGAGGTAGCGCCCTATGTTAAAATTGACAAGCGAGAGTACATAAAGTTAAAAGGGATAACCGAGGGATACATCGGTACACTCGGCAAAATAACAATTGATTTTAATGACATTATTACAGAGTTCCATTTGGTGGAAGATAATTTCCCAATAGTTGAAGCAGGTATTTTGGGTAATGAATTTTTTCGCAAAGGTAATGCGAAAATAAATTTCAATGAAGAGTACATTGAAATAAATGGACAAATAATTCCGTTCATGAAAAATCGAGCAGCCATCGAGTCTACAGAGCAACGGGACGCCGTGAGCTCGAGCGCGATGACTGGGAGGGGCACCGAAAAGAGAAAGGTCTCCGAGCGGAACCCCGCGGAGGGGGAACCGAGGACGGACTATGACGAGACAGACCGAAGAGCGGGAGTATACTTGAATCGGGAGAAGCATTCGATAAGCCGGCCGCACGAATTAATTGAATATGAGCAAAACGAAATTACGAGAAATAATAATTCGGGAATGTACCCGGTAAATGAAAATTTCGAAAACGCGAAAGAAACGGTTCGCGAAGAATTTGAGAAAATTGATCAAGCAAATGATGTTTTGAATACGAGAAAGTCGACAAAGGAAAGCACGCGCGCATTTAAGAACGAAATGATAATTAATGGTAGAGTCATGACTAATAATGAAATTGCAATAAATACGGAAATTGCAATGAGGAATAATATTGAAATTGATGATGAAATTAATGATGAAAATGAAACCTACAATGATGAAACAAATGAAGGGCCATTGTAGTAAATGTTGTAACTGATATTGAAATTGATAATGAAAATGAAGACTACGATGATGAAATAAATGAAAGGGCCATTGTAGCAAATTATGAAATTGATAATGATAATGAAATTTGTGAAAATAAATCCGAAGATGAAATTCCGGATAAAGATAGAGAAATTGATGAGCTCATAATTGACGATACGATTCAAGGACACGAGACGAACGACATTACGGAGAAACATTTTGTGGGAGCGGAAGTATTTGAACATTTATATGGGGATCGTAAAGATGATAAAGCGGATAATTGTTATTTTATTAAAAATTATATTGAAAAAAGTCATATGGATAACCTTTGCTTCAATTATATGGAAATTTCAGAGAAAGATTATTATTCTGCCGAGATGCCAATAGGGATGGACAAGTCTATTTTTAAGATTGAATTATGCAACAATCCCGAAAACCATGAGAGTACTCGAATTGAGAAATTAAAATCATTATTGAAATTAGATCATTTGGTGAAAGAGACTCGAGAACCGATTGAAAAATTAATTGAAGAATACGCCGATTGTTTTCATTTAAAAGGCGAACGATTGGGAACAGCCAAAGTCCCAAGCCATCGCATTGTGACTATGGACGATATACCTATATACGAGAAACCGTACCGGCCGGCGCATCTATTAAAGGAGGAGCTCGAGCGGCAGGTAACCGAGTTGCTTGAAAGCGATATAATACGCCCCTCGAACTCACCCTTTTCATCCCCAGCATTTTTAGTCGCAAAGACGCCCGACAGTAAAGGGAATAAGAGATATCGATTCGTGGTCGATTACCGAAAATTGAATGACAAAACGGTTAAAGATAAATATCTCTACCGAATATTTTGGATATAATTGATCAGTTGGAGGGAGCACGATATTTTTCGGTATTTGATCTAGCGCAGGGATTTTTCCAAATACCCCTACATGAACCCGATCGGTACAAAACAGCGTTTACCACTCCGCAAGGGTTATTTGAATTTAACAAACTCCCAATGGGTCTTTGCAATAGCCCTGCCACGTTCCAGAGAGCCGTTGAGCTAGTATTCAAAGGATTACAAGGGCGTGAAATATTCCTATTCCTAGATGACGCCGTGATCTATGGAAAAACAATTGAAGAACACAATGAAAAGTTTGAAAAATTTTTGAAAAGGTTGCGAGACGCTAATCTTAAAATGCAACCTGACAAGTGCAAATTTTTGCAAACCGAAGTGATTTATTTGGGGCACCTGCTAACACCAGAAGGAGTTCGCCCAGATCCGAGAAAAATTGAAGCGGTCAAAAATTTTCCGCGACCCAAAACGCAGAGAAATATACGCGAATTTTTGGGATTAGCGGGTTATTATAGGCGATTTATCGAAGGCTTCTCGAACATCGCAAGACCTTTAAGCAATCTTTTAAAAAAAGAATCGGTTTTTCAATGGTCAGACGAGACCGAAAAGGCTTTTGAAATTTTGAAAAACAAACTTTGCGAAAAGCCAATATTGCAAATTGCTGATTTTTCAAAACCTTTTGTTGTTACAACTGATGCCAGTTTGCACGCCATTGGCGCCATCTTGAGTCAAGGGGACATAGGAAAGGATCGGCCTATAGCCTATGTGTCCCGAGTGTTATCCGATACCGAGAGCCGATACGATTCTTATTCGAGAGAAGCGCTAGCTATTCTCTACGCGGTATCTCAATTTCGACCATATTTATTGGGTCGACATTTCACAATTGTTACAGATTGTAAACCATTGGTGTGGTTTAAGAAATCTACAGATCTGACGACAAAGGTAAGCCGATGGCGAATAAAATTGAACGCATATGATTATGATATTGTGTACAAAAGTGGTAAGAGCAATACCAACGCAGATGCGCTTTCACGAAATCCGGTCACCGACGACAAACCCGAGGAGGAGGAAATCCACGAGAAGCTAGTCTTAGCAGTACAAACCCGTACGAGGGCGGGAAAAATACCAGTTCCTAATTATAGGGACAAAAGACCGAAGAAGGCAAATCGATCACGAGAGGAAATAAACCAAGAAAAATTAATAAAAACAAACGAAGTGAATCGATTGCCACCGTTACCCGAGGCAACTATGGAGCAAGAAAATGACAATGAAAGTGTTGACGAGAACGAAAGTCCACCACTATCAGGCGAAACGAGAGGTGAACCTGTATTCGAGAACACCGTTTGCAACGAGGACGAAATAAGGGAGCAAAGTGATCACGAAGTACGAGGAGAAGAGAAATTTGTGGAATGCAGAGAACAATTATACATGCGAAAAGACAACTACATATATTTCATTGACACAAAAGGTAATCCGTGTGACACAGGAGCAGAACAATTGTTATCGAGAAAATTTTTACCAAAATTTGCAAACCTAGAGTCAGGCGAAATCAAGTGCACTACAAGAAATAATCGGCAACTTTTCGCAGCAGTAATAAGGAGCACAACATCCGCAAGTACTACAGAAATTCGAAAGAATTTGATTGATACCTTTGAAGTATTGAAAGCATTGATAATAAAAAAAGGATTACGTTCTGTGAGTATAGCAAAAAGTCATAACGTTGAAAACGTAGAATGGAAGGAAATAGTACAACTAATGCGTAAGGCTCTGGAGAATGTGCAAATAAAGATCATAATCTGCCTGGGTATAATCAAATACATCGAAGAGCAAGATCGAAGCAAAATCATTAAAGAAATGCATTGCACCGCTGTAGGAGGACATCGAGGAATCACCAAAACATATCGACGAATTAAACAGCGATATTTTTGGGAAAATCTCAAGGAGGACGTGCAAAATTTCATACGTACGTGTGTTACGTGTCAAGTGAAGAAGTTAGTAAGGGTTAAAACAAAACAACCCATGCAAATCACCGATACTCCACACTCACCTATGGAAAAAGTAAGTCTCGATATTGTTGGACCATTTCCAGTAACAGAAAATGGCCACAACAATATATTAACAATACAGTGTAATTTTTCAAAATATTGTATGGCAATACCTTTGAAAGATGCAACAGCAACGTCAGTAGCCGATTCATTTGTCAGAAGATTCATATGCATTTTTGGAGCCCCAGTGACAATTCTAACCGATCAAGGAAGCAACTTTATGTCAAAATTATTGCAGAGAATTGCAAAAAGGTTCAAGATTAAGCAAGTAAAAACGACAGCCTATCATCCACAGGCTAATGGTTCGCTAGAACGCTCACATCATGCATTAGCGGAATATTTGAAAACAATGATGACCAATGAATCGTGGGACGAATTATTGGAACTGGCAACTCTATGCTACAACACAGTTCCACACGAAGGTCATTCTTTTACTCCGTACGAGTTAGTATTCGGGAAAATGGCCCGATTACCCTCTAGTGATCCACTAGAAAAAGAGGATCAACCCCCAACTTACAATGATTACGTTACAAATCTTAATCAAAAGTTATATGATTTGCAACGAATTGCCAGAGAAAAATTAATTGATTCAAAAATCAAATCCAAATATTACTATGACCGCAAAGTAAATCCGCAAGAGTTTAGAATAGGCGATAATGTATGGCTATTAAAAGGAGGAAAGCAATATAAACTAGGAGATCAGTATGAAGGTCCATATACCGTCCTGGACATCTTCAATGGACAGCGCAATATCAAAATACAAATGAAAAATAAAAAAATAAAAACAGTCAACGCCAATAGACTCCGAATTTCGCATATCGAACCATCGCAAAATTAGGAATTTATCACCTACAAATTTTCCTATAATCAATAATAAATTTTTATATATATTGCCACAAGTATCAAGGTGAAGGGAAACAAATATAAAGCAAAAAAATTTTATACTTAGAAAAATTATATAGCTATACGATATAAAGGGAAAAGGAACTTCCAAAGGAAGGAATAGTAAGAATAGGGTTATGATGTTAAATGAAATCTTTTATACTATAAAACTAACAATAAAAAAAAGGGGAAAATGCAAAATTTGAGGAATTTCTTGTTTAAAGTAAAAGTTTATTCTCTAATCTTAAAAAAATTTCACGAAATTTCTTTTTTTTTCTTTTGAGAAGTTTTGATTTGTTTTTGGACGAATACTGTAATGACATTACGATACGTCGCGATGGGACGGGCGACGAATTTTCGGGCCGAGAGGGAACCGTTGCTCTGGTCGAGTGAAAGGCTGGAGATGCGAATGAGAGAAAAATTACTTAGAACTAACAAACACTACATTTTTCTAACACTATTATTAAGAAAATATATGTACTTACCATGAATTTATTTACAAACTTTGTTTATTGCAGAATAAGAAGAAATACGTATACCGTGTGTCCCAGGTGAAACTGTCGATGCTGAGAGTGTGGGTGGAAAAAATTTCAGCATCAAAAACTATGGTGAAAAAATTTATGGGGGTGTAGGGTGATCCCGGCGGCTGAGCGTGTGCAAGCCACATGTTTCGTATTCAAAAACGCTGCACTCAAAAAATTTAAATTTTGCAAAATTAATATTTTTTGAACAGGCACTTAATTCTACAGAAAAGGCTGAATTCAACAGAATTTGAATGACAAAAATCGAATGGTAACTTCTTGAGATATCGAGACTACTTTGATAATTGTCACTTTTAGGATTGTGAATTGATAAAAGTGAAAATTCTCCGATTTTTGTGATTCAAGTTTTGACAGTATTAAAGAACCTTACGCATGAATGTTGGTACGTTAAAAATAATCTTGATGTAAAAATTGTTGATTTGAAAAATGCCAGAGAGGAACCTTAGCTTTTTATTACACCGGTGGACAGACTCTTGCCTAAAGCGGTCGAATGAGGGTTACCCGTGTAATTACCCCCCATAAACAAAATTTTTCCACTTCGTACACGTGTTGCACGGCATTAGAAAAAAGTTTACACTTGCAATTTTCAAATCAATAATTTTTACATAAAGATCGTTTTTAACGTACTCACATTCATGTGTAAAGCTCCCTAATACTTACAAAACTTGAATCACAAAAATCGGAGCATTTTCACTTTTATCAATTCACAATCCTAAAAGTGACAATTATCAAACTAGTCTCGATATCTCAAGAAGTTACCACTCGATTTTTGTCATTCAAATTCTGTTGAATTCAGCCTTTTCTGTAGAATTAAGTGCCTGGTCAAAAAATATTAATTTTGCAAAATTTAAATTTTTTGAGTGCTGCGTTTTTGAATACGAAACATGTGGCTTGCACACGCTCAGCCGCCGGGATCAGCCTACACCCCCATAAATTTTTTCAGCATAATTTTTGATGCTGAAATTTTTTCCACCCACACTCTCAGCATCGACAGTTTCACCTGGGACACACGGTATATGTATATTTATATGAAACACACACATGTTCATACAAGAAAAACCAATTTGTAAAATATATTATTATAAAATAAGAGAAAATTGATTGAACTCATTATAAAAATATAATTGTAAACATTTTTTATATCATCGAAAAACAATAAAAGAATGTTCTTTTGTTGTTATTATCGATCCCTCCGAGGCAATGGTTTTGAAAGGGTTTTTAAAAAAAATTAAAACTCCTTTCTTTTAAAAAACGACGTTTCGGCGATCATTGTCGCCCTCATCAGGAAAACTGTCAAAAATTTTTTATTATAATAAACATACAGACTTTAAAATGAACAGAATATTACATAGAAAAAGCGATATTTTTGAAACTTACATATTGGAGCACATTTGATTTGTGTACATATCGATAATCCTTTCCCCCGGCTAGTTAACAGCGGGGGAAGAGAGAGACCGAGTGACACAGCTATTATTTATATACTTAGTCAGCTACTGTCTCGGAAGTGAGGAAGTAGCCGGCAATCGTCGCTTATATAGTGCGAAAAGTCTTTCGCGCGGTTTGTTTACATATGACGTCACGCATCGCCTCATCCTTTCGATGTATACAAATTTTGATTTTAAATCTTAAGCTGGTATATTAAATGTGTGTACACGTTATTGAGTTTTTGGGTATCCTCTTTCTTATTAATACCGTTATCTTGCAAATGTATATGCATCATTTCCGAGATCAATCTTTTATTTAAATTGTTTTCTTTGTCTTTTATCTTAAATCCTTCAAAATTAAAAGTATGATTGTACTTTTTACTATGCTCGGAAATGACACTGTCCTTAGACTTTCTATGTTCTTCAATACGTGTACACACATTTCTTTTTGTTTGGCCCACATATGTAGCCGTGCAATCGTTACATCCAAGTTTATAAACAACATTTTTCTCTAGGTGTTTCTCTTTTTTATCCTTTCCTTTCACAATAATATTGCACATATTACTGTGTATTTTTGGAATGGTCGTAATGTTGTTTTTCTTAAATGAATGTCGTACCCGCTCATAGAAACCATCGATGTATGGTATGCTAACGTGATTGTTATATGTATTATTTTTTGCACATTGCTCTGGTTTTTTAATCATTCTGATTGCAGATAATCGTTTTTTGACGTATTTTTCAACGAAAACAGGGGGGTAATCATTATCGAATAATAGACATTTTATAATATCAATGTTTTTCTGATGAAAACATTTATCCGATAACTTCACCGCCCTGTCAACTAGATTATACACCATGGCAATTTTTTGACTTATCGGGTGTTGCGAATTAAAGTGCAAAAATCTGCCAGAGAAAGTTGGTTTCGTGTACCAATCAGTTTTTATTTTATGTGTTTCATTAATCAATAATACGTCCAAAAAACTTATGGATTTGTTTACCTCCATTTCATGTGTAAATTGGAGTCTGCTATTATACGAATTAAATATTTTTAACGTCTCATCTACTTTTCCTTTCGGAATACAAGTAATGATATCATCGACGTAACGGAAAAAGAACACAGGTTTATAAGTTAATTTTGAAATGCACTCCGTTTCGAGATCATCCATAACAATGTCAGCGAATAATCCCGAAATCGGGGAGCCCATAGGTGTACCAAAAAGTTGTTTATAAAATTTACCATTGAATTGGAAGTATGTGTTATCCATAAGTAGACTACAAGCATCTAAAACAAAAAGAAATGTGTGTACACGTATTGAAGAACATAGAAAGTCTAAGGACAGTGTCATTTCCGAGCATAGTAAAAAGTACAATCATACTTTTAATTTTGAAGGATTTAAGATAAAAGACAAAGAAAACAATTTAAATAAAAGATTGATCTCGGAAATGATGCATATACATTTGCAAGATAACGGTATTAATAAGAAAGAGGATACCCAAAAACTCAATAACGTGTACACACATTTAATATACCAGCTTAAGATTTAAAATCAAAATTTGTATACATCGAAAGGATGAGGCGATGCGTGACGTCATATGTAAACAAACCGCGCGAAAGACTTTTCGCACTATATAAGCGACGATTGCCGGCTACTTCCTCACTTCCGAGACAGTAGCTGACTAAGTATATAAATAATAGCTGTGTCACTCGGTCTCTCTCTTCCCCCGCTGTTAACTAGCCGGGGGAAAGGATTATCGATATGTACACAAATCAAATGTGCTCCAATATGTAAGTTTCAAAAATATCGCTTTTTCTATGTAATATTCTGTTCATTTTAAAGTCTGTATGTTTATTATAATAAAAAATTTTTGACAGTTTTCCTGATGAGGGCGACAATGATCGCCGAAACGTCGTTTTTTAAAAGAAAGGAGTTTTAATTTTTTTTAAAAACCCTTTCAAAACCATTGCCTCGGAGGGATCGATAATAACAACAAAAGAATTATAACAAACTACCGAGGGATAAAATCATATTAGATAGTGTATACACACTCATCTAAATACATTAAATAAAAGAATGTATTAAGAAATTTTTGAAGAAAAATTTTGCGAATAGATATTTGTAAACCTTATTAACAAAAATAAATGTTTATACTTAAAAAAAAAGTACCTTATAAACAATTGTAAATGAGCAACGGGGAAGTTATGAGATACTACTCTTTGTTCATAATATCAGGAGAACACATCATTACACCTTATGCATATACACATATATACGCACAAGCACACTTCGTGTAATCGACTCGAGATGTACTCTCGTCTTTTTATAAGGGCGGAAGTGTAATGAAATAAACAAATTTCATTACGAAAGAAATACAAATACGTGAACAGATACGCAACAACGAGGAAAATTCACGACTATTGCGCACTAGCCGAAAAACTCGAAGAGACCTCGAGAATAGGAATTGCCCTTAATGCAGCACGCAACACGGGCAGGTAATACGCAGATGCGGAAGGCCGACGCCTTGAGGAAATCAAGAGTGGAAGATTGAAGAAAAGCGTAAACAAGTGTCATCATCGATAGAGAAGCGCCGAGAAAAACCTTCGACGGTCACGTAATTAGGCGTGGCAGAGGAAAGTGAGAGGGCCCAGCGCCAAAAATCACCTACCTGTTTAAATAGAGAAGATAAGCGGCGGCGCGGTCACTAAGTTCACAGACCGAAAACTGATCAGTACGATCGATTGACCGCAAGTGCGTGATCTCTATATACGCAGACACAAATAGTCGACAAGTACTCGAACCTGTATAATTGTATTATTTTGAACACGCGCCGAAAAACCAAAACAGTAGTGCGCGAGTCTTCCGTAATTAAGTAAACGGAGAAGACATTCCGTTCGAGAAAGAAAAGAGAGAGAGAGAGAGAGATAGATACGGAGCATAGAACGGACCGACCGAATACCTGTAAAAAGGCCCAGACGCGGCGGCGCCGTATACTCTCTCTCTACGAAGGAAGACCCTCACAGCGGGAGATTACCGAGCGGCAGCATCCAGCATCGACTTCTACATATACATAGATATAGATATACACGTACACATACAACACACCGAAAGTAGCAAGGTACTTTTTCTCTTCCTAAAATATCTGAGTCTTTCATTTCTATACTGGTCTCGTATTTTCCGACCCCTCACCCGGTAATGCGATCGTACAACGATCGCAAAGCAAGGGGCAATTACTGTAAATTCATGTTTAATAAATGAATGGATAAATATATACATATATACTTTTCACATAACGTATACCAGAGTCTTTTATTTATTTCCCTTGGAACCATTGCGAATTAAGAAATTGTATATACATGTTCAGACGTAACAGTTGAAAGACCTTGTTTCAGATGAAATTTACGAGCACTTAATGCTATTCTGTATTGCTTGTCGACTTTTAAGTGAAACCCGACCATCAAGTTCAAACATCAAGTTGGCTCGAACATACTTACAGAGATTTGTTGAAAAAGCTCCAGCTATTTACGGCATTTCTTTTATGTCCTTAAATATACATAATTTAATACATCTGTGTGATGATGTAGAGAATATTCAATGCAATTTGAATGAACTAAGTGCATTTCCTTTTGAAAGCTACCTTGGGCAAATAGCTAGCATTTTAAGATCTCCAATTAACATTGTTTCACAATATTGCAGAAGACTATATGAGCAAGAAAATTTTCAGTGTAATCCTGTGAGTGCTTTACCAGAATTAATAATTGAAAAACATAAAACAGAGATTACAAAAGTGCAATATAAAGGGATGCAGCTGACCACGAAAAATCCAAATAATACTATATTATTACAGAATGGCTCTATTGCAGTAATAGAAACATTCCAGAAGTGTGTGACTGACAAAATAGAAATTATTATTAAAATTTACTTAAAAAAAGAATCCATATTTGAACATCCTTATGATTCTAGTTCTTTAAATATGTTTGAAGTGAAAAAACTATCATCATCACTCAGAACAATTGCGATAAATTATGTCCAGAAAAAATGCATCATGTTTGAAATGGATTTTTCTACTACAGAGAATCAAAAAAGAACATTTGTTGTTCCAATTTTACACTAATCTTCTGCATGTCACTGTATATTATACTTATTTATAATTTGACATTATTTTTTATAAAATAAAGAAGCATAAAACACTATGTTTATAATCAAACGACATGAGATCATAACCATCAAAACAAGTATTGTTCTGAATCTCGGTCGATACTGTTCTTACATGGTCGATAAGTTACTTATCGACCGCGTACGTTGTGGCGCTGTGCGTTATTAAATTCAAACTTTCCCTAAATTCGGAGAAGTCTTATTTACATTTGACATGAATTTGCAATTTTGCAAATGAATATTCTTAAATATATGTTTACCTTGGTCGAAACAACAGCTTGAGGAATATTTATCCAGTCTTCGCAAGTATATACAAATATAAATGTGAGTTAATATTTTATATTATATTATAGTTTATTATTTTATATTTAGATTAGAATGTCTGCAAACAATTTAAATAACACTAACAAGTTGTTTAAGTATTATGTGGTGGAGTTCGTCCACAGAGGCAGGAAAAGGAAAACGGAATCTGTGGACATTGTGCCAAGTAATTGGTTACAACCAGAGAAAAATGATGGCAAGGCTATAAAGAAATTTTTGCCAGGGCCGTACTCAGACGAAGATGTACTTCTATTACATTCCCTGGTGAAGAATCGCACTGAAGCTCCAGAAGACTGGCCAACGTTTTCAATAGAGTTCAAAGGAAAAAGTGGTAAGTTGAACCTTGATTTATATTTTTAAATGTAATATTTCATTTTTTCTTAAATGTTTACAGATAATTATGATGAAGCCATGAACAAATTAGACCTTTTAAGAACGGAAATACATGCATTAACTTTGGACTCGGATAACGATTTAGGCTTAGCACTGAAACAGATAAACGAAGCTCTTCGGCAGCGACAATTGCAAAATGAAGCAGAAGAATCTAAACGACTTATTTATGATGATGAGGACAACAGTTTTAAAGAGTCTGGTAAGAATAATATATAATATCTAAATTTACTTTCAATTTTTATAATTCTATTTGCATAATTCTTATAGATAATGAAGCAGTTCATCTATTTAATGCATCAAAAAAAAGCAGTGCCACGAAACTGTCAGAAGGGACCAAGGTGATGAACAAAAGGAATCAACATGTGATCCAGAGTCTATCAATAACATCACAATTACGTCAATCAATGATGTTGACATAACTGACATATTGACTACGTCTAATTGTCATGACATTAGTGTTCTCGCCAGCCAAGATTCTGGTATTGCACATGAAGCCATTCCTCTGGTTCATATGAGTGGCCGTAAGTTTTATTTTATTATTAATATTTTATTACATGTTTTCATAAAAAACTGAACTGTTTTTGAATAGTTTCAGGATCTCCAAACATCTGCTGTTGTAAAATGTTTAATACAATTATTGAACATTTAAAAGTGATTCAAAAAAATCAAGTAGAGCAGAAAAATGATATTGAATTATTAAAACAGCAAATGAAGGAGACCACTGCTTATTTGGTAGACAAGAAATGTATAAATAAGTCAAATTCTTTAATCGACTTTAAGGAAAAATACGACTTTTCAATTCCATTTGATGATATGGAAAATTTTGATAGATTTGATAATTTATTGCTGTCAAATAAGTTCCTTAAGTGTGATGTGGTAAGTTTAATTAAGTTAAGTGGTTAAGTTAAATGAATAATATTTCAAAGAATTTATTATATATATTCAAAGAATGATTTGTTTCAGTGCTTAGAACTAAACCGGTTTATTGACAAAGATATTTGTATATCAAAAACATTTGCGGGGATGTTCAAGCAGTTCACAGCAATTCGACAAGCACGCGAAAATACTGAAGTGGAGAAGAAAATTTTTAAATCCACAGAGCTGTGCAGGTGCATGTTCGGTAAGTAGTTACTTTTTTATAAGTTAATTAGGTAATGAGTTCAAAAATAACTTGGTTATTTATTTTTCAGGAGTTGCCGTAGCAGCCAGAAAAAATTGCAAGCTCCACATCACAGAAAAGGACTTAGTCAAAGGTATTAGTGCAGTCATATGCAATATTAGAAAGTGGAGTTGAAAATTCTTATTTTGTTGACGAGTAGGAATAATTATTATTTCCTATGAATACGCATGAAGACGCTTTAAAGAAACACTTTGAAGAGATAAAACAATTTTAATTGCAATCCCCCTGCATCGCAAGAAGTTCAGTTTATTATATTCAACTGCGATCTCTGGAGGGAAAACTTAAATAATGTATTTTCGATCATTTGTTTAAAAAAAAAATATTTGTATTAATTATGTACTTACTGAAAACGAAACATTAATAAACATAAGATACTAAACGTAAGTAGTAATATAAGCATCAAAACAAGCATCTAAACAAGCATCGTATAAGTATAACCTAAATCGCGGTCGATGCTATTGACTATTCTTGCACGGTTGATAAGTTACTTATCGACTGCGTACGTTGTGGCGCTGTACTGTACGTATAACCCGCCACATTATAAGAGAATTCAAGTGATCAAATATTTAAATTTGTTAATATTTTGAATTATATTAAATATGTTAAATACCGAAATACGCATGTTTGAGGTTAAGCGGAAAATTAACGGGTTTCTAGCTGAAAACCTGCTAATTAGGTACCCCTGGATAGCGGCTTTCCAGTTGATTTCTAGCTACTTTTTAACAGAACCAGTTAATTTCCAGTCGGTTTCCTGCTAACGTTTCTACCAGGGTAAAAGTAATTTAAATATGTAACTAGCGAGCCACATTCGACCTTCGGTCCTTCGGGCCTGCAGGTCTCAGTGGCTTGCCGCCTTGCATCGCTTCGCATTTAAGGCACGACCGCCGCTCGCGCTTCGCGCTCACCTGGACCCCTTACGTTCGCGCTTCGTGCTCACCCGTTCCCCCTTTTCTAGGGATCGAAGTTTCTGTTGATTCACCATTAAGTCTTTTCATGGTTTCTTAGGTTTCCGAAGGTCATGATTTTTGGTAAGTAAATACCTTTAATTGTTTTCAAGGATTATACGCACTTAATGCATACTTGTAATGCATAAAAGTAATGTATAATACTTATATATTGAAGGGGAAATATAGTTTTTAGAGCCCATATACATGTTAACTTTTTACAGCACTAAGAATTTTTCTTTTTTTTCAGGTTTTAACCCTGTCAAACTCCTTAATTTTGCAGAGATAATCAAGACTAACTGAAATTTTTCTTTAAAAAATCAGTTTTGGGGTTTTCAACATATTGAATCATTCTGAACGTATAATTATTATAGTCAAAAATTGTATTTTTAAAATATCTACAACTTTTATATTGAAGGTTTTTATGTGAAACGTATCTGTAAAAATGTTTTATTATGAAAAACGAATTATTTTCATATGAAAATTCGATTTTAGCTTGTTAATTTGAACTCTAAGCATTGTCGAGGGTTGACGTCGATAGGAAAAAGTTTTATTTTTTTATGATATACAACTTTTCCATTTAACTTTTTTGTGTGAAATGATAGTAATTTCAATTATGGCCAAAAAACCGTTTTTTAAAAATCGAAAAAATGCCCGCATATTTTGACGTAGAGTTTACAAAAAAAATTTAGATTGATTAGGACTTATCTGATTGAGATTAGCTTGTGCCAAAATAATTTGGTTAAAAATACATGTAAAATTAAGCACAAACAACTTCCATTTGAACAATTGGCCGGTAATCGCAAAAGTGAAAAAAAGGTTTTTTTTTCTATATATAAGAGCTGCATTCTCGTAAATTTTCAGCCCGGTTGGTCGAAAATTGGCTGAGATATCGCTGGTTACCATTGTTGCGATGGTAAAACTAGAAGGCATTTCCGCGTTGCGTTCGTGCCCAAAAACGGATGTAAAAATCGTCAGAAACGGCCGAGCGCGCGAAAGTTTACGAGTAGTGGGGGAAGAGGGATGGTAATATATATATATTTATTATAACGGTCGCTATATAATATGCACGTTATCACCTCTCCGGGCGTATGCCGTATTTACATGTACTAATACTTATTATGTTCTAGCGACCACTAGTGGACACTGGGTAAGCAAGAGAGGCAGAGAGAGCGCGAGAGTGCCTTAGAATAGGCTTATTTAGAGAGAGAGAGAGAGAGAGAGAGAGAGAGAGAGAGAGAGAGAGGGAGAGATCGTCAAAAACGATCGAGCGCGTGGAAATTTACGAGTAGTGGGGGAACAGCGGAGGAAGATAATGTTATGTAATAATACTACGCGCAATTCGGAACTTTAACTATAACCCTCAAATTAAAAAAAAACTATTAAAATACGTTCACTACTTATAATAGATGCGTCTATCGCTCGAACGTAGTTGATGGATAAATGAAAACAATATGCATGCCTTCGAGCCAAATCGATTTATTTTATGACGACGTTTCCGAGCTGTTTCAGCTCCTCAACAGGGCTGCAAAGCTACTACATTCAATAAATATTACAAAAATTATGCAATCAAATTACAATATAATTAAAATCAAAATTTATCTTAAATAAACTTAAATCTTCAAATAATGAATTATACATGGTCGACAGCGCCGCGCAGAGGATTCCAACGAGCATCAGGACGCCCAGGTCGGCCGTCGCCCATCGCCCAACGGTGGAGATTCCGCCGCTGGACAACACGCTCTCGGCCGAGTGGCCTAGCCACGAAGAGGGCCTCGAGCTTGAGGTGCTCACTGTGCAGCCACCTCCAATAGCCGGCCTGCCGCAGCGACCCCTCTCCGCCACCTGCCGCTTCCTGGAGCCGAGCGAGCCGCCCACGGTGCTCAACTCCGTGATCAAGAAGATCGCGGCGAAGCAGCCCACACCGAAGAGAGTCGGCTTCTTGCCGTCTCCAACGGTGCGCAAGAGGACGGCCCCTCTTTCCCCGAGGCGCTCAGTCCCCCGGGTCATCATTGTGGAGTCGGTAGACGTGCCGCTCCTGCACTGATCCCTTCGTCTCCTCGCGGAGGCAAGGAAGAGTGCCTTTGGGCCACGGGCGGGGCGCTTTCTTAAGCGCCTGAAGCCAATTTTGTGTGAGCCGGTCCCCTGGACTGACTCCGCAACCTAATTCAAACATAAACCCCGGGAGTTCACTCCCCCTTCCCCCTTTGCGACCGGGTGGTGTAGCCAACACTGAGTTGGTCGGGCTCACTCTCGTCCAGACTCCCTTTAGAGTCGACGTGTGGAGGCTCAGCTGTGTCCGCTCTACACGCAACGAAGAAGCTCAACAGTCGGACGTGACTGCATCGTAGGACTTCAAGAGTCGACGAAGTCACCGCCACATACGAGCAGCCCAACCGCATCCCCGTTCTCTCCGTCACCGAGCCACGGTGTAAGCGTGACGTCACTCCGTTCGCATGCTCTCTTTCTAAGGGCGCCAGCGTTAGCCCCGGGAGCACCCCGCTTACATCAAGATGTCTAATAACAATAGGATTTAATAAATGAAAATATTAAAACACCGCCTTACTTATCGTAACAACCGACGAAACGACGCCTTAAGCGTATAATAGGGCGGAGGACACATGCCACCTCAAAGCCACCTTGTAGCTGAAATTATTATTTATTATGTTTTAGTATAACTTCAATTGTTTTTGGGCGAGTAGCGAGTCTAAGCGTCGATCGTGTGGGATGTGGCTTGCAGCAGGCGAGAGAAGGTGGCACACCGCTCTGCGTTCTCTTTTATAGACAACTTGTGTACTATAGTGATTGGCTGGCGGGGCGGATCGGCACATCCCAGTGGGAGGACTAGGGGTCCGAGCTGCTAGGCGACGCTTCAGCCATACTGTATTGCGTCCAATACGGTGATACGAGAAGCGTTTGGACTCGCTGCACGGACTCCCAGCCTTGCCACATGGTGTGAGAACAGTGCCACTTCTTCGAACTGTATGCTTGCCGAGTACGTTTGATGTGTACGTTCGGGCTTCGACCTTAGAACGGGAAAATTTTATCTGTATGCAAAAAGAGTTGGTTTGCGAGAATGTATTTGAGTTTCGAGACGTATGGATTGGCATGCTTTGCGAATTATAGTTAGTCGATCGTTGATCTTCGCCGGTGTCGCATCACCATCTGGCGACACCGACACTGTGTCGTGTCGTCGGTTGTTAAGATAAGTAAGGCGGTGTTTTAATATTTCTATTTCTTTAATCATATTGTTATTAGACTTCTTGTTATGAGATTTTTATTTTGACTTTCTTTAGATGTATAATTCGTTAATTGAAGATTTAAGTTTATTTAAGGTAAATTTTGATTTTAATTTTATTGTAATTTGATTATGTAATTTTTGTAATATTAATTTTATTTACATTTTTACATTCACTACTTCTCGAAAAAATTAAATTTAATGAAATAGAAGTTCCGAGTCGTACAGTACACACACACCCACACACACACACACACAGGCACACACGCACGCACGCACGCACGCACGCACACACACACAGGCCGAGCAATAGAGATTTTTTCCGTCAAGTGCATACAAACTCAAAACAGCCGATACTATTCGGTTGTACGTGATGCATACTTTAAATAAACCTATCATGCCCAAATTAGTTTTATGCCGTGCATTTGTTATAAACAAAAAAGTGGCAAAAAAGTCATGTTTTTTTGGTTTTCTGCTTATAAGTCGAGAAATTCGGGAGCAAGGACAAAACAACAAGAAAGGAAAATTATGTAGTATTCAATTACAAAGAAAATGCGCTATTGAAAATTTCGGTACGATTAATAGAATCTGAGATAATTAGAATGAAAGGGTTAAAATAGGCCTTTTTTTGAAAAATTGTTTCTCAGCCATTTTTTAAGCTAAAGACTTGAAAATTCGTGTATAGGAAGGTATATGTAGGTACTTTGTATGAAAAAAAATGAACACTGTAAAGTAATTATTTTTCGTGCTATTACGATCCGAAAATTTGGGCGACCTAACTTGTACACGCTTCAAATTAGACAACTGTGGTCCGATTTTAATTTTAAACAGCGTTTTTAGAAGTTGACAATTCGCACAATAAGATGCATTTTACCGATCGTCTCTAACATATGTGTAAGTATGTTAAAAAAGCGGTCAAAGATGGGCAAAAACGCCGAGCGCGCGAAGAGTGGGGAAAGCGCTGGACATGAGGAGAAGTGTGTATATAGCTATACAAGCGCGCCGCGCGCATGAACTGCATCTTTTCAGCACATTTCCTTCGGAAGTAGTGCACCTATTTTAATCATTTTTTTTAATTGGGGGTATTTCAACGCGACAATTTCAATTCTGCATCGATAATTTATTATTTATAAAAACTTACATGGGTATAGCGTTAAATGTACATATACCCTTGAAACTTGGAAGAGAGGGAGACCGACGCCAACGGTCCTTTTGACCTGCTTAGTCGGTGAGCACATTTCGTAGCCGTTAGAAGCATCAAAACTGTGCGTCGTATTTTCATACAAGATAATATTTCGTAGCATTATTTTTACTTTACAGTGTAAAAATATTCTTATAAATAACGATATATTTCTGTGAGTGTTATACATCCAACCAGCGTGATGGAGGAGTCTGCTGGTGGATTGAACATAAACGAACCATCAACATCTTCAAACAGCAGGTAAATATTTATCATTGTAACAATTTATTTAATTTATTCGGTTTTTCACAAACTTATGCAATGAATGTATTAAAAAAGTAGTGCATCTAAACAGTATACTTTTTATGAAATTGGAAATAATTTGAAATATTATAGTTATTGTATTTTACACCAAACTATAAATATATTAATTATATGGATTTTTATATCTG
>JACCIB010000174.1:0-265000 GCA_018906965.1 Philotrypesis tridentata | reverse complement strand
GAAACTACTTAATATTTTTCGATGAAATTTGGTACAGTGCTTACTGAAATAATACTTTAAATGATAGCATTTTTCCCGATTGTTGTAGATAGCTTAGTTTGTCTAAAATGACCGATGAACAATTGGAAATCTGCGCGCGCGGTCGAGCGGCTCCTCTGGCCGGGAGGCGCGGTGGTGGTGAGAACGCCGCGCGGTGGCGGACAGTATTCGTACACGTTAGTTGTAATTCGATTATCTCGGTAACTAAGGCTGCTATTGCAATAAATTTTTTTTCATGCAACGTGTTTTTTCTCAGCTTCAACGTTATACTAATTTAATTTTTATAGATTTAATGCAAATACCCCAAATTGACAATTTTTCGGAAAAAAAATCTTTTTTGGCTATGCGCACAACCTTTATATGGATGAATTGCATTACTATCATAATACAGATATTAATGTTTAATAGTGCAATATATGTATATAAAGGTTGTGTAGTACATAGCCAAAAAAGATTTTTTTTTCAGAAAAATTGTCAATTTGGGGTATTTGCATTAAACCTATAAAAATTAAATTAGTATAACGTTGAAGCTGAGAAAAAACACGTTGCATGAAAAAAAAATTTATTGCAATAGCAGCTTTAGTTACCGATATAATCGAATATCAACTAACGTGTACGAATACTGTCCGCCACCGCGCGGCGTTCTCACCACCACCGCGCCTCCCGGCCAGAGGAGCCGCTCGACCGCGCGCGCAGATTTCCAATTGTTCATCGGTCATTTTAGACAAACTGAGCTATCTATAACTATCGGGAAAAATGCTATCATTTAAAGTATTATTTCAGTAAGCACTGTACCAAATTTCATCGAAAAATATTTAGTAGTTTCGACGTGATCGTCCATTGAAAAAATTTTCGTATCTC
This sequence comes from Philotrypesis tridentata, assembly GCA_018906965.1. Lineage (NCBI taxonomy): Eukaryota > Metazoa > Arthropoda > Insecta > Hymenoptera > Pteromalidae > Philotrypesis > Philotrypesis tridentata. The sequence continues at coordinate 264,100 of JACCIB010000174.1, read as the reverse complement.
GGCTCCTGTTGATCGGATCTCAACAAAATGTATATAAAAATTCATGGTTTATTATGTACTTTAAAATGCATTTTACTGCGTTTCGGACGATCGCGGTTCGGCGATCGGACAATGATTTTTACATTGTTCATACTATAATTCATCTTCGAGTACTTATTCAATGCAAAATATAATTTTTTGTAAAATTTGTGACAGTATCAAATTTAAAAATTTTTTTTTCATTTAACATTTTAACGACTACAAAAATTAATTTTGCAGTCGGAAATACATGTATCTTCTATGAAATTTAATTCTGAATAACTTTTATCTCTATCTTTCTTTACGTGAAATGAGTTACAAAAAAGTTATTCGCGAAAAATTAAAAAAAAACCGATGATATATTTATTCGTTTTTATATATTAGAAAAGATCTCTCATTTTTTAAAAAATACGTAAAAGTCTAATTTGGTATTATTTAGAAGCTGTATGCATTTGCTCGTACATTCTGCTAGATGTAAAAATAAGTCAAAATTTATTTCTGCAGCCAATAAAAATCTTCGATTTTGGGCTCCATACTTATATTCAAATTTTGATTAACTTTATTAATTTTTAAAGATTGGTTTTTTTAGAATTTTGTAAATAATTTTAAAAAACTAATCCATAATAATAAGGTTGAATGAAAATTAAAATACATATTTTAAAATTAGCCCCTTTCTATATCTATATATACATACTCCCATATATATAGATATATTCTCATCACGCAGGCCTTAGCGGTTAAAGTGCGACCCTCTTCATCTCTGCTGCGACGAGAAAAATATTCATCTGCGCCTATACCTGCCTGTATCTCCGAATTTCTCTCGAGCCCCGAGCTGCCCCGAGTCCCGAGTGCGTTTTCATTTCCCCTCTCATCGCAGAAGACGAGACACATGTGCAGTTTCCCCCACCTTAACGGAACGAAATATCCGAGTCAGCTTCGGTGAGTTGAGTTACGGCTCGTAGCATTGCAGTCAGCAATCTTCCTATTCATCTCTGAACATAATAAGTATTAATAAGTATTAACGGGGTAATTTGGCTTTGTCACGGCGACCACAGTGTGTCGCCGCGTCACCGAGTCTTACCTTTAGCTTCTATACTACTACCCCGACGTAGCTCCTCGGCAATCTGCGTATTAACGTTTACGCGGCCAAATGCAGCGTGTACAAATATGTGATGCGCCCGAGCATCACTCTTACTGTCCAAAGAATAGTTCTTTCGGGTTCGGAAATCAAGAAGACGAAGCGATGATACGGGAAATAAATACTCGGTTATTTATGCTAAAGAAATGAGTCGGAGACTCGTATATTGTAAAATCAAGAAAGTAATATAATTATCCGCATAGACAGTTGCACGCGCGACAGCGGAGAGATTCTCGCACGCTTTCAATCAAGGAAGAGACGAGTATTCTGTGGTCGAGAATACTCGTCTGTCGGCGGCCTTGTCGAGCAAATGTTCTTACGAGATTCGACTTACTATTAGCACGAGGTGTGCGTCCCTTCCTCGATACTATCACGAGCCGTCAACTCTCCTACGGGTATCTCGCTCGGGGTACTGTCGATTGGTACAGAGAAGGCGTCCCTTCTCCTGCAATCCGGGTATTGAAGACGAACACAGCCTAGAGCTTCTCCGTGGACGAGTCGATCTACCTCGGGCACTAACGGTGGCCTCGCAGACGGTGTACCTAACGCACGAGGTACCTACCAGCACGGTCAAATCGAATCTGATCTATTCGGCGCGCGGGCCTTATCCTATTCTTCCCCCGCGCATCCCTCACCATAATACACGAACGAAGCTTGCTGCTACGTTCACATCGTGCGACATAACGAGCGCGCGCTGTTCGAATAGCGCGGTCTAATCTCTCGTTACATAGTACATGTAAATACGAGATACGCCCGGAGAGGCGATAACGTGCGTATTATATTGTGACGGTGTCTGAGCACGTCTAAACTAGTCGGCATATTAGCGTTTCGCAGTGCGACGCTGGCTCCGTGGTTAGAGCGCGTGCCTGGAGATCTCGAGGTCGTGGGTTCAAGTCCCCATGTCGCTTAACTTTTGTGCGATTGTCGACGAGTACAGCTCACCCCGTTACATGGCGCCCAACTAATAAATCCACACGAATAAATTCACACGGCGGAAAGATTCTCCTTCCCTCCTCTTTCCGAGAATGTTCTCTCTTTCTCTGATGTCTAATTCTGTCCATTGGCTAAAGATGGCTTGAATTACGGAGTACTGCTCAGTAGATAATGAGATTGAACTATAGTGGTCCTTCTTTACCTGCTCACCTGCCGACTTCAACTATCGAATGTGGTGGTGCTCCCAATTCTGAAGAAGTTGGTCGCGTTTAAGGTGGGGGGTGTGACAGTGTCTGAGCATATCTAAGCTAGTCGGCATATTAGCGTTTCGCAGTGCGACGCTGGCTCCGTGGTTAGAGCGCGTGCCTGGAGATCTCGAGGTCGTGGGTTCAAGTCCCCACGTCGCTTAACTTTTGTGCGATTGTCAACGAGTACAGCTCACAATATATATATATATATATATATATATATGACTATATATATATATATATATGACCGTCCCTCTTCCCCCACAACTCGTAAATCACGCGCTCGGCCGTTTCTGACGATTTTTATATCCGTTTTTACATATTTAAATTACTTTTATCAAAAAACCAAACTACGTTTTGTTCTATAAGAGCTTAACTTTTGAAATTCGCTTTCAAAATCTTCCTGGGATCATTTTCCCAGAAAGTTATTGTTTCACAGCGCCAATATTTTTCACATATTAAATGCATACTAAGAGCTTTATTTGTCAGAATTTCGGATCTTAAGTTTGAAAAACCGTGGGCTTAAGAAGTTTTAAAGAAACGTCGAATTTTCTCGTTTTTTCGAGTTTTCTCAGTTCCTAATAGTCCTGTCGAGACGTTTAGCATCTCAATCTCTGCAGAATTTTCTCACCTACAATTTTGCCATTAGTACTATTAATATAAATCTATTACTTTTTTAATTATAGACAAAAAATAAAACAAAATTTTTTTGCTGTTTTTGTTATAAATAAAATTAGCTGGAAAATTTTTTGACTCAAATTGGTTGTTTGTTATCTATACTTCATTAGCTATGGATTGGTATCCTTCCTTACCTGTAATTTTTCATGTATAGATTGGCCTTTATTTTGTTGGATTAATTGGACTATCATTGGAACGCTCTAGCCAAGAATCAACCTTTTCTGTAGAATCACATACTATTTATCAGTGCCTACAGTATTTATTTTCTAAAACAAAACCGCGTTAAAGATCATGAGTCGTGCACATTATATATAAGCGACGACTGTTGGCTACTTCCTCACTTCTGAGAAATTAGCCGACAGAGCAATATAAATAATAACTGTGTCGCACGGCGTCTCTCATTCCCCGCTATTAAATAGCCGAGGGAAAAACATCATCGAGATGTACAAAAATCACGACAGCTCCGATATGTAAGTTCTCTAAGAATATTGTTTTAAAAAATTATTCTGTAAATTTTATATCTGTATTTATAATAAAAACTTTCGACAGTGTCCTGATGAGGGCGACAATGTTCGCCGAAACGTTGATGATATAAGAAAAGGGCCTTTTTATTTTAACCCTTTTCCATATGATTGCCTCGGAGAGATCGATAAAGCCAACATTTATTTTCTAATGTTTAAATTATTTGAATGCAGAATTTTGTGTATATACGTTGCTCACACTCTGCCCCTGAGATCACCGTTCACCCCCATAGAATTTTTGCAAACACTTATACCTATTTTTTCATCGCAGTTTTTGATGCTAGCTATTTTTGTACCCACACTTTCAGCATCGCGCGTTTCGCCGGGTACACACACAGGTAGCCACTACATCGCTACGTACATAAACTTGCATTTCTATCATAGCTAGTAGGAGAATATAAAAAAACCCTTAAAATAAATAATTAAAATAAATTAATATTTTGGAACTTATATCGATGCTCGAAGATAAATTATGTTTTTTTATATACGATTACGTTTAAGAAATTAGTCTAACTTTAAAAGAAGAATAGTTACAGAGAGTTCTAACCAGTTCTTGAGCATCTACGAAGATATTGATAAAATATTGTAATCTGTCCTAAATGAAAATAGGCTTTCAATAAAAAATTCAGCATTAACATGGTGAAATAATTGTAATCGTATGTCAAAGTAATTGAAGATTGCAAACGATAGCGTTATCTCGACTCAAAATCGGATTCAATATTGACTGTTGAAAAGATAGTTATAACGCTACACTTTATGTCATTGGACGGTTATAATTTTGAAATGCTAGAAACTTTACATTTTGATGTTTGTATAAATGTTTGAATAGTAAATAGGAATAAATCGGGATTCAATATTTTTGTAAACCTACCGTTCGGAACTGTTGGTGGTTTTTTTGTCTGGACACGTGCTGTAGCATTGTTAACCTGTGAAAATATAGAAAAACTATATTAGAATGAAAACAATTTAGTAATTAAAATTTTTAATTAGCAGGCAAAGGAGGATTCGCACGTTTTTATTAGAATAAGTTTTATGTATAGTTTTTGAAATTGGAATCATACAATACGTACATAAATAATTTTAGTTTTTACTGGTCATAATCAGTGAATTTAAAAGCATGAAGCAATTATAATTTTAAACCATAAACATGAAAATTACAAAGCCTGAATCATTCTAGAATAGTGTTCTTTAGTATTTAGTACAGTGAATCAAGTAAAAGCTTTAAAATTATAATATAAAGCAATTTGAAAATACATTAAATATTAACGCGCACTACGTGCGAATCTTACTGCAAGATAAAACGCAATACACAATTTACGCCCAGTCACGTTTTATTTGTGTGAATAAATAATACATGAAAAATGTAGTAAGCTATATTTCTAAGAACAGTCAGCAAAGAAACATAAGAAAAATAGCTCATATAAATCGGGAAAGAAAAAAATCGTGATTGCGCGTAAGACATACACTTATAAAAATAATGCCCACTAGTTAATCAAACCTACATGCTTATTGCACGATGAGTTCACAAGCTATTAAAATTTATAAATAATAAATGTAAGATTGTAATTGTAATTCTATTACAGAAACTAATGGTCTTGAGCTCGAGGTGCAAGCATGGTGATAGATATTTCAAAATATAAAAACAAGCTATATATTTCGGAACATTTAGCACAAACAGAATAATCTTGCTAAGTATATGAAATTTAGAAAATTTAGATCTCTGCATGATCTATTAGAGCATTTTATAAAATTCTTAATCCTACACCTATTGTCTACTATCGGTTAATATTAAATATCAATATTTTAATAAGTAAACGTATAATCAGATTGAATCATGTGAATCTCATGCAGAGCTTAGGATTTGATGGTATTTCATCAAATATCAAATTCTATCTACTAAATAGTACCACATTCTGTTTGAGTTATTGTTGAATCAGTATAGTATATTCAAAAATTTTTACATCTAATTTCGGTTGCTATAAATTTGAGATGTTTTTAATCAACAAGGAGATTGCATTATTGAATAGTTATTATAATGTTTAGACGATCACTTTTTTAAACATGCACTCACCTCTTCTAAACTTATTTAACTAAATATATATTTAAAAACATGACCTAGATTTTTTCATTAATGATAGATAACATATAGATAAGAATAACAAAAATATCATTAACTGTGATTTCAAATGATATGATGAACGTAATTTAAATGATAATATCAACAAAACCGATATTAAATAATAACAATAATAATATAAAAAGCTTAAAATGCTCTTGTTAATGATGCTGCCTCATTAGTTAAACATCGATAGGCGTTGTCTTTGATATCGTAATTAAGTTAAACATTAAGAGTACATATTACGCTAATGTAACAAGAAGTAGAGTGAAAAACCTCAGGAATCTATGAAATAATGAATACGTGTAAATTCAAAATAATACCCAGAAAACGTATTAGTTGTAAACATTTTTTGTTATAAAATGCTATAAAACAATCTAAAAATGATGTTTCTGAATTTAATCCAGCATTGAGCATCTCTGGAGCAAGTGAACTACCTTAAAACAAGCCTCTATTAGATTAACATTTTTTCAGCATTTATTTATTCAGAATCTGATGACCTTGATTTATCATTCATATACTTTGCATATATCAAGATCAAGATTAAAGTAGTTCGTTTTTGAAATGTTCATTCCTTCGTGGAGCTCGATGATATATCTTAGTTTTATTATGTTACTTAAATATCAAAAGACTGCTAGAGGGGTCTGAAACCCAAAGTGACGAGTCAGTATCGACGCGGTAAATAAATACTTAGATCCCAATTAATATAATAAATTACGCAAAATCAAGAAATACTTGCCCTTTATTTTGGCACTATCTATGTATGTAAAGTTTGAAATCATAATATTTGTTACACCCCACCCAATGACTCTCTCGCCACCGCGCGAAAAAAACGCGCGCCACCGCTAGGCGGCCAGCACCTCACTTCTGCGTGTTTACCACAGAAGCAGCGCAACGGACTCGATATAAGGTCGAGCCGTACCGAGGCTTGGACATCCATCCCTCGGCGATCGATCACTGATTTGTCTATCAGATTAGCCCGTCTACCCTTGCGGACGACTGCTGGCGACTTAACTGATAAGAACTGATCAATAAACGTTAGCCCAGCTGAGAAAATAATTACCTTTTTACAAGGTCCCCCACTACCGGCACTTCTAAGCGCTAACTTTTTGCAAGGCGTTCACGCCACCGGGTCCTTTTTACAAGGTCCCCCACTACCGGCACTTCTAAGCGCCAACCTTTTGCAAGGCATTCATGCCACCGGGTCCTTTTTACAAGGTCCCCCCTGTCGGCACTTTTCAGCGCCACATTTCGTAAGGCGCTCTGCGCCGCCGGTCTCTTGCAAGGACCCATCAGCACCTTTCGAAGCTATCATACTCTGCTCTCTCTCTCTCTCTCTCTCTCAGCCGAGGGGATCAACTCGCTCCAGCGTCGACGTGGTGGAGGCTATGCCGCATCCGCTCTTCATGCAACGTGGAAGTTACAGCTGGGAGTGACTGCATCGAGGAAGCCTCCATGCTGCCAGCTGCCTCCAACTTCGACCGCTCTCCAAGAGCACCCTTAGATCACTCTTCGAGCGCTCTTCCCGCCAACACCGAAGGAGCCTCTCCGAGCCTCCTCGTCTGACCTACGATCAACCGATTGTGAGCGAACACAACGTCAACCCCTCTCCGAAGGAGCTGCACTCCACGCCAGCAGTCTAATCTGTCGCCACCGCTCTCACGAACGCTCGTTCGAGCGTCCTCTTCCGAAGGAGATTGAGCAAGGGCCTTCTCTCCGGGTCGACTCTGTCCCACCGCAACCCCCGGAGAGTCTCGCTTATATCATATTCAGACATTAAAAAGAATAGCTTGTCCGAAAATCAGTAGCTGTCAACAGACGTAAGTTACATCAGATTTAGTACTACTATTTTCGGACAAGCTATTCTCCTTAATGTCCGAATATTTTGATTTCAAACTTCACATAATGATAGATAATGCCAAGACAAAGGGTAAGTATTTTTTTATTTCGCCTTGAAAGCAGGAATATTATTAGGTATTTCAAAGGATAGATATATAACGCAAGAAGAAACTGAGAGGACTACAATTTTATTTCGATTATAAATCATAATAAATAAAGTAAACAAAGCATTTAAGAAATTGTTTTTTGAATAGGTAGAACGCAGTAAAAGAACAACCTGGTAATCACCGTTTGAATAACATTAAAATCATTTTCAGAACTTAATTTTTGTCTTTAACCCACTAGTCCCCCTAAAACTCAATTTTCCGGGTCGATTTTAAAGAAAAACGAGATTAAAATAGGTTTCCCTCATAAAAAATATTTTGGCAGCATTGTTTAAAAATTGATTACAAGATATTCAGTAATGTTACTCAACAAGAATAATATTACGTTTATTCAAATGTTTGTTTTTTCACTGAAATATGTGTTTCGACTCTAGAGTACCTAATTTTATAAGAACATCGACGCAAAATTGGTTTACCATAAGTTTTATGTAAAATATTATTGTATCATTGCCACCAAATTGCATCTTAATTATAATGCAATACCTTTTCAAGTACTCCTAACATCATAAAAATGCTTATGTGTATTTCTCACCATGATGATATTGGTAATAAATAAATAAATAACATAAAACCAATTGTAGGAGACGACCCTTATATTATTGAAAATTCAATAAACCACCCATATAGCACTCAATACTCCGGGAATATTGCTAGAAGGTTACTTTGGTAGATAAAGTAGGATAAATTATGTTGCTGGAAGGTTACATAACCTGCTGGCCACGGCCAGGCAACATTGCTGCGAAGTGGAATGTCCGTTTTAATATTACATCGATTAGAGGAAAGTAATATTACAGTAATGTTGTAGTAAGCTTATTCAACATTCCCAGAACATTAATATAGTATAAATTTTTTTTCGATTTTTTCGAAAAAATTTCGTCCCTATTGAAATATTACAGCAATGTTATGGGAACATTACACAATGTTATCACAACATTATTGGAATATAATATCTTACAAAGGGATCAAAGAAAAATGTTTAAAAAAATTGTCTCCGATCGGGATTTGAACCCAACTCCTTTCGCTCAGTAGACTCGCTCGTTATCCACTGAGCTATTCTTTTGTTGTCAAATGATTTTGAACCTAGGTTATATTCTGAAGGCCCTCATTTACCTTTCATTTTAACCAACACATTAACTTCAATGACAACAACAAAACAATAGCTCAGTGGATAACGAGCGAGTCTACTGAGCGAAAGGAGTTGGGTTCAAATCCCGATCGGAGACAATTTTTTTAAACATTTTTCTTTGATCCCTTTGTAAGATATTATATTCCAGTAATGTTGTGATAACATTGTGTAATGTTCCCATAACATTGCTGTAATATTTCAATAGGGAAGAAATTTTTTCGAAAAAATCGAAAAAAAATTTATAATATATTAATGTTCTGGGAATGTTGAATAAGCTTACTACAGCATTACTGTAATATTACTTTCCACGAATGGATGTAATATTAAAACGGACATTCCACTTCGCAGCAATGTTGCCTGACCGTGGCCAGCAGGTTACGTAACCTTCCTGCAACATAATTTATCGTACTTTACCTACCAAAGTAATAAATCCAAAGCAAAGAAGAAACCGAGGAAGTCCACGGAATTAAAGCCTACCGATGAAGAAAAGATCCTGAAAAGAAGAGAGAAGGACAGATTAAGGAAAGCTGAAGCGAGAAGGAGGAAGCAGGCCGAAGCTGCTAAATACCCCAAGGTGGTCCTTGACAGACTGGATATTTCGGCCAATATTCAATCTTTCGCACAAATACCGTCTCTCTTTACCAGCTGCACCGACTGCAGAGGCGATTGCTGGTATAAAGGCAAAGAGGACGGAGTGAATTGGTTGCATTGTGTAGTCTGTCGGACCAACTGGGCCAATGGAGCATGTGTCGGCCGGATTTCGTATGAGTGCAGAATCTGTCGGATTAAAAAGAGACTGAAGGAGAAGAGACCGTCTCCGTGAAAAACATTGAGTATTAAAAATTTATGATTTTTTTTCCTTTATTTTTGTATATCAATTGCGGCACCTTTTTATTTTTGCGCCAACTTCCATTGCCGGGGGCGTCAATATTCTAAGGGGGGAGGTGTAAGGTCCCGCGATTGATCATTTATTAATTATCGGTTTCAACATGTATAGCGCGTGGTTTGTATGAGTATGTGTGAGTACGCTGACGGTAGTTATATTGTAATATACCAGATTCGTGCGCTGGTTGAGCAATGGTATGACCGGGTTTCGTTGTTTAAGATCAACTCAGCATTCTGATGTATGACGCCGCGTTATAATTTTTGTAATCCTTCTTTCGGTGGCGAGTGTTGATTGGCTGCGAGTATCCCCACAATTAAATTATTAAGCTACTGTCTGATCGGAGGTCGAGTCTTTATAAACCCTCGACTCCATCAGCGCAGCGCCTTTCACGACCAGGCCAGGTACCGGTGTGCGTCTAACCTCGTCGTACGACTTGCCGCTGAAGACTAGCCGTCTACTTGGAGTTGCTATAGAAGGATATACACAAGACCGTAAGAGGGTGTCCAAGGTACTACCTGTAAGCTATCGGAGGGCCTAAAAATCCACTGAACTCTGCAGGCAAGCTGGCATATTTGCTCCGGTTGAAGGTATATTACGACCGTAGTACACTGCGACGAAAGGACCGTCAATCATATCTGGCGTGAGTGGGTGAAGCCGCAGCTTAGATAAGTTTATTCCCTTGCCTCGACAAGCTCGTGTAGAGTAAGCCCTCAACACTCGCTAAAGAAAGAAGGACGCTTCAATCAACAGCGCGTGTTGTAAACGTAAGTTAGTTATAACACATTACTAAGAACTCGCGAATGACTATAATTGTGAAGAATACGAACTTAGACTAGCAAAGTACGATTGTGAGAGTGAATACCCTTAATAAAACCTGAAGTCTCTGCCTGGACGCCAAATAAAAATATAACAAAGAATAAAAATACCTAAAGACGCAAGATTTATTTAAACTAACGTTGACGCCCTTCAAGTACTAACAAAACCCTTATTGACTAAGCGTATAGACTAGATTTAAGCAGGAGGACTTAGAGACGTCCGCAGACTCTGCCTGTTTATAAAGCAGCCACCAGCAGTGTGACCGCGCTTTCCGAGCGTGTCCAAATTTTCCAGCGTTGCGTCCGCCTAAGAGTATTTCGTGTTCGCAGACTACAAGCCAACGTCTTCATTGCCAGCAGAAGCGACCGCGGACATACTCGTGTCCGCACAACAAAGCCGTAAATACTCAACGTCGTGTCCGCGATTCTGCTCGCGTCCGCATTTTGCTGGATCGTGTCCGCTGACTTGGTAAGCGCGTCCGCTAATATTGGCAAGGTCCACATAAACGGACTTAGAGCAAAGCAAAGGTAAGAGGAACGTCAAAGACCAGAATAAGGGTCAACGACACAATTGCCCTTTTAAATTTATTTATTAATAATTTAACCTGCAATATAAGATCCCGATCAAAGACAACTTCCCAAATAAAAATAATTATTTGTTAGAACCCTAGCGGCCCGAATAAGTTAAATTCGGCCCTGACAACGATTTTCTAATTTTTTTCGATTTTTACGAATTTTTCCCGAATTTTTCCGATTTTTTTCATTGCTCATTTCCGCCGTAAAGCAGATTTTAAATTTTCGCAGGGCTGCCACTACAAAATTAAAAAAAAATGTCATTTTGAATAAGCAGCTTCTTCAACCGGACTCTGAATAAGCAGCTTCTTCAACCGGACTCTGAATAAGCAGCTTCTTCAACAGGACTCTGAATAGGCAGCTTCTTCAAGCGGATTCTGAATAAGCAGCCTTTTAATCTCAGCCGTCGATATGCTATATTGTTTGGTAATCAAATTGAAATCCTCCTGTTGATTTATATCATTACTGTTCATATTTATTAAAAGCTCATCTGAAATTAATCTTTTATATTTATTGATTTTATGGTATAAAATTTTAGCATTGTCAAACGAAAAACTATGGGTACTATTATTTTTTAAGCGTGTTGGAATCGGTAAAATTTTATCAAGCAGAGTTTTTTCGTGTTCATCAATTCTTTTTTTAAGATTTCTTTTTAATTGTCTAAAATAGGTAGCATTACAATCATCTAACTTATCTTTACCTAATTTAACAATGTTATTCAATTTATTCACCAACAACGCAATAACAGTAAAATTATATTTCTTTAACGCAGATTTTAATGAAAAAAAAATTTATCATAAAATAGAATCGATATAATTTTATTATTTATAAGTTTTTTTATTATTATTTTCTTTTTGAAATTGATTATTAAGTTTCAAACTATTTAAATTATGATATCTTATATGCTGATAAACACAATTATTAATGAATATTTCGGAATAACAATTATCAATTAACATATTTTAACACCATCTAAATTATCATGATGAAAATTCTTATGTGAAAGGAGAAGTGCTCTATCGACTAAATTGTAAACTATGTATAATATCTAATAGTTATTATTAATCCTCGCCATTCTTTTATCAAAAATATACAAATGTTACAAACGTGGGAGGAAACCCTTGCTGGTTGTGAAAGACTAATTAATCCATATCACAACAATAATAACATCCATCTAGTAATTTCTTTTCGCCAACGTTTCGTCCTCCAATGTGGGACCTTGTCAAGCCATTAAATTAGTTATAAATCACTACGACATTATAAATTAAAGAGATTAAAAATCTCGAGTACGTATACTTACTGATAAGCACATGGTTGTGACACGAGATTTTTAACCTCTTTAATTTATAATGTCGTAGTGATTTATAACTAACTTAATGGCTTGACAAGGTCCCACATTGGAGGACGAAATGTTGGCGAAAAGAAATTACTAGATGGATGTTATTATTGTTGTGATATGGATTAATTAGTCTTTCACAACCAGCAAGGGTTTCCTCCCACGTTTGTAACATTTGCATATTTTTGATAATATCTAATAATTACCCGCGTAAAAATAGAAAACATTGGCAAGATTGACCAAGGCATTGGACATTTCAATAGCCAATATATTGCAAATATATTAGATCAACAATACCCAACATTTATTCCATATCTTGGCAAAACTGCACTTACCAATGCATTGCCAAAACATTTCCAATATTAAGTATGTGTGAATATGTGTATAACACAATATTCAAAGACTTTATCCCTCGGTGTTTTTTAATATTTTATAAAAGAGTCTATCGATCTCTCCGAGGCAAGTGTTGGGAAAAAGATAAAAATTAATATACCATTTTTCCTTTTGTTTCAACGTTTCGGTAAACACTGTCACCCTCTTCAGGAAAATATAGAGGAGCACAACAGCCTATAGATCGAACATGTTTCTTCCCCGGCCAATCTCAGGCGGGGGAAGGAGAAGCGAGAAGCAAGGATACGGACTATTATTGTTCCGGCTTCCTCGACTACTGTTTCAATAATCATTTCCAATATTTCCTAAAAAAATGATAAAATCGAACTATTGGGGCTGCATGGCCAAGATACTGGACACATCCAATCGCAAATACATTAGAAATACATTGCGTATGTGTTTACGATACCGTGGCAAATGTTTCTCGACATTAGCCTTATCAATGCATCCGCAATATATTGCAGATATACCCTGGTAGACATCCAAATATCTAAAATGGCCTGTAAACTATAAAATGGCTATGAGAAATACTTGGTTCCTAACTTGAGATGACACGCTTTTTCTCCCATTATTTGAGCATTTCATAGAATATCCATAACCTTCGATCATTACACTAATTTTACTGCGTATATTGTACGCTAAATACAGGGATGTGTACGTATTTCAGTCAGTTTCGATACAATGTATGGAATAAACAAGCGTTTAAAGCTGTAAATACGTGGATTACTACGATATTTATGACTTACTTAATTTTTCAATTTTTCGATCGGTTCCATGTTGAATACTGTTTTCATGGCCATTTACTGGTCATTTTTTATAGGATACGTTATTCAGTATAATCTATGTTTGCAAGCTTAAAATACCTTGTAACATGGTATAATAATAATTTCGTCCAATTTCATTCTAAAAAATGGCTTGGAAAGGTTCGAAAAAGCGTTTCATCACGAGACGAAAAATGGTCCCATTTTTTACCCATTCCTAGTAAATCAAGGGTTTTACTAGCTTTTCAATGATATGGATTTCCACCAGGCTATTTATACTTTAATAATTTTTAAATTACGCAAGAAAAAATTTATTACAATTTACTCATTTAAAATAGTTTTTATTAAACTGTGATTACTTTAAATACAATATTACAATTATAATAAGGCATACTTTCCGAAAGCAACACGAATTCAAACTAAATATTTTCAAGTTTTCGGATTTCTCAGAGTACAGCACATCAAATTCACCACAGCCGTGAATTGAGCTGGGGTAAGTCTCCGTGTACATTTTTTGTTCAAGTAGTCTGAAATCAAAATGTGTAAACTTTTTGTTTAAATTTAAATAAAAAATTATATACAAAAATATTACATTCAACAGCGTCCATTATATGTTTAGGTACAGGACAATACTTTCTGGACCTTCCTCTAGCACACATTGACTTCGAATTATCCGCACCAACTAATAATTTTAGCAATTTTCGAGTCATTTCTTTGGGGTCATCAAAGTACCTGTCTAAGTGTGTGGCATCTACTTGATTTATCTATATGTTACATACACGATATAGCTGGATTTTTCCACCACCAGCTTGACGGAACTACCAAGTGGATACAAATATTTTTCCTGAAAAATAATTAATTAATATTACTGTTATATAGGATGAACGCCTAAAAATTATTCCAAAGTTGCGATTTTTTGTATAACAAATTTTAAATTATGTCGTTAGAAGCCCTTCTCCGTTTCTTGTGCCGCTCTCTTTTCTCTCCACCTCGTTCTTCATCAATGTATCTCTCGTCTTTCACCTTGCTGCTTTCTATTTCAAATCTATTCCCATCGAGATTCCTTTCTACTCTTTCGCCTCATTCTCTATTCTCTCCCCTGCGTCGCTCCTTTTCTCTCTCGTATTCCATTTCTGGCTTTCTTTTAATTTTTTGCAACTGTCGCTGCTTCTCTCTCTCTCTCTCTCTCTCTCTCTCTCGCTACTCCTCTCTCTTCAGCTGCTTCTCTCTCTCGCTCCTCTCTCTCTCTCTAGCTGATCCGCTCTCTCTAGCTGATCCTCTCTCTCTAGCTGCTCCTTTCTTTCTCGCTGCTTCTGCCTACCTCGTTGCTGCTGCCTCTCCCGTTGCTCTCTCTTTCGCTGCTTCTCACTTTCCAGCTGCTCTTCCCTCTCCAGATGGTCCTCTCTTTGCAGCTGCTCCTCTCTCTCTCTCTCTCTCTCTCTCTCTCTCTCTCTCTCTCTCTAGCTACTCCAGCTCTCTCTAGTTGCTCTCTCTTTCGCTGCTTCTGCCACTCTCCATGCTTCGGCCTCTCCCGCTGCTTTCTCTGTCGCTGCTCCTCTCTCTCTCTCTCTCTCTCTCTCTCTCTCTCTCTCTCTCTCTCTCTCTCTCTCTCTCTCCTTGCTCATCTCACTCTCTCGAATCTCTTTTTCTAGCTGCTCTGCGCTGTCTACTTATTCATCTCTCCCTAGCTGGTCATGTCTTTCCCTCTGTTGCTGCTTCTCTGTCTAGCTGCTGGTTTCTTTCTCGTTGGTTTTTTTCTACACTGTCTTATTCCGAGAAGATTCCTTTTCATTTTTGCAGATTGATATTGACTTTATTAGTAGTTTCTTTTTGTATCTTTTCCTACTTTTACCATTTCAGAATTCTTCTATGTAAATGATCAAATTATTTTGACTTTGTTTATTCTCTCAAAAGTTCTTTAAGAACACGCGAATATCCGCAACTTTGAATACTTAAAGTATTAAAAATAAAAATTAAAGGGTTATGCCTGAGTTAAAATGATGAATATATCGATTTTTCTATTCACTTTTTTCATAGCTAATAGTCCGTAGAATAAGGTCGCGATAGTCCTTTTTCATGAAAAAAATTTTCCACAAAAATACAGACAAAACACAGCAAACCTTTTTTTTCTAATTTTCGAAAAATCATCGGTTTTTCATATTTAAATTTGATTACACCTCAAGTATTGAACGTAACTTTTGTAATAACTCTGATAAAAGATTTTTATAAGGAATTTTACTGAAACTACAATATAAATATATTTTGAAGATAGTTCTTTCTGAAAAAGTTTTTAACGTAGTACAAACCGCCAAATAACCTATTTTCGCAAAATCGCAATTTTTTTAGTTTACTTTTCATAAACAACATGAAACTAAAGCAAATTAAAATTTAAACAGTACAAAAAATTGATCGATTTGAAATTGCTGAAGGATAGTTCACACCGTACAGCAACAATAAAGAAGATTAAGTTCTGTGTTATCAATATAATAGTTACTTAGGAAACAGCTGTTGTAGTTTTGATCCAGTCTTCAAGTCACCATGTGGTGATCCATTTATCCACTGCTACTTATAACCTGTTACTAGTGTGGATAGAAAGTTCAAAAACTTCTACAACAAGAATTCAGATAAGTATTGTAAACTAGTAAATAATAGTTGCGTTTATAAAGATTTAGTTATTTGCGTTTCTTTTTTGTTCATAGGTAAATATGGATTGATTGGCTTTCATATTGAATTTGAAATCTCATTTGAGATGTTTACAAGTACCTTTACAGGATGTATTAATGGTAAGTAGTAAAAATGACTGTAAACATTATAATATTTTAATTATAAATTGGTATTGACCATTTTTATTTTATTTCCAGTATCGAGATACCCTTACAGACTAATATCCAACACCCGGGTAACCTAATATACTTCAGCGCATATGTGTTGAAGTACAAAAATATAATTAAAATAGTCTTCCATTCAAGCTGTGAAGCATATTTAGAAGATTTTCCATCAAGTTTGACCTTAATTCATCACCCGGATGCTGAGATTTCCTGCGGCAAAGGAAAAAAAGTGATGATGTTTGATACACTTTACATAGGATTGTTTATATAGTAAGTATAGATATATAATTTTTTAAAAACATGTAAAATTACAATAAATATCTATACTTTAGCTTGGAAAAAGATTTTTTTCTATGATTAATAAATAATTCTTTTAGACTACTACTTGAAAATTTGTTGATTTTAGAATCAACTCAGGCATAACCCCTTAATAAAGAATTCTATTTGAACGTAAAAATATTTATTGAAAATATTTTTTTTTAGTATATTGACAATAATTGAAAGAAATTAAAAAGTATTCTTGTCGCAAAAATTGTAGTATAGTAGCAAATAAGAATTATAACGGGGAGCGTTATGTGTGAGAACTCGCCTCACTAAAATAAGAGATTCTCAATTTTAGGAGCTATAGGGAAACTATTTGCTATTAATAAAAACCAAATTAAGAGGTAAAAGGATATTGCGTATACGATTCTCAGCTCCAAGTTTAACAATAAAATCAATATAACATATACATAATGCGAAAACATGACCTGAGAGCCTTGGTCACTGGTGAGAGAAAAACTTCAGAACGAAGCTGGTGTTTACAGATTCTCTGTTAAATTTTGCAAAACAGCCTTTTCGGATTACAGCGGGCTCGTATTGCCGGTGTTATCCCGCACACTCGTACACTGTTGATACTGAATTCTCCCGACCTGGGCTGTGCTCGAATCCGTAGTAATAGATTTCGCCTCTCAAAAAATCACTTTACAACAATTACTAGCTTTTACAGAAAATCGTTCACAATCTACAGAGAGACGTCTATCGCGCTGGATAACTCAATCGAATCTGCCCTAACCTTCCATGACCAGCTTTGCTCTCTCACCTTCTGATGCATTGGGAAAGCTATCAGCTCTCGTCTCATACAGCTGAAACTATTTAAATTCTCGGTACAAGTTTTGAATTAATGCCTTGAATAGCAGACAATAAAATGCGGTTACGCTTCCACACCAAGTCATCGATATTGAATCTGGCTTGTCTGCATTTCACGTTATAATATCGTACTTGCCTTTTTGATGCACGTTCGATATTCTTTTCAACAGCAAATCAAATAATTTACACATCCGCTCTTCCCAGTTTTTCACTACAATTTTCTGAGCTTCTTCTCTAGCAGTTTTTTTTCTTCCCGCTTGATACTAAGCGGAGGCGCAGGGGTTCTTCCCATGTTCAGGAAAGCTGTACTAACTCCTGTAGACGCTTGCACAGATGTGTTATATACAAAAGTTAACTCGGACAAATACTTATCCCAGACATTGTGCTCCTCCTCAATAAATGCAGTGATCATCGTTTTGAACGTTCGATTCACACACTCAACCGGATTCGCCTGTGCATGATATGGCGATATCATCTGATGCTCAACGCTGCGTTCTGTCAAAACAGCAGTACCGAATCTTAAAAACACGCGCTCCATTAAAGCATTCTTGATGCTAATACCATCAGATTTGCGCAAAGGTATGACCTCAATCCAACGAGTAAAAACGTGAAACAGGAACAGCAAATAGGTATGTCCATTGTAATAGATACTTCTATCGCTCGAATGTTGTTTAAGGTGTAAGGAGAAAACAATTGTGCATCTTTTCGAGCAAACGTATTTATTGCAAGTCAACGTTTCGAACTAACTAGAGCTCCTCATTAGGGCTAAAATTAAAATTAAAAATAAAATTTCTAAAAGTTACAATAATTATACAATAAAAAATAAATTACTAAATAAATACCTTAAAAATTACGTCAGATCAACTTATTACATCTAAACTACGCACAGCCGGAAAGCAGGAAAACCAGCTAAATCACGCTTCGCGCTCTCTTCCATAGCCAACATGTGTGTTATGATGATTGGCTGACGGGACGGAGCGGCACATCCCAGTGGGAGAGCTGAGAGTCTGGGATGCTAGGCGACGCTACGGCCATACTGTATTGCAGGCCAATGCGGTTATGGAAGAAACGTTTGAACTCGCTTCGCGGGCTCTCAGCTATGCCACATGGAGTGAGATTAGTGCCACACACTATGTTCGGTCTTTACGTTGGGGCTTTGACTCGTATAATATAAAGTTATATTGTATTTGTTGAGTTTTTGAGAGTGTGTGGGGTTTCAATTCGTATGAACTGTACGTTCCCGGAAACTGTTCAGTCGATCGTTGTCCTTCGCCGGTGTCGCACTACCATCTGGCGACACCGGCACTGTTTATTGTTGGTCGGTGCTGGCGAAAAAAGTATGGTTTGTTTCTTATATTTATTGATTGTAATTAATTAATTGTTTTTGATTATAATGGTTATTATGTGATTTAGCTGGTTTTCCTGCTTTCCGGCTGTGCGTAGTTTAGATGAAATAAGTTGATCTAACGTAATTTTTAAGGTATTAATTTAGTAATTTATTTTTTATTGTATAATTATTGTAAATTTTAGAAATTTTAAAGTGATTTTTGGCGTTTTAGCCCTGATGAGGAGCTTTAGTCAGCTCGAAACGTTGGCTTGCAATAAATACGTTTGCTCGAAGAGATGCATAATTGTTTTCTCCTTACACCTTCAGTATATCCATTTTAGATCTCGAAAATGGACCCATCATATAATCAGCTACAACCACCCATAGTCCAGCTAGCTTTCGTTCTCTCATGGTATCAGCAGTTAGCAGTTACTCCACTTTACACTGTGGACAGATAGTGCATGACTTTGCAAATTTCTGAATACCTTTGTACATTCTCTGCCAGTAAAAATATCTTGCGACTCGCTCATAAGTCTTGCGACGACCTAAATATCCGGACGTGGACTAGAAATATGATTCGTGAAGAATTTGCGATATTTTATCTCCGGACACGACCACCTTCCAAGTATCCATATCTTCTAAATCGTCTTCTAAAATTAGCTTAGGCTTGTAATGATACAGCTTACCAGTGTAACAACCTACAATGTTATTATTTTTTTTTTAACTTATTTATGACAAATTTAAATACTAACATTCCAAAATTCAAAGTATAAAAGTAGTGATGTTGTCAGTCTCGAAAGATTGATTTTGAATGTGTGCTGTAAGTTGGTAACACAAGTCAGCAGTGTTACTTATTTCGTAATCGTTATAATTTTAAACTGATTATTAAGCGTTACGCTTTGAGAATCGGTCAGCATATTCAGGCTTTAAAAGGGTCTAATTGGCCTCGTTTTAATTAGTCTCGTGTTTAAGTCCGAACTCCGTACCACGCGGCCCGTAAAGTGGCGGAGATTTTATTGTACTACAAAGTACTTAATTTGTGAATAAAACGAACAAATACTTTGTAACTTAAATGCAAATCAAGTGAAATCATTTCAAAAGCCTATTGATCCTACCAAACTACAATTCATCAGAAAGTAAAAGACGAGGATAGCGGAAGCAGCAAAACAAAGACGATAGAAGCAGCAAAGATATGTCGTATAAAATACATATATCTAATACGGGTAACGAGTCTATCTATCTAGCCACTTGATCCTCACTCTTTAAACAAATCCATACAAATACAGTCCCACCTATATGGCGAGAGTGTAGGTAGGACAGAACAATTTGGTTCCGATACAAATCGAACAAGCTATTCAATCAGTAAAAGCATTGCAAAAATAATAGGGCATATTATATTGTAAAATTCATTAAATAGATCAAAGAATAGCAACGATAAAAATAATTAAATTA
The DNA here is from genome assembly GCA_018906965.1 of Philotrypesis tridentata. NCBI lineage: Eukaryota > Metazoa > Arthropoda > Insecta > Hymenoptera > Pteromalidae > Philotrypesis > Philotrypesis tridentata. The sequence continues at coordinate 243,823 of JACCIB010000174.1, read as the reverse complement.
AAAAGATAATCATTCGACTAATTAAATCCATTTTCCTTCCTTCGTAAGGTCTGCTTAGTAGTGACATTTCCTTAGATCTGCTTAGTAGCGGTCACTCCATTTATTCGTTGGATCTACTGAGTAGCGGCCTATCCTTTGACCTGCTTAGTAGCGGTCACTGATTCCATTGATTTTGTATAATTTCATCGAATTAATAAAATGAGTTTTGAAAATTGTGAATGTAAAATGATTAAAGAGGAAAGAAGTGGAAAAAAATTATCTTTGCAAAAATTATTAAGCAATAGAAAGCAGAACAATTAGCAGAAATAAATAGTAAAATAGATTTATTTTTCCAAATACCTCAAATTGAGGAAAATAAAGCAGAAACTAAACTAATAGAAAAATCAGAGTTTCAGTTAGAACTAAGAATTAAGGGATTATGACAGGGTTAACGGTCGTAAAAAAAATTTTTATTTGGAAAGCTGTACAAATCACATTATTTATGCAATCATAATGGATATTCTGAGACATCTGAACCACAGACACATCTCTATAGCGTGGACAAATATATAGCGCCGACAAATTACTTTAGCGCGGGCATACTACTTTAGCGTCGATACTTAAATCCGCGGACATATAAACCGCGGATACAAATCTTTAGTGGGGACATAAATTTATTGTGAGGACACATTTTTGTTTTGTGCGGACATATTGGTATCGCGGACATAAATCTTTAGGATGGACACAAATTTTTGAAGTGGACACGTGAATTAAAAAAGCGAAAAGGTTTAAAAAAACATTTGATAAATAACTGCTATGGAGAAAAAGAGGAGAGCATTAACAAAGTAATGTTTTGTCAAATGTGTAAAGAGCGTGATCACGAAGCATTATTTTGTAGAAATGCAGGTTGTGTATATCGCGAAGAGGATGACCATCAATTCAATAATTGTAATGTAGTAAAAGATAAAATAAAATTGATTTGTAATTTTTGTAGTAAATCTGGGCATTCAATTAGCTCATGTAAATTGAATAGAAAGCAAAATTTTCATTGTCAGTGTTATCAGGAAATGGATCATGAAGCTTCGCAATGTACATATATTTTGGAGTATATATTATTTTCAAAATGTAAAGAATCTGGGCAAAATCCAAATAAATGTATGAATGTATCTGTTCAAAATTCAAGAAAATGCAGTTGTTGTGATAGTCTTGATCATTCTATTCAAAATTGTCCAGAAGTATATTGTATGCGTTGTAATAAAAGAGGTCATTACAAAATTTTGTAAATTAGGTGAGGATAGATTTCGATTTTGTACAATTTGTTAAATTTCAGATCATGATACTAATGATTGTGAAAAGATTAAAACTCCTGTTCAGGATTATAAGGCTAAGCAGTATTTGAAATGTCAATTACGTGAAAGATTAGGGCATGTAGTAAAAGACTGAAAAATTTAAAGCAGCACAAAATAGCCAGCAAATTAATCGAAATGGGTATAGAAATAATTCTTATAATAGTACTCACAATAACAATCAACAGAAACAAAGATATGCGAATAGATTTAAACCACTAAATCAGAATAATTTCAATAATGAAGGAGTAAGAAAAGTGTGTGAATATTGGAATTGGGGAGGACATTCAATTGATGAATGTAGAAAATTATCAGCTTTAAAAGCTTCGTAGGAAACGTGCGGATTTTGTAATAATGTGGGTCGCACAGCTGATAATTGTGATAAAATTAAAAAATTAGAATCTCTACAAAAACAATTTTGTTCAGGTTGTAAGGGTGTTGGTCATATTTTAAATAATTGCTTGAAAAGAAATCAGGGAAACTTCAATTGTCTTCCTGGAAGGAACGCGTAGGAAGGGATTGCAATTATAAAACGTTCCCATTACAAATGAAGAGTTATGATAATAATGATAGTTAATAGTATGAGTAATAATTTGTGTCAATATAATAATGATATTATAGATTTATTATTTGAAACATACGTATTTAAGTTAGATAATCTTTAACAATATATTAAAATTACAGATGAAGACTACTTATAAATTATTAATTGATAGTGGCGCTCAATTGAATATTATAAAGAAAGATAAATTAATTGTTGGTGTAATTGATACTAGTAATAGAATTTTGATTTCTGGAATTACGGAAAATTCCATTAGGACGATAGGTATTCTAAAATTATTTATAAATGAAACAGATTTTGATTTCCATGTAGCTCCTGAGGGTTTTTCAATTCCTTATGATGCTATTTTGGGGGTATAAGCATTATTAGAACAAAAATTAAGATTAGATAACGTTTATTTCGAAATAAATGGGAGGAAATTTCCATGAAAATCATCGATAAATAATTATGGTAATAATATTAATACTTTAGATCTAAAGGAAAATATGGCAATTCATAATCTAATACCAGTTTTTGATGAAAAAGTAGAAAATATGAATTCAGAATTTTCTTTAAATAGTAGTTCATGCAAATAAGTTGGTATTGCTTAAAAAGAAAAATTCATATGTTCAATTTGATTTCAGAATTCAAGATGGTGTTTATCTATATTATCATTTTTCAAATATTCTTAAAATTTAACGAAGCTACCATAGGCTACGATTGCGGTTCATCGGCGCCTAATATTACAACATATTCACTATTAGACTGCAGACTCTGACTTTCAAGATAATCAAGTAAACTCGTCAAATGTTATTATTGAACTTATACAAATAATAGATTTTCGTTCCATTCCAATTTTTCAATGTAAAATTGAAATTTATAGAACTATATTTTCTTGAGCAATTTTCGGATACTTCATACCAATTAAAAATGCGGAACATATTAGAGAACAATATATTAAAGAATTAAGTCACGAACAATGCAAATTTATTCATGAAACGGGTGTTTTTAAATATGATAACGTTCATACTATTTCGGATTTAAAAATTAACTCAACTATGACAAAAGGCATTGATTTTGCGGGAAGTGCGGCAGATAGATCGCGTTCTGGTGCTGCTTATGCAGACAATTTTAGATCATGGAATAATGTCTTTGTTCGTGGAGTAATTATAATTACACTAATTCAAAATAATGAAAAAGTAAATTTAAAAAAATGATAAATTAACATTAATTTCAGGCGTAGTTTTTAAGTTTTCCAAAAAGAATTGCATGGATATGCAGGGAGGAAATACGTTTTGGCATGTTTTACCAGAAAGAAAATGCGTCGAAAATTCATATGAATTTTATTTAAAAGGATTGCAATGAAATATTTTAGTAAAGATAGTAAAAAAATAGTTTATGCAGTAAATGCAAATGAAATTACATTTGCATTAGCTACAAATAATATAGAAGTCCATTGTAATAGAGAACTAATTCGTACCGAGCATCCAAAATTATTCATTGCAGAAAAAGATAATAGCTTAAATAAATATTTTTTTGGATAAAGTAAATGGAGAGGTAGTTAATAGAGTTAATTTAGATTTGTTTACTTATGTAAATTCGAAGTTTGTATATGTAGAGAGACATTTAAGAAATCAGATTAATGATTTATATATTAATTTAATTACTGAAAAATAAAAAATTCCTTAACCTTCACCAATACTGCTCCTGATGAGTTTGCTTCTAACATTATGAAAAAACCAGGTTATATAGCAAAAGTTGCGGGAAAAGTTGTACATTTAATTAAATGCGTACCAAGATCGGTAGTAATTTTGCATACGGAAGAATGCTATAATTATTTACCAGTTTCTATTGGAAATAAAACTTGGTTTTTGACACTAAAAACCCACGTATTAATCAAGAAAAGTACTAAAGTAGATTGTAATATAATTGTGCCAACATACTACGATTTTGATGGGAATTGGATTAAACTTACACCGAGGCCAACAGTGTCTTTTCCACCAAATGTTATTAAACCTGATACTCATTTTGGATGGACATTTCAAGCAATACAAAATTTAGCAGCAAATGGTATTTACTCACAAGCAGATTTTGATAAATTACAGGAACAGTTAATGTTTCCTATGGAAAAAACACAACTTTTGAATGTGATTGCAAAGGTATGGCTGGTGATGCAATGGATGCAGTTGTAGATTCAGAAAATATCTAATGAGTATTGCAAAAAGTACTTGGAAAAAAACATTTGAAAAACTCACTACATGGGGATCTTTTTCAATAGAAATGTTCATGATTATAGTAATACTACATATTTGTAAAATGGTGGTTCACAAAAAAGAGCATTTATCAGATATATACAGATTTGGACCAATATATAGGTTATAGAGAAAGAAAGCTATCAGAGTTTTAGGCATCATTATAGCTACCATTATAAATCACAGTATTATATAAAGATACACATTTAATCAACAAATAAAACTAATAAAAATAGAGGAAATTGGACCATTTGCAATTCATTAGAGAATTAATTATACAGAATTCCAGGGCCCACACACATATACTTATATATATATATATAATACTTGGAATTATTATTGATCATACATCATTACAGCAGGTAAGATTTTTGAATTAAATATCAAACAGATATTCTTCCAATATAGGCCAAGGAACGAAGCAAAGAAAGGTGCAATTTTCGATGAGTAAAACGTATAGGTAGGGACCAATGCCATTAGATTATAAATGCTATGTACGTTAATTAAACGTACCATTCTCAAATTAGTTTTGCGCCGTGCATTTGTTATAAACAAAAAAGACGCACAAAATTTTTTTGTTTTTCACTTATAAGTCGAAAAATACGGAAGCAAGTATAAAATAACAAGAGAGGAAACTTGTGCAGTATTAAATTACAAAGAAAATGCGCTATTCAAAAGCTGGGTACGATCCTGAGATAATTAGAAAGAAGGGGTTAAAATAGGCCTTTTTTTGAAAAATTGTTTTTCAGCCATTTTTTGAGCTAAAGACTTGAAATTTCGAGAATAAGAAGGTATATACAGGTACTAAAATCAAAAAAATGACTTTTTTGCGTCTTTTTTGTTTATAACAAATGCACGGCGCAAAACTAATTTGAGAATGGTACGTTTAATTAACGTACATAGCATTTATAATCTAATGGCATTGGTCCCTACCTATACGTTTTACTCATCGAAAATTGCACCTTTCTTTGCTTCGTTCCTTGGCCTATATTGGAAGAATATCTGTTTGATATTTAATTCAAAAATCTTAACTGCTGTAATGATGTATGATCAATAATAATTCCAAGTATTATATATATACACACACACGTATATATGTGTGGGCCCTGGAATTCTGTATAATTAATTCTCTAATGAATTGCAAATGGTCCAATTTCCTCTATTTTTATTAGTTTTATTTGTTGATTAAATGTGTATCTTTATACAATACTGTGATTTATAATGGTAGCTATAATGATGCCTAAAACTCTGATAGCTTTCTTTCTCTATAACCTATATATTGGTCCAAATCTGTATATATCTGATTAATGCTCTGCACTGCTCAAGAGCTTAGAAGGCACTGAGGAATTGCCGCCAAGTACGCTTCCTTCCTTGAGTTATTAGCACTGAGACGGCAGAGATTGACAACCACCCCGCACGCCCCCACGCTCTCCTTCTCTCTCGCTTGCCCATTGGTAAGCGCGCCGATATCGCACCATCGGCTCACATTGCACATTCCTTCAGATGCATGGGGACACTTCAGGAAAAATACAATGTCAGCTCCGTGCAACGTCAAATATAGTATGTTTCGAATATTCGAGAACAATTCAAAATTGCTCAAGAAACTCGGAACATAACAAGTCTATCAATTTAGCCACCTGATCCTCACTCTTTAAACAAATCCACACAAATACAGTCCTACCTACGTGGTGAGAGTGTAGATAGGACATAACACCAGTAATAATCTTCCAATGTGGAAATTCGTGAGGTTTTTCTAAAGTTTGCTGATACATCTGCAAATACCACTGATCTTTAATGCTTTCTTAAATGTCTTTATGCAATTCGCTGTTCATCTGAATCTTCTTCTTTAACCATCCGCGATAACGCATCTAGAACATAATTTTCCTTGCCTGGTCGATATTCAGTTTCATAATCGTATGACTGCAACTGTAAGACCCAACGAACTAATCGACCGTTAGGATTACGTAGATTACAGAGCCATTTTGAACTTAATTTGTCTTTTACTACCTCAAAATAGTAATCCTCTACATACGCACGAAATTTTTTAATTGCCCACAGAACGGCAAGATATTCCCTCTCGGTAACTGAATAATTACGTTCCTCAGTGGTTAGAGTGCGACTCGCATAAGACAAGTCGTAATTTTTCTCATCTATCTCCTGCATGAGTACCGCAGCAATACCGCTATCGCTCGCATCAGCTTTGATAATGAATTAATGATCAAATGATGGTTTGTATACCAGACGCTGTCACAAGTATGGTTTCGACTTCATCAAAAGCATCCTGTTGAGCTGCATTCCAAGTAAATCTTGCTTTATCAAGTAACATCAAATTCAACGGTTCCGCAACATCGCTCAACCGATCTAGAAATTTCCGATACCAGGAAACCATTCTCATAAATTTCACTTCAATTTAATAAGAGCGTTCGAAACAGGATAATCTAAAATCGGCGCAACTTTCCAAGGATCTGGACGAAATCTTTCACGATTCACAATAACGCCTAGATACTTAACTTCGTGACAGCAAAACTTGCTTTTACCTCGGTTAATGGTCAACCCAGCTTCAGCGATTCTCTTCAGAACTACATTTCACCAGTGCAGATGCTCATCGAATTTTCCAATTGTAATAATAATGTCATCCAAATAGGAAAAGGCGTACGGCTCTAATTCAGGTCCACTGAGCCGGTCACTCAGCGTATGAAAAGTCCCACGCCCGCCTACTACACCATAAGGTAGACGGTCAATTCAAACAAACCTAACCGAGATACGGTATACAGTTAAGTGGATATCTTCTTCCTTCATCGGTATCTGGTCATATGCAGCGCTGAGGTCAATAGTAGAGATATAACTTACCTTTTGAAGCTTACTGAAGATGGTATCTATGTATGGTAGCGGATACGCGCTCGCGGTTGTAACAGCATTAAACTTCCAATAGTTAGCACAGAATCGGTAGATATCATCCGACTTGCGGACCATAACTACGGGGCTTGACCAGCTGCTGTTAGAACGGCTATGATTTCCGCATCCAACATTTTTCGCACTTGAGCATGCATATTTTCCCCAATCTTTTTCCCACATCAATACTGTGCTGGATCAGATGTGTACATCCCAACGGTACTTACCCAGCTGGAAGCCAACAGTTTAACAGCTCTTGTAGGCATTTTCGAATTTCTGGGGTTACATCGGCCAAACCGATGGCTGAGAGAGCGCTCGCTACTGCTTCTGAGAGAGCAAAAACTTTTAGAGGAACTGATTCGGTGACACCTTCGATTTGCAATTTAATCTGTCTTGGAAAAAGTATCCCGTTAAATGCTCGCATAAAATCCGTTGCGACTATACATTCGGAATCGAGTGCACATAAAACCATAACATTTAATAACACAGATGCTGGAGAATTTATCGATCTCCCCAAGGCAAATGTGAAGGAAGAAATTACTAAACCTTCATTTCAATATTTCGGAGAACATAATTTATAAAAAGTTACAGAATTATAGATTTACATTATTTAAGCAGCGTCAGATTTTCAACATTTTTTTGGTTTTCCCAAACAGAGCAAGTATACGAGACCAATATCGATGTTTGTCACTGGATTGTTGGCTTTGGAAGTGCGGAAGTTGCTGGTAATAATGTAATAATTGTACAGCCACTTACGGGGTTATGACAGTGTTAAAATTTTGAAAATATTAACTTTTTTTTAATCACTTTTTTCACAGTTAATAATCCGTAGAATATGGTCCTGAAAGCCGTTTTTTGCTAAAAAAATTTGCCTTGAAGATATCGACAAAAAACTGATAAATCTGTTTCAAGTAAATTTTTGAAAAATCGTGATTTTTAAATATTTTAATTAGGCCAAACTTGTGAAAAGGATTGTTCTACCACACTTTTTACAGAGTTATTTCATGAGAAATCTTACTGAAAATACGACTTAAAAACCGTTTTACAAACCGTTTTTTTCTCATGAGTTATGAATTTATTTCCCTAAAATAAATAAAATCCGTAAAATTAATTTTTCTATGTGTGATTTTATGTTAATAAACTCAATGTGTTAAAGTAAAGGCATTCAACAAATTTGAATTTGACACTCGAACAGGTTGTACCTCACAGCGTCCGGTCGAGAATGAAGATTACTGTTTGATCGGTATAGTAGAATTTTCTGTAAAGCAGCAGAAAGCAGCCAAACAGCTGTTTTTCATCCAAGACACTAGATCAGTGCAGTTAATCTGCTAGCTGCTGTAACAATGCTTATAACCTCAGTGGTGTTGTAAAAGTGCCAGAGCTTCTGCAGAATACAAAAATTTTTCAGATAAGTATTGGAAACTAATTAGTAATAATTGTGTTCATAATGACCTTTTTCTTTGTTGGTTTATTTTTTGCTTTTAGTTATACGGGTGCAATCCAGCAAGATGGGAGTTTATATTGACTGTCTGGAGTATTATTTTGCATACTTTTTAACAATTTGAAGTGTATTTAATAATGGTAAGTATTGCATGTAATTGTAATTCATAAACATAACTTGATTATGAATAGCTAACGATAATTTTTATTTTATTTCCAGCTTCTAAATGCTATTATCACACAGCATGACAAGCGCGTACTACCAAATATTCTTGATTGTATGTATATTTGAGTACCAAAAGCAAATCAAGGTATGCCACATAGTTTCTGTAAGTATAGCTGAGTTCATTTGTATGATTTACATTATAAACTTTAAATGCCTTTTACTCAAATTTAGTTTTTTCATGGTTTTCATGTACTTACCGCAGCTTTCTGAAGGAACCGTAACATCAATTCGGATGAACCAAAGGGGAAAATCTTCCTTATGAGTACGGTCACAAACTGAGTGGAGCAGAATTGGCAAAAATAAGTTCAAAGTCAATGTTACGTATGTTTACATATGTAACATTCACTATAATTATTAATATTGTCAATATATGTTTAATTAATTATATTAATTTTGTGTTTTTCAGGAATCTGTTCCACTTAGTCTGAGACCAGACTCATTAGGAAGATTTGGCACTTTGATTCATCAGAATTGATGATACGGTTCCATCAGAACCATGCGGCAAGCAAATAAAAGTGATGAAAATCATGATTTTTGGTAAGCAATTCCTTTAATTGTTTTTAAATGTTACACTCACTTTTTGCATATTATTTATGCATAAAAGTGATGTATAATACTTGTATTTGAAAGGAAAAATATAGTTTTTAGAGCACCTATATATCTATTAATTTTTTACAACACTAACAATTTTTCGTTTTTTTCAGGTTTTAACACTGTCATAACCCCTTACGTAGGTTAGACGAAAAGAAATGTGGGTATACGTATTGATGAACACAAAAAATCGAAAAAAAATGTCATTGCAGAACATACTGCAAAATTGAAACATAGTTTCAATTTTCAAAAGTATGAAATTCAAGATAGAAAAGCAAATTTAGATAAGAGGCTCTTTTCTGAAATGTTATATATACACATGCAAAGCAATGGCATAAACAAAAGAGAAAATACAGAAAATTTCAACAACATATACACACATTTAATGTATCAGCTGAAGCGATAGACCGGCAGGATGATTCTACACATTTATGAGAGAATTAAATCGAATGTCATTTGTAGACAAACGCTTCCGAATAACTGATCGTGCTTCGGAGTATACAGTAAGACCTACAAGGAAACGGGACATAGGAAAACCCGTGAGTGCGAGAGAGAAGCATAGGAAAACGCATAAGTGCGACAGAGACAGACTTTCCCTCCCTCAATTTTCTCTCGTCCCCCACTCTCTGTGCAATGCTTACCTCCGAGATTCGGCCGGCGGTAGCGGCAAGCCCACCGACCCCTTATAAAAAAAGGATCAGGCCCATTGTCAGACTCTGGACGGTCAGTACCAAAAAAAATTACTCTCGAAAATTTATCAATTTTACTTAAAAATAATAAATATAATGCAAAATCACTTTTGTATAAAACGACACGATAAACAAATCACAACAAAATTCGAATGGAAAAAATCGAATAATATTTGCTTTTTTCTCTCGAATTTTTTTAAATTTAAGAGATTTTTCCGAAAAAACTATACACATATTAAACGTTTTTTCAAAAATTAAAATGCCTTAGAATTTGAAAAGAACACATTTTTTCTAGATGGCCCCAACAATTTTCTACTTTTCAGAAAATTGCGAAATTAAAATTTCGATAATCGTCATTAGGGAATCTCAGAACACTTTTAATAAACATTCTTAAGAAATTCACCAATCGGAGTATTAAATAATGATAAAATATGTTCAAGATACAGTTGTCGCCCGCAGAAGACTGACCGACACCCCATAAAATAAAAACCAGGCCCGATGACGGTTAACGGAAGGTCCAATATGTCCCATTCGCTAATTTATTTGAGCAATAAATTTTTTGTTTTCTTGCTCGTTCCTTGAGTAAAATTCAGATTTCGGGTTTCATTGGGGATTCGGTGACAGTAATATTGCTTGTGGCTGCATATGGTGAACATGTTTGGTCTTAACCCTTTTTTTTCATTTCAACAATAAATTTTTACCGCTCTTTTGCTAGTTTCTCTGCAAGGATAGATGTAAGACAAATTTTCAAGACAAAAAGCTTTTCACTCTTTCGCCACCTTGCAATCAGTTCGCTAAGAAATCTCAGTGTTTAGTTCGTCTTTTCCTTCATTAAGTTCGATTTAAGTTTTAATAGTTATTAAATTTTGTGTGTGAATTCTTTTATTTAAAATTTTTGTATTTCAAATTTTTTGTACGTACTTTTAATTTAGTTTTAATTTTTCATATGTAATTTTATCTAATTTATATAGTGTTTTTTACATAGTTTATTTTAATCATAGTTTTCATAAATATATTTTATTTTAGTTCAAGTTTTTATTTTTAATTTCTTATCATTATAATTTATAATGCCTAATATACTTTTTACTAATGAAGAGCGCATTTTTATTATAATGACTATACTTAGTGCGGGTATCTCTTATCGAGAGACAAGTGATATTTTCGCTGTTCGATTTCCTCATCGACCGATTCCAGGCAAAAGTACGGTTGCTAGAATTTCTCACAACTTTCAATCATCCGGTCTAATAAACCTGCAAAAGATAATAGAGTATCCGAGTCGTCAGTTATCAAAAGAAATTCAAGAACGCGTGTGTGCATGGACTTTATTAAACGGCCGTAAATATCTACGTCAAATTGCCAATGAAGTTGATTTGTGCGAATCAAGTGTACGTAAGGCGTTTCGTAATGTGAGGTACAGTCCTTACAAACCTCGACCGCACCAGGAATTGCATGAGGAAAATTTTGATCCGGAGAGAAGAATTGTGTTTTGCGAGCAAATGACGAACATGATTAACGCTGATCCTCTTCTATTGAGAAACATTTGCTTCACCGATGAATCGTCGTTTTTAATATCGAAGGGGCCTAATCGGCAGCAAGTCAGATTTTGGGGCCCAGAAAAACCAAGTAAAGTTTTCCCAATCAATCGCCAGTATCGCTAAACTTTGAATGTGTGGGCAGGAATGATTGGCACAGAAATCATGGGGCCCTTTTTTATTGACGGCACATTAAATGGCGAAAGTTATGAAACTCTTTTACGAGAGCAAATTTTTCCGGCAATCAGGCGAATTGAAGAGCGCACAGGGGTAAGTGTATTTTTGTATTATTTAACTTAAAATTTTTTTAAGTAAAAAATGCAAGCAAATCATCTTTTAAAAAAATTTGAATGTTCTTTCACTAATTTTAAAATATATTTCTTCTTCGAACATTTTTGATAAAAATTTTTCTCAACCAGCCCTTGCACTATTTCATTAAAAAAATTATACTATATAATTAAATGCTTGAGTCGTTAAATAGTTGCATTTTACATTATTTCAGTACCGTGCGTATTTTCAACAAGATGGAGCTGGGGCTCATAACCGCAGAAATGTTCGAGAATTATTAAATACCGAATTTCGAAATCGTTGGATCGGGCTCAATAGCCCTACAATACTATGGCCTGCTCAATCCCCTGACTTAACACCCTTAGATTTTTTTTACTGGGGTTACTTAAAAAATAAGGTCTATGAAGACATGGAAGTTTTTACTAATACCATTAGATTAAGAGAGAAAATTATGGAAGTAAGTGCAAATATTCCGGCTTCTTCGAAAAGAAAAGCTATAAAAGAATTTTATCATCGATTAGGTTATTGTACAGGTGAATTAGGAGAATATTTTGAACAAAAAATAAAATAGTCTTATTGTTTTTTAAGTATTGTGATCTTTATATTTGCCTAAAATACCTGCCTCCTTACTAACATTATTTAATAAGATTTTGAACAATATTATTTACCGATTTAATAATAAAAATACGAATAAGTATGTAAATAAGTAAATATTATTCGATTTTTTTCATTCGAATTTTGTTGTAATTTATTTTTCGTGACGTTTTATATAGAAGTGATTTTGCATTATCTTATTTATTTTTAAGTAATATTGATACATTTTCAAGAGTAAGTTTTTTTTACTGACCGCCGGAGACTGACAATGGGCCTGACCCTTTTTTTTATAAGGAGTCGGTCGGTTTGCCGCTACCGCTGACCGAATCTCGGAGGTAAGCATTGGACAGAGAGTGGGGGACGAGAGAAAATTGAGGGAGGGAAAGTCTGTCTCTGTCGCACTTATACGTTTTCCTATGCTTCTCTCTCGCACTCACGGGTTTTCCTATGTCCCGTTTCCTTGTAGGTCTTACTGTATATAAAGTGTGTTAACATAAAGTTAACAGCAACTTCCGCACTTCCGAATTCAATAATCGAGTGACAGACATCGATATGGATTTCGTATAGTTGTTCTCAGTTTGGGAAAACAAAAAATGTATTCATTTTGAATTTACTAGTTGTCAAAGCTCTCGTCGCGGAGAGTGGGGTAGCCCCCATCACTATTTACTCAAGTTATGATTTTAGTATTAAGATAATTTCATCTGAATGTTACTGCTTTAGTAATTACTAAAGTAATAACTGTAATAATAAAAGAATTTTTTATGGTAGAATTTCGGATGTACAAATATAATAGGTCTAGAAACCTGGGAAAAATTGGAATATCTTTTAAATACCTGTCACTTTTCGTTTGAATGCTTGCAACTCTTGTCACAGCAAAAAAACTTTATGTTTTAATATTCTCGAGTTATTTGTCATCGATTTCCTTATCAAAAAACTGTCTGCGTTTACCTGAAGGTTTGCAGGTAATTTTGAACTATAAAAAGTATCGGAATTTTTAATAAATATCAGAAGCTGATATCAACAATTTTATATCGATATCCCGATATATCGAAGCAACAATATCGATATATCGTATGCAAAAAATCGATATTACTAAATATCGATAAATATCGCCCATCCCTAGCCCCCTAGCCTGGAGAGCGCGCAACGCGAGCTTGAGCTTCACATTCCTGCCCTGGCTGACTCAAAAGCGGATGCACTCGAGCTCTTCTGCAGATTTTTCGTGTTCCTCGAAATTTCTTTGGGCTAACATGTAGATATCTAAGTACACGAGGTGGACCTTGAGGACAGAGCGGATCGACCGGAAAAGGAATAAGATCAGTGTGTCTATTAGCTATCTAGTAGGGCGATATTTATCATACGATATATTAGATGCTTTGTTCCGCGTCACGATCGTGAGTCATCTGCCTTTGTTTGCGAGTCTTCGCAGTGTACTTTTGGGTATCTGCTTCGAATGAGTCTCGCAGCATAGATTAAGTGTAGTTTTGGTGGTTTATAGTGCGTTGTGGAAAAATTTTTTCATTTGCGGCGTTAAGGTTTTTTGGTGAGAACCCGGACCTGTTGAGTAAGACGCGGGGCATAAACAAGCCCCGGCTGCGGTGACGTGCGAATATGGCAGTCGAAAATAGTGATAATTTTTAAAGAATGCAAGAGCAGTGATTGTGTGTGGATTGTGTGTTTGTGCCTGGAAACGTGCAAGAGTTGTTAAGACAAGGGGTGACTATCTCTCAAATCGGATATCTTCCCTTTGAGCTGCATTGCTTTGGTTATCTCGCGAAACTTACCGTTTAGTATTAGGATATTGTGATAGAATATATCGGATTTGTATTGAAGCGCGAAGAATATGGCGAATAATTGCGTCGTAAAATATAGTATAAAATAAGATTAGCAGAGACGAGGAAGTGTAACATCCTCAAACAGCTCTCTGAGCACACGTATTGGCGAGAGTGGAAGATCAGCGTTACAGTATAGTGGTGTGGCGGATTTACAAAACCACAGCCTCAGAGGCCTAGCTGAGTATTTTTTAATACCTTTATTCTCAAGCCACATATATTTTCCAACACAATTCATTCCTCCAATTATGACCTGCCACAATCCATCTCGCATTCGCTCAGCGTTATGCCTGTGGAACAGGGAAAACCTATAGGCAAACCCAGTGAGATAAATTCTGATTAGGAAAACCCGCTCCGAGATGGTCGATGTATTGAACATGTTCCCATAAGTTGTCTAGGTCACATTCGTAGGCTTAGACATCGAATTTGAACATTTCACACCTCCCGCTCACTTTGTAAAGTGCGAAGCAATACCTAAGCGGTCGCGGAGGTCAAGCCCGTATTCGCCGTGGTCACCCATCCAAGTATGACCCACGCCGAACGCTGCTAAACCTAAACGATCGCCCGAGATGCGGTTCCTACCACTCGCCAAAGCATCGGTACGTTACAATATATAGATTAGGGTGACACAATAATGCACGTGAGTGCTGAATCCCGTTTCCCATTAGCCTAACCGATAGTCTAGAAGCCGACGTGGCCAACCGAGTTTTTATTTTTTCGATTGAACAATTTTTAGTGCTGTCGCGAGCCTTGCAAAGTTGACTAAATTTTTGTGACCTAGTGTAGTAAAGTGACTGAAAAAATTAATGAGGGGATAAACAGAACAATACACAGTATTAGTACGATTTATGGTAGGGTATGCGGGGCTCTCTAGGTACCTCCGACATCTGGCTCGACCGAGGGTTCGAATTTTCCTCCGCAGCTACCTTTTTTTTGCTACAACTTTCCCTCTTTCCTTTCCTTCCAAATTTCGTCACTGCGTAGTACGGGTGCTCAACTTAGTCTTTTCGGAAAGAGAGAAATCAAGCAGAGGAAGAGGGAGAGTCGCAGCGCCGCTAGTTGTGTTCCACTGAGTAAGCAGTACTGTACGAGTATACCTGGAGGTATACATACAGCCAAGATCCACGGCCGTCGAACATGTGTCGTGTCTCTGCGCTTCGGGCAGCAAGGGTCACTAGAAGTATCATGTCAGCTTATCCTCAAAAAAAATTTACTACTTTCACCTATATTTTTAAACTGAAGCCGTTACTTTATTTGATTGTACTCGCCATTCTAAACACTTTTTCTGAAAAATTTTTTCGGAAATCACTTTTACATGAATGTGAGGTTACTGTGTTTAAATTTGAAGGCTCTAGCAGCAGCGGAACGGACCTTAAAAAGCCTCCAAACATCAAGCATTTTAGAGCAAATCGGCACCTGTTCACTTTCTTAATTATTATTATTTTTGGACCAAACTTTTTCCAATCTATTGGTATCTATGCTCTAAGAAGATTACTGAAGGCAAATGTGAAATAGCTCTAATAGTTTGTAAGTTATGTTCAAAAACGTAAGAACACCTGCTTACCCTACGCTAGTCCCTATTAAAAACTTTAAGTGCTGGCGACAGCACGAAAAATTGTTCAATCGGAAAAATAAAAACGTGGTCGGCCTCGTCGGCTTCTAGACTATCGGTTAGGCTTATGGGAAACGGGATTCGGCACTCACGTGCATTTTTGTGTCACCCTAATATAGATATACATCTTATGTTTGACTCTACGACATTGTCGCCTCTAAACACCGCACTAATCAAATGCAACAATTCATTCGCTTGACAAGGTAAGTTTGTGTGTTACGACCTTAAACTTTTTCCAACAATCACTGCAATGAATTTTCTTTTTAATGTAAAGTGGCAAATTATAGCCACGTCACATGAAGACCGAACCATCTCGGCATAGGATCTCAGGGCTGCTTAAATGGGATACACAATACTTATTTATTGTTTATTTGTTTAATGTTTAATGTTTTGTTTTAATGTTCATTTGTTTCGAATAACTGCGCGGGAGGCAGACAGATTACGGCGAGAGGATTCAAAGACGGCAGATTCTTTAATTGGATTTTTTCTCATAAACAAAGGCGTAGGAATGAGAGGAAAAGAATGCCAGAAGCGACGCGAAAACAACAACTCCAGATTCACTAAGGGCGTTTACTTCCGTTCACTCATCGTAAGTCATCAGACGCAGATTATGAGCGCCGGTGGATTGCTTCAACGTGAGCGTTTGATGTAGCAGAACCAGCGTGATCGTTGCTTGCTCGCATAAATATTACAAGTAAAGAAGCAGCTTTACGCGCTGAGTAGAACAGGTGTTCTCCCGAATCGAGGGCCTAGACAGAAGCATATGCTGAGAGTTATACTGTACTATATAATTTGTTTATTGTTCTGATAATATGCGAATGGTCTGAGTGCTTTGGTTATCTGTCTTAGCGAGCGTTCAAATCTCGTGGTTATCTGCTCCAGCATCGATAATAATCCACAAGTCAAATGCACATGCGTCAATGATACGTTTTCAGTATATAAAGTAGTGCATCGACGTTGCAATCTCGCACAATCAATCCGCAATAGAAGAAGAAAACCAACAATGCGTGAGGGAAGCAAGCCTGATTTGGTCCGAATGCGGGCCATTGGCCCAAACTAATCCACAAATAGGTCATCCGCTGTACGGCGGCTAGGGATAACTAGAACGTGATGTAAGCTATAAGAGTGAGTCGGCATTCTCCTGCGCCGGCCGCTCTGACTCAGACATATCTGCAGCCTATTCGGAAAGGATTTTAATAGTTGCTTTAAAATCATGCTATTGATTCTGTGTGTATGATTTCTGGATTAAGGATAAAGGTCAGTGTGTTGCTTTATTAATTAACTTAGCTTTCACCATGCCCTAGCCGAAAAAACTATATATTTCCTCCAGACGCGGGAATTGGAATGTGACAATTTCGGCCAGGTTATGATGAAAAATAGTGTTCGCACTACGGGAGATAAAATGAATGACGAGCCCATAGCACGTGTTTACCACCCTCGCCTTCGGCTCAAGAGTCAATCTACACGTGCTATGAACTAATCAATTCTTTCCTAACCAATCCTCCCTAGGCCCGTAATATACTATTCCCTTGTGGACAATCGCGCTATAACTCGATAACTCAATAACTTGTACCCTCTAGAGGACCAGAAATCAATATTTGCAGAAAACTTTGTATTTCAACTTGAGAGATGTATCCACCTTATATTTACAATTTAATACTCTATTTTTTGGTAGTCCTGAAACTCGGTTAAGATGGGACTCTACTAGCGGTTTTGGGATCAATTTTGAAGATTTTAGTATCATTTACGGATCATGAGTTTCGTAGGATCCTTAAAATCTTAAACCCTGAAACCCATAAACCCTTAGTCCCATACACTCTTAAGCTCCTAAACCCATAAATTCTTAAGGCCCTCAATGCTGAAACACTTAAATCAGTATACCGATAGAGCCTTAAACCTATAAGACCGTAGATGCATAAACACTTGAACCCGTAATCCATAAATTGTTCAATTCATAAATTTGTAATCACATAAATGCGCAAGTCTTCAAACCCTTAAACTGTAAATTCAAAATTTTTACAGTTTGCTCGTTCGAATTAGCATCAAACAATTTCAAAAATGTTTTTTTTCTCAGTGCAAAAGTATCGACACTGATTCTATAGCTCTTTTTCTAACTAAAAATAAAAGTTAAGAGTATAAAGCTTAGAAGTTTAAGGAATCAAGGGTTTGGGATTACAAAAATTTCTATCTGCTCAAGGGTTTGTGGGTTCATGGACTTAAGGATTAATGGGTTTACGTGCTTCAGGTTGTATCGGTTTAAGGATTTGTGCATTAACGAATTTATTAATTTAAGGGTCAAGAGTTTAACGATTTAGGAATTTTACGATTTAAAGGTATAAGGATTCATGGGGTTAGGTAACACGACCACTTTCCATGGTCGTTGTGCAAAGTCAATTGGCGCCATTACCAATTGACTTCACTATCCTATCCCGCGAGCCGACTAGCTCATACTGGCGTCACCACTAGGTACCGGGTTGAAGAGTTTAAGGATCATTGGAGAATTAAGGATCCTAAATGATACTAAATTTTTGAATATGGATCCCAGATTTGTAGACAATGATCTAAAAAGCCGCAAGGATCCCGTGTTCGCTGAGTTTGAGGAGTACAAGAAAATAGGGCATTCGAAAATAAGGGGAAGAGGTGCTGGGGGAAAGGTGTATAAATTTTTCAAATCTGATCGCAGATTTATGATCAGTAATCCAGAAAATCCCTGGATCTGGTTTATAAGAGAATATTACTGAATTTTCTGGAAATATTGATGTTCGGTCTTCTAGAGATTAAATGTATCGGGTTATTGGATTAAGAGTTTATGAATTTAAAAGTTTATGGTTTTAAGGGTGTATGGATATAACGGTTATTAGTTATACGGTTGTATTATAGTAAAATAATTTCTGTTTAATTTTGCAGTGCAATAAAACTTGTGTAGAACCTCTCTGTGTAATTTTAAAGTTATTACTTTAGTAATTACTAAATTGGGCTACCCTACACTCGCCGCGGCGAGAGCTCTGAAGACCTTACATTAATGTTTAACAGAGAGGTTTTGGAAAATAATTATATATATATATATATATATCCTATATTATACAGTTATATCAGTCAAAGAATCCTTCGCATCGCCCCGCACCAAACGGTCCGCACACCCCTAGTACGGAGTTTAAATGTCTAATATTTAAATGTTTAATTGAGTCTAAAATACCAAGGTTATGAGCATTAAAATTGGACAAATATTCACACTATTCATGAGTTAATGACTTTAGTATTAAAGTATTATCATGAGATGAAAAGCTAAGAAATTTGCAACAGAAATAGTAAATAGAATATATATATATAGCTGTTTAATTGAGAACAGGTTTTATAAAAGAATTCTTTTTTAGAGCATATATTACATTTTTTTTATTTTTACAGCCATTTCAAGTCTTCATATATAAGTCTTATGAGGCTCTGCATTTCCAGCGCTTGTGAGTAGTTAATTTCAGTGCATTGAGTCCACTATTTTGAAGTACTCGCGCTGGCGCTCACATGTATAGACACATATGTAAACAAAGAGGTGTCCTCAAAATCGCCGAGAGTCAGGCTTGAATCCAGGACCTCTGGATTACTAGCCCGATTCTCTACCGATTGAGCCATCGACGCCCATATATTACTTTAATAGAAAACAGTTTTCGCAAAAGAATTTTGTTTTTATTTTTTTCTAACTTCGATCCCGTTGTTTTTAAATTACGGACTAAATGCAGATGATGTAAAATCTTGCTTTTTAAGACTTATTTTTACATTGTTTCAAAGTGCGCTTTATAGCGAACATTCGCTTAATCTTAGAGAATTCGGATAGAACTCTTTTTCAATTCTCTCGAAAAAAAGTATCGGGAAAAGAGGTCTTTTTGAATTCTCAAAATACTTCTGTTGGGTATATTTCTTATCGGCTGAAAATAATTCATTTTGATATTAGCAATTCTATGTACTGTAAGCTCAGTGAATTTCTTTAGGTTATGAACTACGACTTTTCTTTAAGATTTTAGCTTCGTATATTTGTCCCTCATGATACCGAACTTCCGTTACATTTCCAACTTCCAAATTTTCGTACAAATATCTTTCATCGACGATACTCCTAGTTTTACGTTCAATCTAAAAAACTAATATATACATGACTTCTTAACCTTGGTATAGCTGTTTCACGAAACTTGGAAGGTTAGCATCAAAAGTGCGTATGTAAATAGTCTGAAATTGGCTCATAAATAAACAGAAAATGTAACCTAACAGTGTGCGTGATGAATCGATAAAAAATAGTTCAACAGTGTTCATTGCGTGCGCAAGCTCCCGCAAGATGTTTAAATAACCTTAGCACTTTAATGAACATAGTGAGTATTACAAACAAAAAAATAAACGTTCGCTGAATAAAGTATCGCCAATCCATGGGGCTACAACGCTTGACGAGAAATCTAGTCAAAATAATGTACGTAAAAAATGTTGCTTTTGATTGTAATTTAGCATATTTATCTAAGAATAAAAAAATGTATGACAAATAATAATGTATAATTTTATACTTATTGTACTAATTTTTATAATTCAATTTAGCAAACATTTCAATATACTAGCTGCAATACCAAACGTTATTCCACTATCTCGCTGCTCTTTTCTCTCTAGCTGCTCGTGTCCCTCGCTGCTTCTTTCTCATTATTTCTCTCTTTCTCGCTGCTTCTGTATTTCGTAGCTTCCTCCAGCTACTCCTCTCTCTAGCTGCTCCTTCCCCTCTCTCTCTCTCTCTCTCTCTCTCTCTCTTGGTCTTTCACTCTTCTCTCCTGTCGCTCTCTCTCTAGCTGATCCTGTCTCTCTTACAGCTCTCTCTCCAGCTACTCCTCTCTATCTCGCTGCTCTTCTCTTCAGTTGCTCCTCTCTCTAGCTGATTCTTTCTCTCTTGCTGGTCTTCTCTCTCTCGCTGCTTCCGCCTCTCTTGCTACTTTTAAGATAAAAGAAATTTCGTCTTGATAAATGCCAAAATTTTTAAAGGTCCAATTGAAGACGATTTGTCGACATATAATCTGTTACAAGCTGTAGCTGCAGCGAAACCGATGAAAATGATGAGAAAAGGGACGACGAACTTTATCCCGGGGCAAAAATGAGCACTTAGATGAAAGCTTGCGACGAAAGTAATAAAATCACATCAGGGTCTTATTTTGTGAAATTGCTTCGATCGAATGATATTGTAAAGTGAACGTTTGGACTCCTCAATTCTTCTCGAGGAAGAATAATTGTTCGACGGATATCCGGTACGTAGCATCTACATCATTCTGGGCTATACAGGTATTAAGTCTACATTATTTTCTGCAGACGATATAGATATACTTTAGTGTACGTTGTTTTTCCGCAGACGACGGACGTTGTTTTTATACACAGTGTTATGTATTAAATCAACGTGAATTTTCTTTTGCTATGTTTGTATACATATTACTAAATAGTGTTAAATAATAATATAACATAAATACAGATTTTAAAACAGTGCCAAATATAATTAATACTTTTGTCTTTACCCGGTTATGAAAAAAATCATTACGACAACTAAATCAGATAAGTATTTTCTTTTATATTACATTTAAATATACCATATACATATAGAATTTTATGACCTCAGATTTTTATAAGTTATTATTTCTCATGGGAGGTTACATGGTTGGAGCGGATATTGAAAACAAAAAAAAACCTGTGTGTGTCTGTAATATTTTCTTTCGGCCTCATTGTTTGTGTTTATTAACAAACAAGGAAAAGCTGGCATCTATTAAGTTTAGACCAGCAATTGGAATAGAGCAGATGTAAGTTTTTTATTTTCATGATGCATATTTTCTTATTCTAATATAATTAGAGTCATTAAGTAATATATTGCAAAACGATTCCTGTAAGTTTGTATGTACAGTTTATGTGTGCAGGGGAGCGGACAATCATGTATTTACATTTTAATTTTAATTTTTTTATATACAATACACATGTAGTGTTAAAAAATAATTATCATATGTATATACTAGGGGGGTACCCCCCTGCTCGCTCCACTCGCCAACCCCCATTATTTCAGTTGTTATTTTGGTAATGTACAAAAATAATTTATAGCAGCAATTTCAAGAATTGATTTTAAACTTTTAGATTTTCAAATCTCAATTTTTAAATATATGCATATTTTATTGACTGTTAGAACAATAATAATTCTTAAAATGCGCCTAGTGCCATAAAATTCATGGTATATAAATGATACTGAAAAATGTTATTATAAAAATAGCTCACCCATCAGCTCCACCCTCCATCTGCCACCTCTCCCTATCTTCTCCACGATGATCTCTAATTATGAAGTCTATTAACTACCTGTCATCTTCACCATTCAACCTTTATCTACCACCGACCATCTAAATCCTCGACACCTCGCCTCTAGTTTTTTCCTCCAGCGTCCACACACAACCCCTATATATCAGCTCTACTCAACACTTCAAACCTTTACCTATCACCTTGACCCATGACCTTTTCATCCACCTACATCTACCCATAAACTCCACTGTCTCTCAGCTATTAGCACCTCACTCACATCACCTATAATCTCGACCCATGAGGTCGATTAAATCATAAAATCGACCCTTTACCTATGACTTTCAACTAAAATTATTATTCTCTACGTATGTTCTCCACCTATCACCCCAATTTATTACGTAACGCTCCACTTATTACACCAACCTTATTTTCTTGACTCTCCACCTATCATTTCCACCTTCTATCTATCGCCTCCAATCACGACCTCTAGCCTCCCACTATTACGTCTAATCATGACTCCTAACATTGATCCATTACCTACACCCATAGCTTCGCCTAAAGCTTCGCCTGTCATTTCCAGCTCTAAACCACCTATTAACGATCATTTCCAACCATGAAGTCTACCAACTACCTGTCACCTTCACCGATAATTTCTATCCACTACCGATCATCTACAACCTTGACCCTCGACCCCTGAATATTTTAATCTTTACTTATACCTCGACCTATGACCTTCTTATTCTCCCGTTACCTCCACTTCCTATCTCGACCCATAAAGTCTACCGTCCTTCTAGCTAATTGACCTACCACTTACAACTTTCACCCATAACGTTCACCACCACTTACCACCTTCACTCGTAGTTTCTAACGAACACCTATTTTCTGCAATTATCTCCTCGTTTTTTACTTATCACTTATACCTTCCACTTATAACTCCAATCGTGACTTCCACACTCCACCTATCTCCTACACTATCTACGTGAACCACACACACTCCATTGCTACAGTCATAACCACCACCCTTTACGCATAATCTGCAAATATGTTCACACTTTCTGCCTATAACACCTATCACCTCCACATATGAATTCCACGCACCACCTAGCATCTTTACGCGTAACCTCAAACAGCACCACCTATCAACTAATGAAGCGTACCGACTAATTAGCACCTCCACAGTCCATCTGTTACTCGGCAATCCAGTTCTCCTACTCAGCGTGTCACTTTCACCTTCGACTTATGACTCCAATCATGACTTCTGACCTCCACCTATCACCCATGATTTTCAGCCTCCATCTATCGCATCTAGCCATAAACTTCCGATCAATTTATTATCCTACACGGCCTCTACTCAACACCTGCCATTTCTAGCTCTGAAATCTACCTTATACCGAGCAACTCTATCATCCATCTATTACGTTCAATCATGTCCTTCTTCTCCAGCTATCCCTACAACGTCCATTTATAAATACAATCGCGATCTCCACCCTCTACACATAATCTCTTCCTATCTCCTACATCTATGACTTTTTGATTACAGTTATCACTATCGCTGATCATGTCTTTCGACTCCAATTGTAATCTACACATTCCGCTTATGATACTAACCATAATTTTCACAACCAAACCTTTCACTTATGACTTCAATCACGACCATTACTCAACCTATCCCTACACCGTCCACTTATTACTACAGTTATTAACCACCACCCTTCATACTCTCCTCGACCCATGAAGCTGACCTTCTACCTAGCACCTTCTCCTGAGGGGGGGCTGAAGGGGGCAAAGCGTATAAAAATAACCAAACTTTTGAAACGTTTCTTGGTTCTTTTGAGGGGTGGCTGAGGGGGCTAGTAGGGCGGGGCTAAATTCCAGCGCTGCTCAAAACAACTATATAATATTCTAAGGAATGAGGGGGGGGGGTAGAGGGGGGGGGGTGAGGGGGCCGTAAAAATAATCAAACTTTTGAAACGTTTCTTGGTCATTTTGAGGGGGGGTAAAGGGGGGTATGAGGGGGGTGAGGGGGCGGGAGGGGGGGGGAGAGGGAGCAAATTCCACCTCAGCCCAAAACAACTATATAATATAGTAAGATATGTATATATATATGATGATACAATATATAACTAGTGAAGTGATATTATTTTCAAAAATATATGTTAAGACATCTCACAAACATGACTAATAGGCTAGAATAAGATAAGTATTTAGTTTTAGTTTTTTATAAATCGCACATAATACAATGAAAGATTTTGTGAACTGATTCTCTGTTAAAATGTTCTTTTTTATTTTTCAGGTTTTATTGGAAGGCATACAACTATCAGGTTATACAAGGAAAGAATTTTCTTATGATGTGACAAGCTAGTAAAAGTATTGTATTTTCATCGTTTAAGTATCGACCTGAAATCATAAAAAACCAAAAACTGAGAAAAATGCAGTTAAAATTTTGTTATACATTTAGTTAATGAAAATATATTTACCATTTTTATTCAGCATCCACTGGTTATTTCTGTAATATTTTATGAAGATCCGGGTTCAAACAGCTTCTCTACAACAGAAAATGAAAAATAATGAAAAAAGAATTATTTTATACTTTAAACTAATTTTCTATTTTAAATTATAAAATAGAAATTTTTTGACAAATCAGTTTTTATCATACATTTATACACTTTATTTCATAGAAAAAATATTTCTTGTGTGTGTGTGTGTGTGTGTGTGTGTGTGTGTGTGTGTGTATATATATATATATATATATATATCATGAAAAAAATACTAAAACTACTACAAATAAATGATAAAGTAAATTATACTGAATAGTATATGAATAATTATAAAGTACCCACCAGAAGTTTTCTTGCTTCAAATAAATACACTACAAGAGCACCAATTTGAAGGTTAGAAAGAAACTTGTCCAGATGAGATTCTAAATGAAAAGTAGTCCATACTAGAAAGCAGACAACTCTACTGATCACCAGCTGACTGGCTTACTGTTGTGTTTGTAGTCTGCATGTATGTAGAAAGAGAACGTGTTTACACATAGTTTGCATGTGATTCATGTTTACAAAAAAAATTTTTTAAATTGTATGATTTCATGTGTTTCAGTATAACTATGGTGATGCAGTTTTAATGCAGGGTTAAAGTTTCAATCTGCACCAGCTCTGTAAGAATCATCATCTAGATCATTTCTCTTCCTTCGAGCTTGGCGTGCTTGCAATGTAAATTCTGCTGCTTTCTTGTCGGACCAGAAAAGACTTCCTTCATCCATGTTCTTGGCCCAGTTGGTTGTAAATGATCAGGGTCGAGTACGAAGTCTGCTCATGATGTCCAGGATTCCAGTTTTGCCATCATTAAATGAAGAGACAGCAATGTAGACTCCAATTTCCAAAACTGCAAGACCACTGAAACTGTGCTTGGGGATGATATTTCAAACAAATTGGTTGAAGCTCTCGTTGTTGTTTTGTTGTAGCCTCCAACGCATCTCTCAAGCAAGCCAGGATCCGTCAAGTCTTTGTAAATTGGCTCAACTGCGTCAGTGCTGATACACCTTGAAGGGAAGAGTGGCCTCGCTTCCTCCAAGAACCATCACCCGAAACAGTCTCACGGTCATCCTCTTGAGTTTCACTGCTGCAGTCTTCCTGCATAGCTGCTCTAATTGAGTCCTCAGCTACACGTTTAGTTGCTGTTTTTAAATCTTGATTTATTGCATCAAAATTACTATGAGAAATTGGAGTTAATAAATCCATTACACCACAGAAAAAATTTATACCAGCATGACCGTGTCCAAGGAGTCTCATAGCTAAAACTGAACGTCTATTGATTTCATATGCATTACATTGCTTACCAACTTTTCTACTAGACTCAATGAAAGCAGCTTTATGGCATCCGGTGCAAGTGGCAGATAGTGTAGTGCCGAGACCTCTTGTATCGATTTCATCAAATTTGACATCCATACCACAAGCTTTACAGGTCAGGTACAGGTTCTTGATCGTACCAGCTTCTTTTTATTCTCCTTTTAATTTCTGTCTGGATCTTAACGGAGGATCAGTTCTTTGCTGCAGTGTTCCAGATGTTGAAGGAAGTGCATCAGGTATACTTCTTGAAGTGCTGGCCACTATACTTGTTTGTCGTTGCTGATGTTTTCTTGATGTTGAGTTGGTACTCGATGCTCTTGATGGTGGTTGTTGATGATTCGCAGTTGTTTGTGCTGACTGATTTTGTCCTTGCTTCTTGCCATGAAAAAACTTTCCTCGCCTCTTCGCTCTTCCAAATGTGTGTTTTCCATGTGATCCAGGCACTCTACCTCTTGAGTCTGGACTCGTCTTGAATTGTCTTTTTCAATTGTCAAAATAAATTCACTTGTACACTCACTTGTAAGTAAAATTTTTAATTACAACTACAAAAAATTTTATAAAACTATTAAATACATTAAATAGATTTACAAAACTTAGTAATTGTAAAATAAATCCATTTAATAAAAATTCACAACTAAAAACTAGACAGCGAATTTGAAAATGTACAGTGTTCATTTTTGAAAAATAGTTTTCTTGGTGTGAGCCAGGTAAAACAGCATTATAGACTTATCACGACTTAATTGAGCTCTCATATGTTTCAGTCGGTAAGTCGGTAAGTTGAAAATCTGTTATCTTTCGTGTTTTCACTTACACACACACACAGGTTAATAAATTTGTATCAAAGCGGTTTTTTGCAAAACATTTTGCAGTAAAATGCTTTATACAACATATATAAATAATAAGAATACAAAATTTAATCAATCTTGTTTTTATTATTTGTGGATATTAGTGAATTTGTACGCGAAAATAAAAATTTTACGAAAATTAACTATACAAAATTATTGCAGTAATTTGTTAATAATCTTTTATCAAAATGGTATTTTCTTGTAAAATAGACATTTTTATCGTATTCTACAGAAAATTTTCTATAGAAATCATGTATGGAAAGTATTCAAACAATATTATTTAGTGCTAATAAATATTGCCGAATAAATCATAATTTTTCGAAAATTACCTATGAATATTTTTTCAGTTTTTTGTTTATATCTTTGCAAAAAAAATTTAGCTAAAAACTAAATATGTTAATTCAGGCCTAACCCCTTAAATCATCAAAATTTAATGTATGGGGCTTTTTTTAATAATACTCAACCTTTCTTATGAAGAGAAATACAAGCTAGAAAATATTTTGTTAGTATCACTGTGGTTTGGATAACCAATGTGAAAGGCGTTATGTGCGGTAAGGCTGATCTTCCTACTAAATTACTTTTTTTGAATATGAACCAATACAATGGTAGATTTAGATGATCAATTTGCTTGCAGGAATGTCGCACGATCGACCTTACCCGTATATATCCTTTTTTTTAGGCACGACCGCAAGGCGGGAATGCCTTATAGTTTTATCATCGCAAAAATTGTAATCTGCGATAACTCAGCCAATTTTCGACCAATCGGGCTGAAAATTTATGAGAATACAACTCTTCTATGTACAAAAAAACGTTTTTTTTTTACTTTCGCGATTACCGGCCAATTGTTCAAATGAGAGCTCCTTATGCTTATTTTTACATGTATTTTTAATTAATTATGTTGTAATAAGTTTATCTCAGTCAGGTAAGTCCCAATCGATCCAAATTTGTTTTTGTAAGTTCTGCTTATGTTAAGAAAGTGACAGTATAAAATTGGACTTGATTCCATTCATACAAAAAATACGGACACTTTTTAGATTTTCGAAAAACGGTTTTTTGGTTATAACTCAAATTCTAAGCATTTTACACAAAAAAGTTAAATGGAAATGTTGCACGTCTCAAAAAAATACAACTTCCTATTAACATGAACCCTCGAAAATGATTAGAATTGAAGTTCACAAGCTAAAATCGAATTTTCACATTAAAACAATTCGTTTAGCATACTAAAACTTTTTAGGCTTACGTTGCACATAAAAACGTTCAACATAAAAGTTGTAGATATTTTAAAAATACAATTTTTGACTAGAATAATTATACATTCAGAATGATTCAAAATGTTGTAAAACCCGAAAACTGATTTTTTTGAAGAAAAATTTCAGTTGGTCTCGATTATCTCTCCGAAATTAACTCCAATTGAGCCAAATTTTTTTTCACAAACTCTCCTTATGTTAATGTCGTGACAGTGTAAAATTGGACTTGATTCCATTCATACAAAAAATATGCGGACACTTTTTAGATTTTCGAAAAACGGTTTTTTGGTTATAACTCAAATTCTAAGCATTTTACACAAAAAAGTTAAAGGAAAATGTTGTACATCTCAACAAAATACAACTTTTTCCTATTTACATGAACACTCAAAAATGCTTAGAATTCAAATTAACAAGCTAAAATCGAATTTTCATATTAAAATAATTCGTTTTATGTAATAAAACTTTTTGGGTTTACGTTGTACATAAAAATGTTCAATATAAAAGCTGTAGATATTTTAAAAATACAATTTTTGACTATAATAATTCTACGTTCAGAATGATTCAATATGTTGAAAACCCCAAAACTGAATTTTTAAAGAAAAATTTCAGTTAGTCTTGATTATCTCTGCAAAATTAAGGAATTACAAGAGGGTTAAAACCTGAAAAAAAAAGAAAACTCTTAGTGCTGTAAAAAATTAACATGTATATGTGCTCTAAAAACTATACTTCCCCTTTAATATATAAGTATTATACATCACTTTTATGCATTACACAAATGCATTAAGTGAGTATAATCCTTGAAAACAATTAAAGGTGTTTATTTATCAAAAATCATGACCTTCGGAAACCTATTCCGAAGGTTTCTTTAAAATTCCAGTCCAATTGATCCACTCGTTGCTGAGAAAACCTGCGGCAAGAGGAAAAATATCATGAAAAAACTATACTGAGTAAAAGGCATTTGAAGTTTATGATATAAATCATATGAATAAACTCAGTGATACTTACAGAAACTATCCGACATAACTTGATTTGGTTTGTGTATTCAAATATAAATGGAATAATGTATATTTGATGGTGCGCGTACATCATGATGGTTGATAATAATATTTTAGAAGCTGAAAATAAAATAAAAATTATCATTACCAATTTATACTCATATTAAACTAATGATTACAGTTATTTACAATAATTGCCATTATTAAATACACTTTAAGTTCTTAGAAAGTATGCAAAATTCCACTCCATACAGTCAATATAATGATCCTATCTTTCTGTTTTCCACCCGCATACCTAAAATCAACAACTAAACAAAGAAAAAGCTCTTTGCAAATAAATTATTATTACTTATTTTAATACTCATCTGAATAATTGCTGTACTCTGTAGAAGCTGAAAGCTCTTGTATTAAAAGCACCATTGATGAGGTTATACACACTGGTAGTTGTTACAGCAGCTAGCAGACAAATTGCACTGATATGATCTATATAGTGTTTTGTGAGCTGGATGAAAAACAGCTGTTTGGCTGCTTCACATAAGTTTCTACTGTACCGATCAAATAGTAATCTTCATTCCCGACCCGACGGTGTGGGACGCAACATGTTTGGTGGCGAATTCAAATTTGTTGAATGCCTTTACTTTATAGAGTTTTCTAGCAATTCAAAAGATTATATAACGTCACGTTTATAAAATTTTAACCATTAAAAGACTTAATGGTGAACCAGCAGAAACTCTGATCCCTAGGAAAGTACCGCAGGAGGACTGGGTGAGCGTGAAGCATGCACGAACGTAGGAGGATCGGGTGAGCGCGAAGCGCGAATGTAGGGGGTTCAGGCGAGCGCGAAGCGCGAGCGTCGGTCGTGCCTTGCATCGCTTGGCGATGCAAGGCGGCAAGCCACTGAGACCTGCAGGCCCGAAGGGCCGAAGGTCGAATGTGGCGCGCTAGTTAGAACTTGGTTTTGTGGTCTGAAGAACACACGAATGAACATGCTAATTAAGCACTTGAAATCGTTCAACCCGTATGCGGTGTAAAGGGCCCAACGAATTTGCATATATTGTCGAAATTGCATATGTGAAGGAGTAGTAAAAGAATGTAAACTATGGTTTGACAGCAAATGGTCCAGAGAAAATTTTAGTTTATTAGGTTTTATAGATATAGTATATAGCAGTTTTTTAATGACAAAACCTCCTTTGTTTGTCGGAAGACACCCTCGAAGTAAAAAAACTCATTTAAAATATGGGAAGAACAAAAAAATGGTTTTTTATTACTCTGTAACTATTCTAGATGGGATTTTACCTCAAGAATATATGGAATATTACATGTACCTTGTACTGATTATATATAATTTGTATTAAACAAAAATGACAAGTGAAATAATTAGGTAGGCAGAATTGTACGGCGCCAAAAACATGTCTTGTAATATTCACAGTCTACAACACTTACTAGAGGTAGTACATCGTTTAGGCCCCCTATGGACCACGTCGCGTTTTCCGCTGGAAGACTTAAATAAAAAAATTAAAGCACTAGTTCACAGTAGTAGGAAGCCTGAATTGCAAATGACTTTTAATTTAAATATGTATACTAGAATATACATACTTAAACATGAGTGGATAAAAGAAAATAGTGACGCGGATTGTTTTTGCGAAATGATACAATCGCACAAGAAAAAAATGAATTTGAAAAAAATAGAAGATTCCGTTTATGCAGTTGGCATGATATTAAATCTAAAATCCTCGGAAGCTAAAGATTTTCGTTTGTTATATAATCTACTGGGAAGAAATATATTTTTGGTTAAAAAAATATATAAAAATAAGTTAGTATTTAGCTCAGAAAAAACACAAAAATATCAGAAAATCGAATCGCATTTTATTGATTACAAAAATTGTAGTGCTGCGACAAACGTAAGAAGTGTTGAAATGTACATAGCACTTACAAACTGCAATTGTAAAAAATATGTGAGAGCATTGGAAAAAATTATACAATCCTAATCTAGTTGAATCAACAAACCCATTTTCTATGAAAAAATGAATGTATGCGTCTCTTCGAGCCAAAGTTACTTTTATTTTTGCCAACGTTTCGACCGAATGGACGGTCCTCTTCAGGGCTTCAATAATACAACTGTTTTATAAAAGCATATCTCCTAGATACAACGCAGAACAATCCCATGAAAAACTTAACATAATAGATGTTAAGTGTTAATTTTTTAAGACTTAAAAAATATATGCTTCCGCATTCAATGTAATGATCGAAGTTATCTATGCGAACCTGTAAACATACTAGAAAAGGAATGAAACTATAAATAAATGTGCAACATATTGCAAAAGGATTAATAAAGCTAATGTTGAAAACATTTACCAATGTATTGTAAACACATACGCAATGTGTTTCTAATATATTCACGATTGCATGTGTCCAATGTTTTGGTCATGCAGCCCCAGTAGTTCGATTTTATTATTTTTCAGTAAATATTGGCAATGTACTGGCAATGGATTGGTAAGTGTAGTTTTGCCCAGATATTGACAATCATTACGCATTGCTGCTCCAATGTATTTGCAATATATTGACCATTGAAATATCTAATGCATTGGTAATATTTATCAATACTTTCTATTTTTACACCCTCAAATCTATGAAATGAGCATAACCATTTCAATCATAATTACTTACTTTATATAAAAATCATACTAATGAGAAATTACTCAAAAAGTAAGTGTGAAATTTTTCCGAATTTTTTGATGCGTTTTTAAGTTCTTTGAATTTGGCGAATTTTTCAAAAACCCAAATTCGTTTTCAAAACTTTTGAAAAAATTCATATGTATTCTTTGAGAAATTATAAATACATTTTATTCTTAAAATTTTTTGCTAAAATCTATTGTACGCGAGTCAAAAAATAATCAAAAAATAGTTTGCCGTACAAATTGTTTTTTTTCTGACACCATCTTGGATTGCAAAGGTTTTTCATACAAAGAGCAGGTGTTCGAATCAGAAAATAATGTTTAAAAATAAAAAAACCTTTAAAAAATTACTTTTTTAAAAATAAATCTAAAAATTAAATAGTTTCTTTAAGTTTTTCAGATTTCTAATCCATGCCAATCGAAAGAGCTTGCTTAAAAATAATGGTATAGGTTTTTACAGATTTTTCCTACAAGTTTTCGTTCTCTTGCAGAGAATTAAACTTAGTGTTCTAAAAATTGCAATTGTGACGTTAAAGGATTAATATTAACCAACATCCTACGGTTGATATATTAAAGGACAGTAATTTTTATGTTAAAGGAATAATTTCCGGTTAATTTATATTTAAAAAACGATAATTAATTGGGGGGGAGGAGGGGGTTGGCGAGCGAAGCGAGCAGGGGGGCGAAGCTCCAGTAGTTATTATATATTATATAATTGGACCGGGTGATTAGAGTTGAATTTAAAAACTCTGCGACTATTAATGGGCTTCTAATACCAATTTGTCATTACACTATTATTGTCGTAAATATATCATAGTTAATAGATATTGAAACATCGAGATGTTACATCTGAATAACCACGCTCACAACTATATATTATTAGGACTATTAATTAACTATTAATTATTAGGAGTGGTGATGGTTTATAATAAAGGAGGTTTATGTTAGGTTCAATTAATAGAATTCACTTATTGCGTATTACAAAGGACTCCGGAGTAATCTTATGGTAGTGTTGGTCGCAGTGAATATGTATGTAACCGTAACCAAATTGTAAGTCTTGAATTCCTGAACATAAGTCCTCACGGACCCAAATGGCGAAAATGGACCGTTTTTGAGAAAATATTGATTAAAGGCGAACTTTTCCAGTGGAGGTTGGAGTGGCCGATCGCGCAACTTCAGATAGATGTTCGCTAAGTCGAATGTAACAGGTTACTGTTATTGTTTAAATAATCGTACATAGTTAATGTGTTTTGAAAATCATTCTGTGATTAGTGGCGAGAAGTCACTATGCAATATTGTTCACGAGTCTTGAATCAGTCACGTATTGACAGTAATGACTCATGAGAGATCCTCCACGAGCTAATTCCTAAATTTCTCCCCTCTCCGCAGGGGTCAAGACGAAAGGAGGGCCGGGGGGTTAGAACGAAGGTTTGCACTGTTCCAGCTGCCGTCAAAGAGATAAGAACAACGTCTGTAGCCAGTTCACTCATTCGCAATACTTACACCTACACACATAACACACACACTCACATACACATCTGTATTATTCCATAAAACCCAGCAATAAAGCTCTAGTTTTGCATAATAAGTAGTTATACCCGTGCCTTTTCTCGTGCTCGACGTTCCCCGGCAATTTCAGCGACGAGGCAAAGATCGGGAGTAAGCTGACGACTCGATTCGTGCCACAATGAACGCAGTTAAGAGACCTAGAGTAATGTAGCCATGTGGAAAACGACAATCTCAGCGATTTCATTCGACAGTCAAAGAGGGCTCGAAAAAGAATTTTGTAAAGCTGAAGAACTAGTGGAAGAATTAGAATTAGAATGTCCAAGTAAGTCATAAAAAATATATTACAGTAAGCATATCTGAAAAATTGTACAGACTTTAACTTAGATTTTTATTTATCTAGCAAGATCACACACGAATATTTTTTCAGGTTTCAGATGAATCTTAAATGATTCGTCAAAAAAAATGTTACTAACTTCAAAATTAATCAGACAAAGTGCGGGACCCTAGACTACTCTTTTCTCAGGCAGTACGTAGGAGATAAGAAGTTGAACAGTAGCATTCATGATTCAAAGTTTACAGTCAACTATACTAGCGCCCATATAGCACCCAATACTCTGGGAATATTTCTGGAATGTTACTTTGGTAAGTAAAGTAGGATCAATTATGTTGCGGGAATGTTACGTAACCAGCTGGTCACGGTCAGGCAACATTGCTGCGCAGTGCAATGTCCGTTTTACAGTAATATTACAGTAATATTGTAGTAAGCTTATTCAATATTCCCAGAACATTAATGTATTATAAATTTTTCTTTCAAATTTTTCGAAAAAATTTCTTCCCTCTTGAAATAATACAGCAATGTTATAGTAACATTGCACAATGTTAGCACAACATTACTGGAATATAATATCTTACAAAGGGATCAAATAAAAATGTTTAAAAAAATTTCTCCGGTCGGGATTTGAACCCAACTTCTTACGCTCAGTAGACTCGCTCGATATCCACTAAGCTGTTGTTTTGTTGTTGTCATTGAAGTTAATGTGTAGTTTAAAATGAAAGATAAGCAAGGGCCTTTAAAATATAACCTAGGTTCAAAATTATTTGACAAAAACAAAACAGTAGCTCAGTGGATAACGAGTGAGTCTACTGAGCGAAAGAAGTTGGGTTCAAATCTCGACCGGAGAAATTTTTTTGAAACATTTTTCTCCCTTTGTAAGATATTATATTCTAGTAATGTTGTGATAACATTGTGCAATGTTACTATACATTGCTGTTTTATTTCAATAGGGAAGACATTTTTTCAAAAAAATCGAAAAAAAAATTTATAATACATTAATGTTCTGGGAATGTTGACTAAGCTTACTACAATATTACTATAATATTACTTTCCACGGATGGGTCCAGAATACCGATCGAATCGATGTAATATTAAAACGGACATTCCACTTCGCAGCAATGTTGCCTGACCGTGGCCAGCTGGTTACGTAACCTTCCCGCAACATAATTGATTCTTTACTTACCAAAGTAACATTCTAGTAATATTCCCAGAGTATTGAGTGCTATATGGGCGATTACCATCTTCTAATCTATTGATACATGCTATTGCGGTATGCATTTCAAGTGACTTGGGGAGTTGCGCCTTCATTACATAGAGTATGAATGCGATAATGTAAATGACAAATACGGGACACTAATTCATTGTATCATCTACTTTATTTCAAATAAATGTAACATACATGGAGCGTAATAAACCGAAAATTCTAAATGAAATACCGTTAAAATACCGTAGTATTCATAGTAAAATGATAACAAAATCGATAATGCTTTTTGACTATAAACTATTAATATTTCTATTTTTATTATTATATTTATTATCGCATTTTTATTCGTATAATGACATTATTATAATACATATTCCTTTGAAGATTATACTTGTCTGCAGTATTTCCAATTTTCAAGATATTAAATTAATAAGAGCATTCAGAGCCATGCTTTAGGATACACAAAAGTTCTGAAAGTTCTTGAAGAAATGAAAGCCATTTTATAGTATTCCCCGGTGATCGAGAAACCCTCAGAGAGTATTCCTCGACAATGAAATTCTCTCCCATAGTGTTTCGTGAAAATGGAGAATCGATCTCACAGAATTTCTTGAAACTGGAGAAACCTTCCAGAGTATTTCTCGATCACGCAGAATCCCAACCAGAGCATTTTTTGAAAATGGAGAAAACCTCTTAGATTATTTCTTGACAATAAAGAACTGTTTACAGCATTTCTCGAGAACGGAATATGCCACTCAGAGTATTTCTTGATAACGGAGAATCTCTCCAAGTGAATTTCTAGAAAATGGAGAAACCCTCCAGAGTATCTACCGATAACGGAGAATCCGTCTCAGATTATATCTTGAAAATAGAAAAACCCTCCTGGAGGATATCTTAATAACAGAGAATCTGTTGCAGAATATTTCCTGAAAATGGAGAAATCCCCCAAAGTATTTCTCGATAACTGAGAATCTGTCCCAGATTATTTTTTGAAATTAGAAAAATCTTCCTGGAGTATTTCTTGACAACAAAAAATCCATTCGAGAGTATTTCTCGTCGATGGAGAAACCCTCCGATAGTATTTCTTGAGAATGCAGAAACCCCCCGAGAGTATTTCGATGGCTGGGTGGAACAACACCGTAACTCAGGAGTTACTTGGAGAACCCCGTACCTCACGAGTTGTCGAAGAACCCCGTAACTCGGGAGTTGCTTGGAGAACCCTGTAACTCGGGAGTTGCTTGGAGAACCCTGTAACTCGGGAGTTGCTTGGAGAACCCCATAACTCGGGAATTGCTTAGAGAATCCCGTAACTCAGAAGCGCATTTTCATTTCTAAAATTTTGCAGTGGCAGCCCTGCGGAAAATTGAAAAATGCGATTCTAATTGAATAAAAGAGTCAAAAAATTCGAAAAATTTCTGAAAAATTCTACTAAAATACTACATATATTCTATTATTGAAAACTTTAAAATTTATTCAGAATATGAATAAATTAAATTATTTGAAAGTACAGTAGGAGCGCTCGCTCTCTTTTTTACTTCGTTATTGATAATTTTTTTTAACATCTCGTGTGGGCGTGTGTATTAAGACACACACCCACACGAGATGACTAGCTTAACAAGAGAAACAAAGGAAGCGCAAAAATGAATATCGCGCGGGAGCACTCGTATGTGTAACTGAAATATTATTAAAGCGTGAAAGCGTTCGTCTTTAAAACTGTCGTCGTGAAATTTCAGAGGTGTATGAACGAACCTTAGCGAGATCAAGAGCAATAAAATTTGTTTGTCTACGGGAGAAAGAGAGCGAATTATTATAAATACAAAAGTTAGCGATATAATTCATTGAAGTTAGATTTTGTGCTTCCGAGACGCACAGACTCGCACACACATGCAGCAATGAACGCGCCGCGCACTAGCCACGCAATGTCCGACTGCACGCCATTGTAAAATACACACAGGCAACAATCGTATACCTATAGACTTGTATTTAATCCCGCCAATCGTCATTCCCGTCGGAGCCGAGACGAACAAGTTTTAAAAACCACGAGCAAAACAAACACAAGCAAACAATTAATCGAGTGTTCACACAGTAGTCGAATACAGCAATTCCATACGTTGCACCAGGTCAATTTTTTATAACGAAGACCGTGCATGTGAAAACCACGCGCAACTTAATACACACACCTACACAAGATGTTAAAAAAAGTAATTATCAATAACGAAGTAAAAAGGGAGCTAGCGCACCTACTGTGCTTTAAAATAATTTAATTTATTAATATGCTGAATAAATTTTAAAGTTTACAACAATAGAAAATATGTAGTATTTTAGTAGAATTTTTCAGAAATTTGAAATAATGTTGAAATAACTTTTTATGTACTTTGCTCAAGCCAGTCTTTTTTGTCGATGCTGGATTAATAGAACGTACTAGCGTTATAAAAGATGAAAATAGATTACTTCCACATTTCATTGAAATTTGTAAAATATCATCTGATATGCTTAAGCCTCCTGTTTCCAAATCAAAAAGCACTATTGCGGGATCGTTGCTTTCATATTTTAAAATATTATTGATAAAATATCACATTTAGAAGTATCACTTTTTGAAGTTAGACATTTTGATACAGTTTTTCTAACAATACCATGTTACTTTTGTACATATCACCTTTTGCATTTTCTCTCCTGTTTCGCAACTGAGATCTTACGGCTTTTAAGTCGAGTTTCTATTTCTTAAATGAGGGCAATCTTAATTTTTTTTTATTTAGAGATTCTTATTATATATTATATTCTTTCAGATTTCTGAATGTCTGTTGATAGCCTTAATCCACATGCCATACCCGCATTTTATAAAGTACATGTCAGATAATTTTTGCCGCAATTCTTTTCTGAGACTATTGCAGTTAATCTATAATCTGCAGATTTCGAAGTACTATAGGAAATATTTTTCGGAGCTTTATGGTACATCGAGTTATTAAGACTTTCATTTGGCTGACTGCTAGCTGCACTACCAAATTTATCTGCAGTTTCTGAAAGATCTGTAAAGGTCTTTTTTAAATTCTGTTAAAAATTAAAAAATAAAATGCCATTTTGGAGTTGAATGCACGCGGCATTTTCTTTATCTTGGTCGCCACACCATGTGCAACAGTTTTCATGGAAATCATATAAATGAAATGGTATGTTCAGAAGAGCTGCTTTAATTCCAGGTATATCTCCCTTATTCTTGTCTACTGCATAGGTAAAATAACGCTGAATATGTTGTGAGGTTGTGGTTTTTATGCTCTCTCGGGGAGGCCGTCGAGAGCTCCACAACGTGGTCGCACCCTGTTATCGGGCTACCTGATGAACCGTATTTAAAATTGTAACTTTTTAGTTTATTCTGGACGCCCGGTTCATCAACCGCTTTGCCGGCTGCTCAGCGGTACACGGACTTGTTTCTCACGGCCGCGGATATTGGGAAGAAGGATAGGCGGGGTGGCTCGACAAATAAATATACACACTATGTCAGATTTAATGGCCTGGCATTTATTTAAATCAAATAAATAAGGAAAACGTTGGAGAGCTAGTGTGCGGGAAGCACACTCTGGCGGTATTGTCCGGCCGGCACGGGGGAACGCGCACTTCGAATAAGATAAGCGTCTACCTGGCTGTGAATCCGGCTGACTGCTCGTTCTCTCGTTCGGATGAAGCCTCGTGCCCTGCAAATCGCGCGGCGCAGAACCAATTCGCGATGCGATCCTCGACAGTTTAAATACTGGAGGTTATGTCGTGTAATGCGGAGGGAATTGCTGTCCTGGAGTGCGTCCTGTCTAATCTGCTGCTCACTGGATACTGACTATACTACCTGTTGCGCGGCCGTCGCGACCGCGGCGTCTCTCTCTGTCTCTTTCTCACGCATGTATTCCCAAGCTGTCCTTTTCGGCTCACGCGATATCACGTGATAGCCTCATATAGCACATATTTATCCTAGCGCCCTCTCAACTATTACATCTCCTCGCGCGCGAAATTCGAATTCCTTAATTCGCCTTGTCTGGCTGTAGCCGTATTCGACTGTACATTTTCCGCCTGCCGTTTCTCTGTCAATGTTTACGCTACAATATCTTTCGCTCGCGTACCGCTGTGGACCGAGCCGCAGCCCTCCACTCGTCGCCAATAATGTCCGAGGCTCGACGCGTGCCTCCACTCTCTACGCTCGCATTATTCGTTCTCTGTCTCTGTCTATCTCGCTCTCTCTCGCTCTCATTCTCTTTTCAGTGCTCCTCTCTCTTCCGCTCTCTCGGTGTGGCGCGTGTCGTGTTTCTCTCTCTCTCTCTCTCTCTCTCTCTCTCTGTCTCGTGCTGCACCGCTTCTGTCTGCTCCGGCCGTATTCTTGCGTTCGCTCTCTCTCTCTCGTTCGCTGCCCGGTTCTCCTGTAAACACCACCGGGTCTAAGTACATGCTTTTTTCATTAGCGCGGCTCCGGTGGTGTCCAGGCGAGCTGGGGCTGACGGCTGACCGTCACAATGTTTAATGACATCATTCGACAATTCTTGATTTGGGTCTGAGGCTTTGTTCTTGTGTGATACGTGTAAAACATTGCCTACTCCCTTAACTGAATGATGCATATCAGCCTGTATATTGTAATTAATTTTTTTTTTAATATATACCATTGAACGGCTGTCATTATCTCCAATGAACACGCCAACTTTAATATTAGCATCTTTTAGTACTTGTCTCTTGGTTGCAAGTAGTACTGCGCCGTCAGCCTCCATGGCCTTAGAGCTTCCATTAAAATTGAGTCTACAATCATGCTCTTTTATTTTTTCAGTACGAAATCCACATGCTATCTAACATCACATACCCTGCACTTTCTGTTACGTGCGCAATAATCTAGGACTTTTCTAGATTTGTATCCTATCAATCCGCAATATCTATTCAAGCTATCATAAGAGTATCCATTTCCACGCTGACTCCAGCCCATATTATAGGATGCGAAGATCCTTACAATAGCTTCTCCATTTTCTGATGAATCCGAATTCACGATTAAAAATCCTTCCTGTAGGTCTAGAGATCTGCATAAATGTAAGAAAATAATATCTTAAAATATATATTATTAAATGATACACTTTTTGATTTTATATCATTTCAAATTCGTTGTAAAAATCAATTTGTTTTTATTTTATTTCATGAAAATTAAAATATTTAATTTATTGTAAAATTAAATCTCGAATTATAAAATATTATCTAAAAAGTAAGAAAAATATAATTAATTATAGCTAGCTATATATCATTTAAAGTAAGCTAGTTATTATGTACAGAATTGTTAATGATGCTTCTATCGCTCGACGGTGGTAATAAGAGTTAAATGAATTTACACATCTCTCGAGCCAATCACAGATTTAATTTTTAGCCAACGTTTCGATCTGTTTCGGATCCTCTTCACGGCTAAGTCAAAACAGTCAAATATTAAATAGAATATATATAATATATATGTATATTTTATAGACAACGATTGTTCCGACTGTGAGTCTACGTACACCAGTGAGACTTACCGTCCGTTAAAAGCAAGCGAATCGGAGCATAAGCGGTATATAGACAAAGGCGATACCAACTCCCCCTTGCCATCCATGCCATGCAGACTGGGTACGTATTTGATTTCGAGAATATTAAAATCGTTTACAGAGAAGCTTCGTTTTCCGTAGGCGCTTTTCTGATATGCTACACATTTAATTTTTTGATAGCACGCTTAATAGGGCGGAGGACACGTGCTTCCTCAAGTCTAGTTATAAAAACGTTATTTCTAATCTTAAGTCAGGTCCGCATAATTATAATAAGTAATTTTCGTTCATGAGAGAACGGAGGCCGAGCGATGATGGTGCAGTATACGGTTAGCATCGGACTTGAGGAGGTGGCACACTGCTCCGCGCTCTCTTGTGTATAGCCAACATGTCTCAGTTATGATTGGCTGGCAGGGCGGAGCGGCACATCCCAGTGGGAGGACGGAGAGCCCGAGTTGCTAGGCGACGTTCCGGCCATACTGCATTGGTTCCCAATGCGGTCATGGAAGGAACGTTCAAACTTGCTGCGGGGGCTCTCTAACTTACTACATGGTAGACGTATCGTGCCACTTCTTCGTGCCGTATGTGATCCGGGTGTGTTCCATCGGAGTGTCGGGGATCCGTATTTTACAATAGAGTATAGTAATATAGATAAGTTTTGCGTCAGTATGTGTGTGTCTGTGCGGGGTATCACTTTGCGTACATGGAATTCGGAGGACAGTTGATCGTTGTCCTCCGCCGGTGTCGCATCACCATCTGGCGACACTTGTACTTCTTGTAATCGTCTGTTAATGTAAGAGTGTGGCGAATTTATTTAAATTATTTAATACATTTTGTTTTTACTGTACATTAAATTTTTTTATATTTTTGTAATCTAGGGCGGCATTGAATGAATGCTGGCTCTGGGAGATGCTCTAAGTTAATTTGTTTGTTTTTTTAAGGTAGTTTTTTTGTAGTATATTTAATAATGTTTTTTATATATATTGTATTTAATATTTGACTGTTTTGACTTAGCCTTGAAGAGGATCCGAAAAGGACCGAAACCTTGGCTAAAAAATAAATCTGTGATTGGCTCGAAGAGATGTATAAATTCATTTAACTCCTAATATACATAATTATTTGATTAGTCGATTGATTATTTAAAAATCTTATAATACGTACAATGTACGTTTATATCGTATAAATCTAGGTAGCATAATAATTGTAAAAAAATGATTATAAACATAATCACTGAACGTAATCACTAAAACACTTTGCGCAGCACTGCACATGGAAGTTACAAAAGTTTTTTTTTAACTCTTCTATATTCTCTGATGTTAGATTTATTTGTGCAATTGGGGATTGCTCCAATAATAAATATTATAATAAATAAAAGTTGTGATTGGAGTATTAACATTTCATAAATGTCTGTTACCTGTATATACCTAAAGCCATCTTAGTATTCACAGAAAACAAAATTTTTCCAGTTTCTGGGTTTTTATACAATTCTCCACTGTTGACAGTGTTCACCAGCAAGCAATTTCGACATTGGATAGAAAAGATTGATGTCAACCCCTGTAGTGATTCTTTTGCAATATTCTGCATTAGTAAAGGCTCCTTACAAGAAGTACAATACAATTGACAACACATGACAATGTCATGTGTTGAAGGCTCACTATTCTATTGCCTTTTAGATCAATTGCTGGTCTCTCTGTTTATTCGGATACTGATATGTCGTCGTTACTTTCAGATTTTTTTCTTTTTTTACCATTTTCAGTACATTGCAACATTACTAAGTAAACTTTTTTCTTAACTATTTTTCTTTTCCACGAATACTTTTACGATTGCATCGTGAGATTTGGAGGTTATGATACTATCAACATACGGAGTTATCGATGCTCAATCTCTCTCTATCTCTCTTACATACAACGCTCTACAGCTCGCACAAAGAATACGCAGGCTGACAACGCACTGGATAAATATAATCTGTAAGCGGTATTTCCTTTTTGATTTTATAATGAAAAAAAATATAAATGCAACCAATACAACTGATAAATAACAAAATATTGAATACCAATTGATCAAAAAGTCATTTCTACAATCATTCCATTTTTATTTATTAGTCAACTTATTATTTTTCGGAATCTCAGTTTTCGCTACTTTACGGTGGTATTGCCAAATGATAAAGCATATGGAACATCTCTTTCGCTTCACCCCCCCCCCCCGCCTGATAGGTATGAACCACCTTAAGAAATACTCCAAGAGGGTTTCTGTCATTTCAAGAAATAATCAGGGTCGGAGTCTTCGTTATCGAGAAAAACTCGAACGAGTTCCTCCACTTTCAATATATTCTCTCGGAGGAATTCTCTGTTATCCAGAAATATTCTGTGAGGGATTTGCCTTTATAAATAAAATTTCTCGGAGGGATTCTCTGTTATCAAGAAATACTCCATGAGGATTTTTCCATTTTCATCGAAAAATACTCTGGAAGGCATTTTCCATTATCGGGATATACTCGGGATATAGAGGGTTTCACCATTTTCAGGAAATACTCTCGGACGCATTCTCTGTTCTTAACAAATACTCCAGGAGGGTTTCTATATTTTCAAGAAATAATCTGGGATCGATTCTCCTTTATCGACAAATACTCTGGAGGTTTCTCCGTTTTCAAGACATTCTCTGGGAAGGATTCTCCGTGGTTGAGAAACACTCTGGGAGGCACTTTCCATTATCGAGAAATACTCTTTGTGGGCTTATCCATTTTCAAGAAATAGTCTCGGAGGATTTCTCCGATATCAAGAAATACTCTGGGAGGGTTTTTTTATTTTGAAGAAACATTCTCGGATGGATTCTCTCAGATCGACACATACTCTGGATGGCATTTCCCATTATCGAGAAATACTCTAGATGGTTCCTCTATTTTCATGAAATACTCTCGGACGGATTCTCTGTTATTAAGAAATACTCCAGGATGGTTTCTCTATTTTCAAGAAATGATCTCGGACGGATTCTCCGTTATCGAGAAATACTCTGGAGGGTTTCTCCGTTTTCGAGAAACTATTTGGGAGGGATTTTCCGTGATTGAGAAATGTTCTTGGAGGGATTTCCGGGATTGAGAAATACTTGGAAGGGAATTTCATCGTCGAGAAATACTCTCGGAGTGATTTTCCATCATCTGGCAATTCTACCAGAGGGATTCAGATAGCTTTCATCTCTTCAAGAACTTTCAGAATTTTTGTATATCTTAAAACATTGCTCTGAATGCTATTACTAAGTTAATACCTTAGTAATAGCGCTTTGTGCTCACCCGATCCCCCTACGTTCGTGCATGCTGCGCGCTCACCTAGTCCTCCTTCGGTACTTTTCTAGGGATCGGAGTTTCTGTTGGATCACCGATAAGTCTTTCAATGGTTAAAACGTTTTATAAACGTGACGTTCTATAATTTCTTGAATTGCTAGAAAACTCTATAAAGTAAAGGCATTCAACAAATTTGAATCCGCCACCAAACATGTTGCGTCCCACACCGTCGGGTCGGGAATGAAGATTACTATATGATCAGTACAGTAGAATTTTATGTGAAGCAGCCAAACAGCTGTTTTTCATCCAACTCGCAAGACACTATATAGATCATATCAGTGCAATTTGTCTGCTAGCTGCTGTAACAACTACCAGTGTGTATAACTTCATCAATGGTGCTTTTAATACAAGAGCTTTCAGCTTCTACAGAGTACAGCAATTATTCAGATGAGTATTGAAAATTAATAAGTAATAATAATTTATTCGCAAAGAGCTTTTTCTTTGTTTATTTGTTGATTTTAGGTATGCGGGTGGAAAACAGAAAGATAGGATCATTATATTGACTGTATGGAGTGGAATTTTGCATGCTCTCTAAGAACTTAAAGTGTATTTAATAATATCAAGTATTGCAAATAACGGTAATCATTAGTTTAATATGACTATGAATTGGTAATGGTAATTTTTATTTTATTTTCAGCTTCTAATATACTATTATCAACCGTCATGATGTACGCGCACCATCAAATATACATTATTGCATGTATATTTGAATACCGAAACCAAATCAAGTTATGTCGGATAGTTTCTGTAAGTATCACTCAGTTTATTCATATGATTTACATCATAAACTTCAAATGCCTTTTACTCAGTATAGTTTTTTCATGATATTTTTCCTCTTGCCGCAGGTTTTCTCAGCAACGAGTGAATCAATTGGACTGGAATTTTAAAGAAACCTTCGGAATAGGTTTCCGAAGGTCATGATTTTTGGTAAGTAAACACCTTTAATTGTTTTCAAGGATTATACTCACTTAATGCATATTTATTATTTATAATGCATAAAAGTGATGTATAATACTTATGTATTGAAGGGGAAATATAGTTTTTAGAGCACATATACATGTTAATTTTTTACAACACTAAGATTTTTCTTTTTTTTCAGGTTTTAACCATGTTATAACTCCTTAATTTTACAAAGATAATCAAGACTAACTGAAATTTTTTTTTTAAAAATCAGTTTTAGGGTTTTCAACATATTGAATCATTCTGAACGTATAACTAGTATAGTCAACAATGTATTTTTAAAATATCTACAGCTTTTATATTGAACGTTTTTATGTACAACGTAA
The DNA here is from genome assembly GCA_018906965.1 of Philotrypesis tridentata. NCBI lineage: Eukaryota > Metazoa > Arthropoda > Insecta > Hymenoptera > Pteromalidae > Philotrypesis > Philotrypesis tridentata. The sequence goes on along the minus strand of JACCIB010000174.1, from coordinate 198,922 downwards.
ACCTAAACGTTTTATTATGTAAAACGAATTATTTTAATGTGAAAATTCGATTTTAGCTTGTGAACTTGAATTCTGATCATTTTCGAGGGTTCATGTTAATAGGAAAAATTTGTATTTTTTTGAGACGTACAACATTTTTATTTAACTTTTTTGTGTAAAATGCTTAGAATTTGACTTATAACCAAAAAACCGTTTTTCGAAAATCTAAAAAATGTCCGCATATTTTTTGTATGAATGGAATCTTGTATGAACTGTCACTTTCTTAGCATAAGTAGAACTTACAAAAAACAATTTGGATCGATTGGGACTTATCTAACTGCGATAAACTTATTACAACATAATTAATTAAAAATACATGTAAAAATAAGCATAAAGAGTTCTCGTTTGAACAATTGGCCGGTAATCGCGAAAGTAAAAAAATATTTTTTTTGTACGTGGAAGAGTCGTATTCTCTTAAATTTTTATTCCGATTGGTCGAAAATTGGCTAAGTTATCGCAGGTTACAATTTTTGCGATGATATAACTGTAAGGAAAAAATATTTATTATAATAATGTCATTATGCGAATAAAAATGGGATAATAAGTATAATAATAAATATAGAAATATTAAAAATTTATAGTCAAAAAACTTTATTGATTTTATTATCATTTTACTATGAATACTACGATATTTCAACGGTATCTCATTTAGAATTTTTGGTTTATTACGCTCTACGTATTACATTTATTTGAAATTGAGTAGATGATACAATAAATTAGTGTCTTGAATTTGTCATTTGCGTTGTTGCATTCACGCTCGATGAAATCAAGGCAGAACATCCCAAGTCACTTGAAATGCATACCGCGATAGCATGTATCGATAGATTATATGCATGTTTTGGGGCAGGAGATAGTAATCGCAGATATAGTTGACTGTAAACTTTGAATCATGAAAGCTACGATGCTCAACTTCTTAACACCTACTTACTGCCTGAAAAAAGAAAAAACCGTCGTGGAAAATAAGGAGAGGACGAAGAGCGGAACAGCAGTTGCGACAGTTGCAGAACCTGCTGATATAGATGAGACCATCAGAATGACAGTATATAATGTTATTACTGTGTTGGGGTTACCCTCAGCTTCTAGTTCGAGAGGTTACTGGGGAAGAAAATCTTATTCCAAAGGAGCGAAGTCGCAGACCCAGACTACGACTACAGTATCTGACAGCACATCGTAGAAGATAAATGCTGTTTCTGAAGAGAAGAAGAGTGCTCCTAGACAGCCACGAAGTGAGCATAATAAGAATCAGGATACCTGGGGTCCTTGTAAACCGTTTGTCAGGTCTTACGGCTGCGGATGGCCTCGTCACACCACGAAAACGTGTCCGGAGTGCTCGAAGAAGACTAACTCGGGAGATAACTCGTCTGACGTTAAGAAGAATTCAGAGACGTCGGGAAACGAGAAAGGGAGCAAGTAGTTCGGCCCTTACTTGTCCTATTATTGTGGCGGCCTCCCAAGAAGCCAGTCAGGCTACTGAAGAAGCAGTGATGCCTATTACAGTATTTGATTCATCCAATATTGACTGCAGTCGCTGGTGGATGCCAGTGGTTATTGGTGAGTTTCATTTACGAGCACTTTGTGACTCGGGAGTTTAGCACGTACTGCTCTGGGACCGATTGGATTACAGATAGCTACAGCGCTGAAACAAGCTATTGTTCCTTATACCGGACCTGGTGCGAAACTCGCTGATGGACAGCTTGTGCCGATCTACGGTTACGTTTCATTGCCGTTCACAATGTTAGACCAATCGCGTATCTTAAATGTTATGGTTTTAAGTGCACTCGGTTCCGAATGTATTCTCGGAATGGATTTTATGCGAGTAGTCCGGGTGTCAGGGAGTTCAAAACCTTATTAACAGGAAGTTCGTGCAAGAGTTTATTTTATAGCTGAAATATGTTGGTAGCCACTTACTGAAAATAGCCCTAAAGTCTCGACTTCGGACCCGATCGGGAACATTGTTATTATTGCAAATTAAGTTACCAAAATGCATTTTTTTTCCGTTTTTCTTGATTAAGTTTTTTGTTACTGAATTTATGCAAATAAAGGTAGGGGCAAAAGTTGATCAGCATTGAATTTTCTATGAGACACATATATTCCGAAATGCAAAATTAATGTTTTTCCCGGCTAAATAGTTAAATAAAAAAAATTTTTTTTCAATTTTCACATTGCCATGGTTTTTGTGAAATATGATCTTTATTTATCGGATTAGCCCTCAAAGATGACTTTTAGTACAGACAACGTAAAAATTGAAGTCCGATCTCGATATCTTAAAATGGCGTCTTGTTGCAAAATTATTTAGCCGAAAAGTTCAAATTGATGTCCAATTCGATCCAGGAACGATAATTGAATCAAACTATGTTTAATCGACAGCTTACGACGTAATTAACAAACGGTAAAAATACATTTTCTTAATATTAATATTTAGCAACATTTCTAATAAAAATTATTTTTTTTTCGGTCAATTTTGGAGTGAGAGAATCGCGGCAAAATGCATCTTAAAGTACATAAAAAACCATGAATTTTCATATAAATTTTGTTAAGATCGGACCAATAGGAGCCGAGATACAAAAATTTTTTCAACCGACGATTACGCCGAAACTACTTGATATTTCAAGTTGAAACTTGGCACAGTGCTTGCTGAAATCATACTCTAAATGATTACATTTTACCCAATAGCTCTACATGCTTTAGTTCGTCTAAAACGACCGACGAAACATATGAATTCAGCGCGCGCGACCGCGCCGTTGCTCCGGCCGAGCGGCGCGGTGGTGGGGGGAAAGCCGCGCGGCGGCGAACAGAATTCATACACCTTAGTTGCAATTTGATTATCTCGGTAACCAAAGCTACTGGTGCAATAAATTTTTTTTCATTTAACGTGTTTTTTTCTCAGCTTTAACGTCATACTAATTAAGTTATCATAGGCACAACGCAAATACCGCAAATTACCTTTAATGGCATATATTACGCTACCCAACCTTTATATGATAAATTTAAATATTTTTATGATTATAGCAGTACAATGCATGCGTACAAAGGTTGTGTATGTAGCCAAAAAAGATTCTTTTTCAGAAGAATTGGTAATTTGCGGTATTTGCGTTGTGCCTATGATAACTTAATTAGTATGACGTTAAAGCTGAGAAAAAAACACGTTAAATGAAAAAAAATTTATTGCACCAGTAGCTTTGGTTACCGAGATAATCAAATTGCAACTAAGGTGTATGAATTCTGTTCGCCACCGCGCGGCTTTCCCCCCACCACCGCGCCGCTCGGCCGGAGCAACGGCGCGGTCGCGCGCGCTGAATTCATATGTTTCGTCGGTCGTTTTAGACGAACTAAAGCATGTAGAGCTATTGGGTAAAATGTAATCATTTAGAGTATGATTTCAGCAAGCACTGTGCCAAGTTTCAACTTGAAATATCAAGTAGTTTCGGCGTAATCGTCGGTTGAAAAAATTTTTGTATCTCGGCTCCTATTGGTCCGATCTTAACAAAATTTATATGAAAATTCATGGTTTTTTATGTACTTTAAGATGCATTTTGCCGCGATTCTCTCACTCCAAAATTGACCGAAATAAAAAAAAATTTTTATTAGAAATGTTGCTAAATATTAATATTAAGAAAATGTATTTTTACCGTTTGTTAATTACGTCGTAAGCTGTCGATTAAACATAGTTTGATTCAATTATCGTTCCTGGATCGAATTGGACATCAATTTGAACTTTTCGGTTAAATAATTTTGCAACAAGACGCCATTTTAAGATATCGAGATCGGACTTCAATTTTTACGTTGTCTGTACTAAAAGTCATCTTTGAGGGCTAATCCGATAAATAAAGATCATATTTCACAAAAACCATGGCAATGTGAAAATTGAAAAAAAAATTTTTTTTATTTAACTATTTAGCCGGGAAAAACATTAATTTTGCATTTCGGAATATATGTGTCTCATAGAAAATTCAATGCTGATCAACTTTTGCCCCTACCTTTATTTGCATAAATTCAGTAACAAAAAACTTAATCAAGAAAAACGGAAAAAAAATGCATTTTGGTAACTTAATTTGCAATAATAACAATGTTCCCGATCGGGTCCGAAGTCGAGACTTTAGGGCTATTTTCAGTAAGTGGCTACCAACATATTTCAGCTATAAAATAAACTCTTGCACGAACTTTCTGGTAAAATCCTAGGACTCCCGGACTAGAGCATTTAACGCGATTCTTTTACCTAGAGAGAATAGATTACAAATAGAAGGTGTCACCGAATCAATTCCTCTAAAAGTTTCTGCTCTCTCAGGAGGAGTAGCAAACGGTCTCGCAGCCATCGGTTTGGCCGATGTTAACTCAGAACAGCGAAAACGCCTATATGAGCTGTTAGACAGTTGGCTTCCAGCTGGGGAAGTTTTGAGTAAGCTTCAAAAGGCAAGATATATTTCTACTATTGATCTCAGTACAGCATACCACCAGATACCCACGAAGGAAGAAGATATTCATCTGACTGCATTTACCGTATCTGGGCTAGGTTTGCTTGAATTTACCTGTCTACCTTATGGTGTAGGCGGACCGGAAACTTTTCAAACGCTGAGTGATCGGCTCATTGGACCTGAGTTAGAGTCGTACGCCTTTTCCTATTTGTTATCATCACGAACGAGACTTTCGATGAGCATCTGCATTGGTTAGATGAGGTTCTGAAAAGAATCGCGGAAGCTGGGTTGACGATTAACCGAGGAAAAACCAAGTTTTGCTGTGACGAAGTTAAGTATCTAGGCGTTATTGTGAATCGTGAGGGATTTCGTCCAGATCCTCGGAAAGTTGCGCCGATTTTAGATTATCCTGTTCCGAATACTCAGACGAAATTGAAGAGATTCATGGGAATGGTTTCCTGGTATCGGAAATTTCTAGATCGGTTGAGCGATGTCGCGGAGCCGTTGAACCTGGTGCTACGTGGCAACGCAAGATTTACTTGGAGTGCAGCGCAACAGGATGCTTTTGAGCAAGTCAAAGCCATACTTGCGACAGCGCCTGTACTACACAGACCATCGTTTGATCATCAATTTATCATGAAAACTGATGCAGGAGATAGATGGGAAAGATTACGTCTTATCTTTTGCGAGTCGCACGTTAACCTCTGCGGAACGTAATTATTCAGTGACCGAGAGGGAATGTCTTGCCGTTCTTTGGGTAATCAAGAAGTATCGTGCATATGTAGAGGGTTACCATTTTAAAGTAGTTACAGATCATTCAAGTTTAAAATGGCTCTGTAATCTGCGTAACCCTAACGGTCGATTAGCTCGATGGGCATTAGAGTTGCAGTAATATGATTATGATATTGAATATCGATCTGGCAAGGAAAACTATGTTCCAGATGCGTTATCGCGGAGGTTTGAAGAAGATGACTTAGATGAACAGCGAATTGCATCTTTAAAAGACATTCAAGAAACTATTAAAGATCAGTGGTATGTACAAATGTATCGGCAAACTTTGGAAAAGCCTCACGAATTCTCAGATTGGAAGATTGTTGCTGGTAAATTGTATCATTACAAGCCTGAGCCAATTCTAGAAGACGTTCTGGAAGATATGGATGCTTGGAAGCTGGTCGTGTCCAGAGATAAAATATTGCAAATACTTCGCGAATCGCATTGCGAGCCTACGTCCGGACATTTGGGTCGTCGCAAGACGTATGAGCGAGTCGCAAGATATTTTTACTGCAAGCGAATGTATAAAGATGAGCAGAAATTTGTTAAGTTATGCACTGTGTGTCAACAGTGTAAAGTGGAACAGCTGTTACCTGCTGGTATCATGAAAGAGAAGAAACTCATTGGACCATGGAAGGTTGTAGCCGGTGATATGATGGGTCCATTTCCAAGATCCAAGAATGGATATACCTATTTACTTATTCTGTTAGATGTTTTTATTCGGTGGATAGAAGTAATACCGTTGCGTAAGGCTGATGGTAATAGTATTAAGAATGCTTTGAAAGAGCGTGTGTTTTTAAGATTTGGTACTCCTGAAGTATTTTTGTCAGATAATGGCACGGAATTCCGTAATAAGATCACGAGGAAATTCTTGACAGAAAGCAGCGTTGAGCATCAGATGATATCGCCATATCATGCGCAGGCGAATCCGGTTGAGCGTGTGAATCGAACGTTCAAAATGATGATCACTGCGTTTATTCAGGAGGAGCACAAGCTATGGGATAAGTATTTACCCGAGTTAACTTTTGCATATAATACATCTGTGTAAGAGTCTACAGGAGTGAGTCCAGCTTTCCTCAACATGGGAAGAAACCCCGCGCCACCGCTTGGTACCAAGCATAAAGAATAAAAGGCTGCTAGAGAAGAAGCTCAGAAGATTGCAGTGGAAAACTGGGAAGAGCGGATGTGTAGATTATTTGATTTGCAATTAGATGTTGAGAAGAATATCGAACATGCATCACAGAAGCAAGCACGATATTATAACGCGAAAGGCATACAAGTTACATTTAATGTCGATGACTTGCACCTAAATTCGCTGGTCCATTCAAGATTACTGCTAGAGTTGGACGAGATGTTTATTCAATGATCAATGTGTAAGGAGAATGCTTTGAGAAGGTACATGTTAGCGACATCAAACCGTATGTTCATGGAGAAGAGTTGTTCTTCTGTTGATGCTTCTGATGAAGAAGACGGTGATCCTGTAGAAGAAGACGTTTCAACCACCAAGGAAGCGACCATTAGCAAGAAGAATGATTGTGAGGGGCGAAATATTGCGCTGAGTAAAAACGTGGATGTTCCATGTAAGCGAGGTAGGCCGCCTAAAACCCGAATCATCGTTTCTCGTAATACGAGGGCTCCTGAGGGAAGGGGAGGCAACTCTCGCAGAGTCTAATGGGTTAGAAGCCGAAAACGGAAATTCACCGGTAGTCAATGCGAAACGCGGTCGACCGAAGGGTTCTAGGAAACAGCGAGAACCGCAAGTTGAATTATCTCCGCGACGTATGTGATCAAATAGGGCGAATGTTTAGGATAGCTTAGGGTAATAGGTTGGAGAATTCCCTGATTTTGGCTGACAATAATCATCATCTATCACAGGACTATGAGCGACATCGCTAGTCAGCTGCAGTTGATCGTTCGTCGTCCCGAGACTCTGGAGGAGGACTGCGAGTCTGTCTGCCTGATGGAGGGGTAGTTGGGCAAGTTTTTATTTGGCAAAGAAATGCTTTATTTTGTTTTTTCCATTATTTTATTATTTTGGCCGTTTTTGCGTGCTGGTGAGAGCATTGAAGAGTTGGTACGCTAGAAGAGCTACCCAGTGTCTGGAAGGGAGCATGTGACGAGTAACGTCACTGCCCATGGTTATTTGATTTAATGCATATGCTTTTGTTCTTTTGCTTGTATGTCTAACTTTTCAGATGTTGCCGCCGGACCAGAGAAGCTCGTGACGTTACGATAGGTTAGGCGTTAGATTCGATTCAGCTATCGAGCGCGTTAGCCGTATATCTGGAACCTTGCGTCTTTCTGTACAAAATCACGATTTTATTAAGAAACTGTAGTGATTATTACGATTACGCGTGCATGCACAGTTTGTGTATTGTGCCCATGGTACAATTGGGTCATATATATGTGTATAGGAAGCCAGGGAAAGCGAAATCGCGTCGGAGGCTTATTTACTGCATAAGTGACTACCGCAGATTTTGTAAGTATCAGCTTTTCTCTCTCACTCTCACCAGCGCGTTCGTGATTATTAGCTTTCAGTGGATAATTATCTTATGTGCCAGGAGAGCACACTTGTACAGTTTGTTTGTAAGCAGTTTTTAACGATTAATTTGAATATACACAATAGCCTTTTACCAGACTGTTTATTTATTTAGTGTTTGCACATTTTCCCCTAAATTTTTAACGTAGTCATTCTCCGTTACAATATATAGATACATATATACTTGTATACAAACATATGCATTTCTGCACTGTATTAAATTGACTAAATAGAACTGTTACTGCGTAGATGTAAACAACAGTATTAAAGAGTTCTAATCTCATACAGTTAGATTAATAGCCTAATTATTATTACACATTTCTGTAAAGTATTAAATTGACATAAATTGAATTGTTACTGCGTAGGTATAAGCAGCAGTATTAAAGAGTTTTATACAGTCAGATTTCTGCGAAAATAAATTAGGGATAAGTTGAAAACCTTATTACTAATGGAAAAGTCCTAGTTTTATAAATTAAACTTCTCCTCATAATTGCCTAGGCCTTAATTCTTGTGACGTTACCAAAGAGGCGTGGCAAACCGAACAATCTGCAACTAATTTAGAGACCAGGTATATTCCTGAAACAGAATTCACCGTAAACTAATGAAGTTTCTGCATAGTTTTCGGTTAAGTATTTATTATAACCAAAGTGATGAGCCTTCTATTCAAGCAACAACTTTAGAATATATCGCTCGCAGCAGGCTTAGTATTTATTTTTTCTCTAAATATAATTTCGAGAAGAAATTTTTACTGAGTTCAAGCAAGACATGAGTGTTACTGTGCATAGTGAAAATTTAAATATATGTGTTATTGCACTTTATGATATTCGGAAACTATACATAAACACTGTTTTGTGAACTGTTTATGTAAGTATCTATACATTTAACATTCATTTTCGGTAAATAATAATAATGTCAATAGTTTAAATATAAATAAATTTTTATATTACGCGAATAGTTTTAATTTCTGTGAAGTTAATTTAATATTTTGGTATTAGTTTAGATTAATTACTATTAGCTTGAATTGCATAAAATCACTTTTAATTCTAAGATGGAATACGATAGTACGATTGATAAATATATACTTTGTGATAAAATTCTTCAGCCTCCATTACGGACGGTACAAAGCAAAGGTATACAAAATCTTGTAAAAGCTAGTCTACAAAGACAAGACTTAAAACATTTAGAATTAATTAAATATAAAAGTATTAACGTACATGAAAACAATACATTGTAAATTTAGGCTGTTAATCTAACTGTATGACATTAGAACTCTTTAATACTGTTGTTTACACCTACGCAGTAACAGATCTATTTATGTCAATTTAATATAGTATAGAAATGCGTATGTGTGTATATAAGTATATATGTGTCTATATATGCATAATATACATGAATTTAAAGATAATAACAAAATATTGTAAATTTAGGCTATGAAACAAACTTTTTAGTCAAGTAGAAGCCGAGAAATAGAAAAAATACTCAGCGTCTCGTTTCAAACGTACGCGCGCGCGTCGCATCCATAAGTTTACCAAAGAATGATAAATTAAACTAGTGGATCACGAAAAATTGTGGAAGAATTAGGAACATTATAAGAAAAGACTCTAAATATTTTTTTCAGGTTCAAGTCAGGCATAACCCCTTAAGGGGATAAAGATCGTTCAAAAAGCAGTGATTTCGTATATTCGAAACCACTCCAAGACTATTGTTACGATCACAGTGAAAATTTGGGAAATAATTCATAAAGACGTAAAATTTACGGCATGACTGCAATATTTAAAAAATTTTGAAAAAATATTAAAAAATAAGTTCCGCTTTCCTCCGCTAGGCGATAAAGAGCGCTGCATTCGTACCATGCATCCGAAAAAATGCATTATAAAAGTTATTTGACGAAAAGAACACATAAAAACCGAGTTTACCCGTAAACTAATTTATATAAGGTATATAATAGTCACAAAAATATTAACTTTTCGAGCGTCATGAAAGAATAAAACCGAATCTTCGTGTAGCAAACAAACTCTTCCGCTTTTACCTTTCGGAGGTGTAAAAAGAGGGTAAGAAAGAGGAAAAATGTTATTTCTTTGACAGGCAACAGGAGGCGCAGAATTTCATTTCTCAAGTCTTCCCGGAAGATCGGTAATGCAGCTCGAACAGCACGCGCGACCGGCCCGAGCAAGAATTTTTTCACCATAGATTTTCATGCCCAATTTTTTCTACCCACACTTTCAGCATCGTGCATTTCACCGGGGATAAGTGTACATAGCCACTCGCTGCAAACTGTACTACGCTCTTAGTAAAAGGTAGCGGCAACTTGGTACACGTGTTCACCACCTGGTACCAAACGCTTAGACCGTGCGGCAGTTTATACTACTTGACCTGTGGGTAGGCCGGGGTCGCAGGCCGTAGTGTCCCTTTTATGAGGGTTCATTTAGATCGTTGAAATTAAATTCGAATTTGAATAAATAAGTTGGCTAACAAAAAAATTTAATACATGTAAACGATTTATAAAACTAGAAAAGGCTAACCGAATTTCAATGACAAAAATCGAATGGTAATTATTTTAATAATGACTCTATCGCTCGATGATGGAATAGTGTGGAATAAAAATTGATGCGTCTCTTCGAGCCAAGTTGTTTATTTAAAATTGCCAAACGTTTCGGGATATTTTTATCCCCTCTTCAGTGGCTGTATAATCGTTTAATTACAAGGTTTTATTACAATTATAATATTAAAAATAAGTGAAATTGAAATTAGAAATATTGAAATAATTACCTAATATGCAAAACAACTTTCGTGTTTTACATTATTAGAAACGGACCAGAAAAAGGATAAATCGCATACGGCGCTATAAATTTAAATTTAGAAAATTAAACCAAAGTTTACAAAAGAACTATTACAAAATTTAACAATAACTTACGGCCTAGGACTCGAGAATTTTATTAAAACAGAACGGATTCACCGGTGCCATAAGATGGTAATGCGGTACCGGTCGAGGCAGGACATCAACTAATGTCTCGACGAAAATCGGGCAATATATATTGCGCAATACATACATTAGATGCTGTACTAATACTTAGAATTGTTGTATAAAATATAATGCAAAACACATCGGCGACGGATACCTCGAGCTTCATCTGTATACCAAGAACGAATAACATAATAGAGGTGGCACGCTAATACTCAAGTAGCAGAGCGGGGGGCCCGCGCCGCATCGCAAGAAACGCTCCTGCCATGACTATATGACTATATAGTATACAGTATGGACGGCGCGTTGCCACGGCAACCCGGTCTCCCCGACCTCCCACTGGGCTGTTCCGCTCCGGCTCGCCAGCCAATCACTATTGAACATGTGTTGGTTGAGATGAAGAGAGCGCGAGGCGGTATGCCACCTCTCACTGCATGCTAAGATCCTGATACAGTCCGCTCGCCACCGAGCCTCCGCAATCACATTATTTACAATTAAAATTTATTCGGACTATATTTTAGGTTTGATATAACATTTTTATAACTCGCTTTGAGGCGGCACGTATCCTCAGCCCTATTAAGTGTGCCATCGAAAAACTGAATATGTAGCATTTCTGAGAACCGTCTACGGAACATAGACGGTTCTCTATCTATTATTTTAATATTGTTAAAATCAAAATTGTGTCCTGTCTCCAATGCATGTACCGCGAGAGGGGACTTAAAATCCCTTTTCTCTATATATCTTTTATGTTCGTATTGCCTAGTTTTTAACGGCCGATACGTTTCTCCGATGTACGTAGATTCGCAATCGGAGCAATCGATTTTATATACAACATTTCTTGTGTCTCCCACAGCAGTAGGATCTTTCCCAAGTTTTATAAATTTATTGAACTTATCAGTAACACTATTAATCAAACTCATGTCATTTCTTTTCAACACCGTCTTTAATTTATCGTTAAACCCTTCATAATAGGGGAACACCGCGTATCCTTTTCTGGAGTTAGAATTATTGTTATTAATACTATGTGAGTGTGCATTGCTTTCAACTACACCTTCCAACGTGGCCCTTGAAAGGCTCAGGTTGCGAGCAATCCGTTTTTTACTAAATTTTTCTATGAAATCTGGAGGATAGTCATTAGCTATGAGAATTTTTTTCGCTTTTTCGATATTTTCATAGTGAATCCGCGGATCGGACAACAATATCGCCTTATCAAATAAATTATACATTATTGCTATCTTCTGGTTTTTTGGGTGGTGAGAGAAATAATTTATGTATCTTGATGACGCTGTATTTTTTTGAAACCAATTAGTAAAAATGTGGCCACTTGAATCATGAATAATAGAGATATCGAGAAAATTTATACTATTGTTAACTTCAATTTCGTGAGTAAATTGAAGGGAATTATTATAGCTGTTAAATATAGATAACACAAATTCAATCTTTTCTCTATCCAAAACCAAAAGACAGTCATCCACGTATCTGTGAAAAAGTCAAACGCTAGATTTTGCAATCCGTCGCCGATGTGTTTTGCATTATATTTTATACAACAATTCTAAGTATTAGTACAGCATCTAATGTATGTACTGCGCAATATATATTGCCCGATTTTCGTCGAGACATTAGTTGATGTCCTGCCTCGACCGGTGCCGCATTACCATCTTATGGCACCGGTTTAAATTTATAGCGCCATATGCGATTTATCCTTTTTCTGGTCCGTTTCTAATAATGTAAAACGCGAAAGTTGTTTTGCATATTAGGTAATCATTTCAATATTTCTAATTTCAATTTCACTTATTTTTAATATTATAATTGTAATAAAACCTTGTAATTAAACGATTATACAGCAACTGAAGAGGGGATAAAAATATCCCAAAACGTTTGGCAATTTTAAATAAACAACTTGGCTCGAAGAGACGCATCAATTTTTATTCCACACGAATAGTAATTACTTGATAAAGTTAGTGCTCAGATTTAATTTCACATCATAAATCTTAAAAATTATCCGATTTTGATGATTCAAGTGTTATTATTATCTGTAAACTTTAAAAACTATTAATATTTTATACAAAAATTATTAATAATGAAAAATTTTTAAATGTTCAGGAAAAATTTTATTTATAGGGGATGACCTAGGGCGTGACCCGCATTAGAACGCTCTAGCCAAGGGTCTGTCACTGGTGTCATAAAAGGCTTAGTCCTCTCTGTACGGGTACCCATATAAGACAGCATTAGAAAAAAATTCTGCTCTCAATTTTCAAATAAACAATTTTTAAACAAAGGAAATATTTGGCTTACATAAGTTCATGCATAATGATTACTTATAGTTACAAAACTTGAATCACGAAAATCGGAGCATTTCAACTGTTATCAATTACAGTCCTATAATGTCCGGGAGTCCTAGGATTTTACCAGAAAGTTCGCGCAAGAGTTTATTTTATCGGTGAAATATGTTGGTAGCCACTGAAAATAGCCCCAAAGTCTTAACTTCGGACACGATCGGGAATATTGTTATTATTGCAAAATAAGTTACCAAAATGTATTTTTTTTCAGTTTTTCTTGATTAACTTTTTTTTACTCAATTTACGCAAAAAAATGTAGGGACAAAAGTTGATCAGCATTGAATTTTCTATAAGATACATATATTCATTATTGCAAAATTAATGTTTTTCCGACTAAATTATTAAATGAAAATATTTTTTTTTCAATTTTCACATTGCCATGGTTTTTATAAAATATGATCTTTATTTATCGGATTAGCACTCAAAGATGACTTTTAGTACAGAAAACGTAAAAATTGAAGCCTGATCTCGATATCTTAAAATGACGGCTTGTGCAAAATTATTTAGACGAAAAGTTCAAATTGATTTCCAATTCGATCCATGAACGATAATCTAATCCAACTGATTTTAATCGACAGCTTATAACGTAATTAAGAAAAGGTAAAAATAATTTTTCTTAATATTAATACTTAGCAACGTTTTTAATAAAAATTTTTTTTTATTTCGGCCAATTTTTGAGTTAGAGAATCGCGGTGAAATGCATCTTAATGTACGCAAAAAACCATGAATTTTCATATAAATTTTGTTAAGATCGGACCAATAGGAGCCGAGATACAAAAATTTTTTCAACCGACGATTACGCCGAAACTACTTGATATTTCTAGTTGAAATTTGGTACAGCGCTTGCTGAAATAATACTCTAAAACATTACATTTTACGCGATAGCTTTACATGCTTTAGTTCATCTAAAATGACCGAGGAAGAATGCGAGTTCAGCGCGCGCGGCCGCACGGCTACTTCGGCCGAGTGGCGCGGAAGGGGGGGGGGGGAAGCCGCGCAGCGACAAACAGAATTCGTACACCTTAGCTACAATTTGATTATCTCGGTAACCAAAGCTGCTATTGGAATAACATTTTTTTTAATTTAACCTGCTTTTTTCTCAGCTTCAACGTTATGCTAATTTAATTTCTATAGGTATAACTCAAACACCCCAAATTACCAATATTTCTGAAAAAAATCTTTTTTGGCTATATACACAATCTTTATACGCATATATTGCGCTACCCAACCTTTGTATGATTAATTTAAATATTTTTAAGATTATAGCATGGTAATGCATGCATATAAAGATTGTGTATATAGCCAAAAAAGAGTTTTTCAGAAATATTGGTAATTTGGGGTGTTTGAGTTATACCTATAAAAATTAAATTAGCATAACGTTAAAGCTGAGAAAAAAGCAGGTTAAGTTAGAAAAAATGTTATTCGAATAGCAGCTTTGGTTACCGAGATAATCAAATTGTAGCTAAGGTGTACGAATTCTGTTTGTCGCTGCGCGGCTTCCCCCCCCCCCCCCCCCCCGCTTCCGCGCCGCTCGGCCGAAGTAGCCGTGCGGCCGTGCGGTCGTTTTAGATGAACTAAAGCATGTAGAGCTATCGCGTAAAATATAATGATTTAGAGTATGATTTCAGGAAGTACTGTGCCAAATTTTAACTAGAAATATCAAGTAGTTTCGGCGTAATCGTCGGTTGAAAAAATTTTTGTATCTCGGCTCCTATTGGTCCGATCTTAACAAAATTTATAAGAAAATTCATGGTTTTTTTGCGTACATTAAGATGCATTTCGCCGCGATTCTCTAACTCAAAAATTGGCTGAAATAAAAAAAATTTTTTATTAAAAATGTTGCTAAGTATTAATATTAAGAAAAATTATTTTTACCGTTTCTTAATTACGTTATAATCAGTCGATTAAACGCAGTTTGGATTCAATTATCGTTCCTGGATCGAATTGGATATCAATTTGAACTTTTCGGCTAAATAATTTTTCACAAGCCGCCATTTTAAGATATCGAGATCGGGCTTCAATTTTTACGTTTTCTGTACTAAAAGTCATCTTTGAGTGCTAATCCGATAAATAAAGATCATATTCTATAAAAACCATGGCAATGTGAAAATTGAAAAAAAAAATTTTTTTTAATAATTTAGTCGGAAAAACATTAATTTTGCAATAATGAATATATGTATCTTATAGAAAATTCAATGCTGATCAACTTTTGTCCCTACCTTTTTTTGCGTAAATTGAGTAAAAAAAAAGTTAATCAAGAAAAACTGAAAAAAAAGCATTTTGGTAACTTATTTTGCAATAATAACAATATTCCCGATCGTGTCCGAATCAGTAAGTAACTACCAACATATTTCAACGATAAAACAAACTCTTGCGCGAACTTTCTGATAAGATGCTTTTGAACTCCCTGACTCCCGGACTATAAGTGAAGATTATCAAACTAGTCTTATAATCTCAGGTAGTTACCATTTTTATCATTCAAATTCTGCTGAAATAAGCCTTTCTGTAGAATTACATATCTGTTCATAAAGCATTTATTTTGCAAATTTTGAATTATTATTTGTTCACGTTCAGCCTCCGAGATCGCCCTTTACCCACATAAAATTTTCGGAAACACTACCCATTTTTTCACCGTAGTTTTTGATGCCCAATTTTTTCTGCCCATACTCTCAGCATCGCGGGTTTCGCCGGGGACATCCGTAGGTAGCCACTACATAGTAAGCTGTGCTACATTCTCAGAAGATGGTGAACATATGTTGGCCTGCCACGCATTGCTACCGTTGGTATGCGTTGATCAGCCCGGACTAGTAGGAGAATACAAAAAAAACCCTTCAGCTAAGGAAAGATAGAAGATGGCATCACTCGTTTATGCTCATTATTAAAATCAATCATGGATAAAAGTTTCAAAATATTAGTTTATTTTTCGTTTATTATACTAATATTAGTTTATATAATAAATAGTAATACTAATATTAGTTTATCAATGTTATTTATATAAATAACATTGATGCAAATGTACCGAATACATCTGAGGAGGCGATAAATTCGAGCGAATCAAAAAAATGGAAAATTGCAAAGAATTTTGAAATCGATAGTCTAAAGAAAAATAAAACTTGGCAATTAGTAGATAAAACATTGAATAAAAAGGTTATTGATGTTAAATGGGTATTTAAAAAGAAAAGTGATAATAGTTATAAAGCTAGATTAGTAGCTCGCGGTTTTCAACAAAGAGAATATATCGATAATGTTTATTCGACAGTAAGTAAAATGCATACGTTAAAAATTCTATGGTCATACTGTCGCCAAAATAATTTGTTTATTGATCAAATGGATGTAGAAACAGCATTTCTGAACGGTCAAGTAATATCAGAAGTATACGTCAATCAACCAGAAGATTATGAAGTAGGAAATAAAGTTTGTAAATTGCAAAAAGCATTATACGGATTGAGAGAAAGCCCAAGAGCCTGGTATAATTGTTTTCATCAATGTATGTATAAATTAAATTTTACAAGAAGTAATTATGATTATTGTTTGTACGTAAATAACGCAAGCAAGGATTCTATATATATACTAGTTTTTGTGGACGACTTATTGATTTGCTGTAAAGATAAAGATAATATAAATAAAATAAAAACAAAAATGATGCAAAGATTTTCAATGAAAGATTTGGGTAAAGTAAGTGAATACATAGGCATTAATATTGAATATAATGACGAACGAAATAAAATGACTCTAAGTCAAACCAAGTATATAGAATCATTGGCTGCAAAATACAATCTAGAAAATGCTAAACTATATGATACTCCCATGGAAACAAATTTAAGTCTAGAACAAGCTAGTGAAATAAATCAAGGTATTAAATATAAAAATCTGATAGGCGAATTACTATACATTACAGGCAAAAGGCCAGATATAACATATAGTGTAAATTATTTAAGTCGATACCAAAGTTGCTATGATGAAACTCATTTTAAGTATGCAATGATAGTGTTAAAATATCTTGTTAAAACAAAAGTTCTCAAATTAACTTATTATGATAATGTAAAAAGCGATATATTAGATTGGATGGTAGATTCAGATTATGCAGGTGATAATCTAGATATGAAATCTACAACCGGTTTCATTATACGATTATATAGAAACTTGATCTTTTGAAAAACATATAAAAAAAGTACAATAACAAAATGCTCAACTTTTGCAAAGTATACAGTCATGTTAGAAGCTGTTACAGAAGTTTTATTTGTAAAAAATTTACTAAGCGATATTTTTGATAGAGAATTAGAAACTTCGATACAAATGTATGAGGATAATACTGGCGCTATTGCAATTGCAAAATTTGGAAATTTTACGCACCACTCAAAGCACATTGAAGTGCAATATCACTACACAAACGAAAATTATGAAATGGGAATAATTGATATTATAAAAATTGATTTAACATTAAATTTAGCTGACATGTTGACTAAAAGTTTAGATAAAATTAAATTCTTGAATATTAGAAAAGCGTTACGAGTGATATGAAATGAAAATCGAAAGGACTGTAAAGTAAGTTCAAGAAAAATGTAAATTAAGTTAATTGAAATCTTATAAAGGCAAAGATTGTAAATTTAAGAAAGCGTGTTGAATAATAGATAAATAGACACTCTTTGCCTATATCTCACCTTTTCACACTGGTCGCGCCACTTCTTGTTTAAATACAATTTTGTACATCGAGACATGCGCGATTCCGAGAACACACATATGTATATATAGTATAATACAATATAGAGAAGAGCGTTCGCCTGCACTATACTCGCGCTCATTCTCACTCTCTGCTGTAAGTCTCAGAAGGAGACACGTGCTAATGCTGGTGCATCACTATTAGTAAAATAAAGTTACTTTTATTATCAAAACTACACTCATTCAACTCACGACTTCAACAAATAATTATACTTGCAATATAAGGTCTCGATCAAAGACAACCTCCCAAATAAAATAAATAATTTGTACGAACCCTAGAAGTCAAATTCGGCCCTTACATATGCATAACCAAGTATTATAATTTGATATTTTTAGAAATCTGTTCAACTTAGTTTGTGAGCAGACTCACAAGGAACATTTTGCACTTTGGTAGGCCTTAAAACATGGAGCGGTTACTTCAGCGGTACAGTTCAAGCTGCGGCAATTACATAAAAATACTATGATTTTTGGTAAGTAAAAGCTTCCAAATATTATTAAATATTAAATACGCTGAATGCATATTTTTCAGATATGAAAGTAGTGTATAATACTTATATTTTAAGGGAAAAATATAGTTTGTAGAGTACTAATATATATATATTTTTTTTACTAGTATCAATTTTTTGACTTTTTTTAAGGATTTAGCCCTGTTATAAACCCTGAAGTTAAAGGGACGAATTAAAAAAAGAGTTGTTCAACGTTATATTTTATAAATTTAAATCGTATTATTTGCAATTTTTTAGCCTGATGAGGCTGGTACAAATAGCCATCGAAATAGCAAACGTCGCAAATATATAATATCAAAGAAAATGAATTATTATTTTGTTTAATTTAAATTTGCCCTCAACTGATCGCTGATAACTTATTCACATTATAACTATATAGGATTAGAGTTTACTTGCTTACACGTATATTGTTGCTTAACTTTCATGATTGAAAGACCATGGTGCAAAGTATTTAGCCAGAACACATCACGCTCTAAGTAGCTGAATTATACAACAGGCATTATTAGGTTAGAGTGGTATAAAATATTTTACTGTAATATTTTCGGTGCTAATTCACTTATTATTAATTTTAGAAAAAATTTCAATCATGGATTTTTTTAATTTGTTCGAAACGAGGGGATTTGGAAAAGTAAAAAATTATATTTTTGAGTAAAGGACCTATTGGAATAATAATCACTGTCAGTTTGGTCGTGCAGCTCAGTTGCTATCAAAAAGTTTAAACTTTATAAAATTGATAAATACAACAAAGTGATAAAAAAAATTTGCTTATACTTTCAATTTCAGTATCTTCTCGTTTTTGCTTTTTCAAAGAGAATTTTGAAAATTTTGAAATTTAAAATTACGATGGATTTCATGTGTCTGTTCTTCAGGGAGAACAATGTATTTTTAAAAAATGTATGTATGTATGTACGTACATATTTACGTGCGCAAAATTTGTCCGGACCATATTTCTGGAACGAATCAATAAAAAGAAACTCAAATTTTATGTGCAGACTGATTGAATCCCAACTTAGATTTGCCGTATTTTTTAGAATTTGTAAGAAATTTCGAAAGTTATTTTTTTCAATAAACTAAATTTTTCGTCCATGTACATAGATGTAAAAAATTTAATCCCATATTCTAAAATAAACTGACTAAATGCTATAAAGAGCAACATATTTTGATGTAAAATGGCATGCTCTTTCCGAATCTAAGATCAGATTTGAACAATTTGGCACCAAAAATTAAATATGGCCACCGAAACATACCTAAAATTCAAGCATCGACTGTGCACTTGTTAATTTAATTTTGCTTGCAAAATTGAAAATTCTAGTTCATTTTTATGAAAATTCTTGATCACGTATTAACTGCTCATGTAAGTTTTTATAACTCAAAAACAAATTCATATTGTTAGAATATAGATACATGTATACTGTAAACTTTAGGTGAGAACAAGAATGTAAACAAACTCCGACGAATACGACTCCCCTCCTAATGGTATACGTGAGAGTCGTACGATGGATACTGCGTAGCGCTCAGACTCGCGCTAGACGCTGGAGAGCTCGGTATATATAGCATGCGTAGCATGTACTACATATATTTTATAATAAAATTTCTCTTATAATAGATAATCCTCTCACTCTTGGTTTACTTATTTCAACATGGTAGAGCCACGTGGAAACTCGGAAATGTTCCAATGAAAATAATTAAACTGAGAAGAGTTCAAATAAAAATATAAGTAAAGCTACGTAAAAGAAGTGAAAAAGAATTAATCCAGAAAAATAGATTTTGTGAAAATCAAAAAATAAAAGGTGATTCATATGGATTAAAAATATTGAAAGAAACCCATGTTCACGAAAAGAAATCAAGATGGACAAAAAAGATATTTCGATACCAGTGCTTAAAGCAGAGGATTATAACATGTGGAAAAAGAGAATCACTATGTTTATGAAGATAGAAAAATGTGATGAAGTGATAAAAAGAAAAAAGATAGAATCGGACAAGACTGAGTGGGATGATCAAGATATAAAGGCTATAAATATCCCATATAGCACGCAATACTCCAGGAATATTGCTGGAAGGTTACTTCTGTAGGTAAAGTAGGGTGAATTGTATTGCTGGAAGGTTACGTAACCAGCAGGACACGGTCAGGCAACATTGCTGCGAAGTTGAATGTCTGTTTTAATATTACACAGATTCGATCGGTATTCCGATCCAACCCGAAAAAAGTAATACTACAGTAATATTGTAGTAAGCTTACTAAACCTTCCCAGAACATTAATATATTAAATTTTTTTTCGGATTTTTGGGTAAAAAATATCGGTACGTTGTAATATTACAGTAACATTGCAGTAATGTTGCGTAATGCTACTACAACATTGCCGGAATATTTGAAAGTTCGCCGATGCAAAACTTCTCACCACTGATTACGTAGTAGTAATATTGTGGTAAAGTTGCATAATCTTCCAAGAATATTAATGCATTCTGGAAATTTTTTGTGGTAACATTACGCAACATTACTGCAATGTTACTGTAATATTTCCTATGGAAGAAATTTTGGTATGAAATCCGAAAAAAAATTTCCAGAATGTATTAATATTCTTGGAAGATTATGCAACCTTACCACAATATTACTATTACGTAATCAGTGGTCAGAAGTTTCGCATCGGCCAACTTTTGAATATTCCGGCAATGTTGTGGTAGCATTTCGCAACATTACTGCAATGTTACTGTAATATTACAACGTACCGATATTTTTTACCCAAAAATCCGAAAAAAAATTTAATATTAATGTTCTGGGAAGGTTTAGTAAGCTTACTACAATATTACTGTAGTATTACATTTTACGGGTTGGATCGGAATACCTATCGAATCTGTGTAATATTAAAAGGAACATTGAACTTCGCAGCAATGTTGCCTGACCCTGTCCTGCTAGTCACATAACCTTCCAGCAATATAATTCATCCTACTTTACCTACCAAAGTAACCTTCTAGCTATATTCCTGGAGTATTGGGTGCTATGTGGGATTATATACATCTAGATTTCAATTAAGCAATTGGAATTTGTATGTGAAGAAACAACGGCTTATAATATAACAAAAATTACATGAAATATACTTAAAAGAGTTTACAGCACTACAAATTGTGTATAGAAATAAATTATAAAAATTGAGACTAGAAAATTATAAAGATACAGCTACATTCTTTAATGATTTTGAAAACTATGTGAATGAATTAAAAAGCGATGGTGCCAAGATAATTGAGAAAGAAAAATTAAAGTACATATTAAATACGTTGCCAATTCAATATAGTCACATTGAGGATTTAATTGATACGTTGAAAGAGGAAGATAAGATTGTAGCATACGTGAAAAATAAAATCCAAATAATAGAAATGAAGAATCAAAAAGAAAAAGAAGAAAGAAAATCAAATGTGTTTTCTGCAAAAAATGGAGATTGTTACAATTGTGGAAAAAAGGACATTACGCACGGGAAGGCATAAATGGCAGAGAAAACGGCCCAAGCGGATCAACATAGCTGGGTACAACACATAGCCGTGGTCATCATCGAGGCCGCGGTAGAGGCGAAAAAGGCAACTACAATAGAGAGCGTGGAATTTATCATCAGCAGCAGCAAGGTGTGACTGCTACAGCAGAGCAGAACGATACAGACGCCAACACATGGGTGGCAATGGCACGTGTAGCTGATACAGGAAACGTAAAGATAAGATCATATTATTAATAATGATAGATATTTTGAAAAGTCAATAGAATGCAAAAGAGCCAATAAATATATATTCAGGTGATAATAAACATGTGAAATGTACAAAAATAGGAAAAATAATTACGAATTTTGATGTGTTTGGAAAACTAAATAAAGTAGAAATGAATAATGTATTTTATGTAAAAGAAATGCGTATGAATTTAATTACTTTTGGTAAGTTAACTGAGAAAAACACAATTATTTCAAAAGAAAATATGGCTAAAATTATGAATCAAGAAAATGAATTTGTAGCTATAGTTTATGATTTTTTAACACACCCTGACTTAAAGTGCATACTTTATTCCCGGCATACTCAGAAAAAAGATGCGTTCAATCCTTATCCCCGCTCTCGTCTGTATAGTGACAAGTGCTGTTTATGCCAGAGGCGAAGGCGAGGCTTTTTAAGTTTTTGTAAGGAAACCAGAGCGAAAACGATTGTCAAAATGGGATAAAAAGGTAAATATAGGAGTTTTAGTAGGATACAGTAAAGTAGGTTATAGAATTCTTTTAAATAGTAAAATAATAATAGTACGAAATGTAGAATTTGTAGAAGAAAATATTAAATGCATCAATAATTCTGTCGAAAGTGCTGATGAAAATGATGAATTGAATTTTAAAATAAAGAAAATTTGAAAAGAAAGTCGAAAAACAAAGAAAACTCCGGTAACCGGAATTTGAAAATTATAATATTTATGTGAATTATTATAAAGTAACAATTTCTTGTATGTTTGAGGAGGCGATGATGAGTAAAGAATATAAATATTGGAAAGAAGCTATGAATAAAGAAATTCTGAGTCTTAATGAAAATGAAACATCGAAATTAGTTGAAAATGTTCAAAATAAAAAAATATTAGATGCAAAATGGGTTTATACTAAAAAAACAAATAATCTTCATAAAGCTAGGGTAGTAGTTCAAGGATTTCAACAAACCGAAGAAATTGATGATATATGTGTGTAGCGAAAATGCAAACTTTAAAAATTTTATTCTCTTTTTGTTGTCAATTTGGATTTATTATAGAACAAATGAATGTTACAGTATTTCTCAATGAAAAATTAAGCTCAGAAGTATATGTCAGTCAACCTCAAGGTTACAATGATGGAACAAAGAGAGTTCGTAAGTCGTTAAAAGCTTTATACGGACTACGAGAAAGTTCAAGAGCATGGTATGAAAGTTTTGTTAAACACTTGTTAAAGTTAAAATTTCAAAGGAGTAATATTGACTACTGTTTGTATACACATGGACAAGAAAATTAAACTATATATTTGTTAATTTATTTTGATGATTTACTGATCTCTTAAAGAAATAAGAATAAGATTAAAATAACTAAAAAAGCACTGCCGAATAAATTAAAAATGAAAGACTTAGGTGAAATAAATGAGTATCTAGGAATTGAGATAAACTACAATTATCATAAAAATCAAATGAAACTAAGTCAAAAAAATATATAGAGTCTTTAGCAAATAAATACCAACTACAAAAGACATGAATCTAGAATATGCAAAAATAATAAAGGTGAGACGCTCGAATGTTTTGTGCATGCCAATTGGGCTGACGGTGTTATAGACAGAAAATCTACGTCGGGCTATGTAATCAAATTGTATGAAAATTTTATTGATTGGAAATCTCCTGAACAAAAATGTGTAACAAAAGCGTCTACTTATATAGAATATGTAGTACTATCTAAGGCTGTAAGCGAAGTCAAATTAGTAAACGAAATAATACAATTTTTCAATATTAAATTAGATACTCTGATAAAGATTTATGAAGATAATTCTGGATTAATAAATTATGAAATGTGCATTTATCGCTCCAATTCTAGTATAGTTGAAGGAGAATAATTTTTATACATCTCTTCGAGCCACATAGATATCTTTAGTTTACGCCGACGTTTCGAGCCGTTACGGCTGCACTTCAGGGCTTAATTAGTATAAAATTCAAATATTCTAAAACCATGCTTTAATATTTAATCGGACAACCAAGTAGACAATGACCAACAGAACTGATCAGTCGATCGGTGATCCCCACCGGTGTCGCATCAACATCTGGCGGCATCGGTAGTGTCTGTTCTGTTGGTCATTGTCTACCTGGTTGATCGGTTAAATATTAATTGCCGGCATGGTTTTAGAATATTTGAATTGTAAACTAATTAAGGCTACTAATTAATTGTATACCAACGTCGGCGTAAAATGAAGATATCTATGTGGCTCGAAGAGATGCATAAAAATTATTCTCCTTCAACTGGAGTAATAAATATTGCTAATTATGAAAATTTCACAAAAAACTCAAAACATATAGGGATCCACTATCATTTTGTACGTGAGCATGTAATAGAAGAGTATGTAGCAGATATATTTATTAAAGCGTTAGATAAAGAAAAATTTATAAAGTTTCGAAAGTTATTAATGCAATCATAACAGATCCAGGTTCAACTAGGGCGTTTTCATCTGTTCATTCACCGTAAGTCGTCGGACGCAAATGATGAGTCCAAGTGGGGTCTTCTACCGTGAGCGTCTGATGCAGCAGGACCAGCGTGGTGGTTGCTCGCCCGCACTAACGTTTAAAGTAAAACGGCAGCAATGGCGCCCTTTATAACAGGCGTACTCCCGAATTCAGGGCCAGAGAGAAGGATATGCTGAATTATATTGTACTTTGTAATTTTGTTATTATTTCGGCATCATGCGAATCCGTGTGAATCCTGGCTGTCTATCGTAGCAAGCGTTTGAATCTCGCGGTTGACTGCTCCAGTATCGATAGTAACCGAGAAGTCGAGCGCACATACATCGCGATCGAAGAGGCGTGAGGCGAGCGAGTCTGTTTCAGCACGGGCAATCGGCCCAAGCGAACCAACCAATAGGAGAGTGCGTTGTACGCCAGCAGGGGAGAGCGAAAACGTGAGGGGAGCTATACGAAAGCCAGCCGACACTCACCTCCAGCCAGGTCCCGAAGGATTTTTTTTGTGTCTCTTAAATTGTGCTATTATTTAGGATTCCAGGATCTAGTGGTTGGACTTTTGGATAAAGGTGAGTGGGTCACTTTTCTTAACCCAACCCATTAACGCCCAGAATGGACGATGTTGACATCAAAGATTGAATCATCACCACGTAATGAATTCGCGCGAAAAAAATTCGGGACCACTGTTTCTTATGTAAAAAAGGCTGCTCTTTCTAATGGTATGGATTAAAATTTTCTAAAATTCAATTTTATTATCAAAAAATAAAAAATAATGAAAAAAGGCACTTTTTGAAAAATTTTTTTTTAAATCGATTTTTCTACCGCTTTACATTTTTCTATGCATATAAAAGTCATATGCAGACTGGCATAGAGACCTATATTTAAAGATTCCGCGGCGAGTTTAGCTCCTAAATTTTTTTATCGACAAAATGGCGTCCTATATCTAATGTTTGTTTTATATTCACCAATTATTTTCTTTAAAACTGTCTACTTTTAAAAAAAATTTTATAACAATAAAAATATCTTCGAATTAGTCAAGGAATACTCTCAAATTTTTTCAGATTGATCCAGGAAAATTCTTGATTTTTTGAAAATTCGGATAATTGAAATTTTGAAAAACGTGCGGAAAAATCTGAAACAATCTGAACAATAATAAAAGAACCGTGAATATTTTATAGTGGAAATCTATACCTAGCTTTTATAAGTATTATGCGAATTCCTACGCATATTTAAAAAAAATAAAATGAATTTTTTCTTAAAATCT
Organism: Philotrypesis tridentata; assembly: GCA_018906965.1. Lineage (NCBI taxonomy): Eukaryota > Metazoa > Arthropoda > Insecta > Hymenoptera > Pteromalidae > Philotrypesis > Philotrypesis tridentata. Next base: position 173,179 of record JACCIB010000174.1, on the reverse strand, counting down.
ATAAAGTTTAAGCAAATTTTGTAAAGAATAAAAATGTCTTAGAATTCATCAAGGAATGCTCTCAATTTTTTTCAGATTTTTTCCACACTTTTTTCAAAATTTCAATTTTTCGAATTTTCAAAAAATCCAAAATTTTCTCGGATCAATCTGAAAAAAAAATTGAAAGTATTCCTCGACTAATTCTAAGATATCTTTATTCTTATGAGATTTATATAAAAGTTAACATTTTTCCAGAAAAAAATTGGTGCATATAAAACAAATAAATTTGCATATAGCACGCTATTTTGTTGAGAAAAACAATTTTACGAGCTACGCCCGCCACGGAGTCATTAAATATAGGTCTCTATGCCAGTCTATATATGACATATGCATATGCATAGAAAAATGTAAAGCGGTCGAAAAATCGACTAATAAATTTTTTTTTCAAAAAGTGCGTTTTTTTCATTATTTTTCATTTTTATGGATGATGAAATCGAATTTTAGAAAATTTTAATCCATGCCATTGGAAAGAGCAGCCTTTTTGCGTAAGAATCAGTGGGTCCCGAATTTTTTATGCGCGAATTCATTACATGGTAAAGATTCAAACTTTGATGTCAAAATCGTCCATTCTGGGCGTTAATGGGTTAATTAGCTGAGCTTTCTCTGGCGGTCACGAAGGCAGTTCCATGCGTAATAGAGTGGAGTGTTCTCGAGAGTAATCTTTGCTGAGTACAGGTTGGACTCGCCCGACATCTGCGGAATTAGGATTACAGAGTGAGAAGCGTCAAGACGTCAGACGCAGACGGGTCCTCGGCCACACATAGGTTAAACAGAAGCGATTAAACTAGGATGTGCAATAGCGACTGTAGGCTTAAGGTCAAGTAGACTGAACGTACAGAAAACCTAGAAGTCCGGGAGTCCTGTATTTTTGTTGACCACTTTCTTCCAGGTTTAATTTTATTGTCAACTATGTTAGTCGTGACCTACTGAAAGTAACCCTGAGTTTTCGGCTTCGGGCCTGACCGGGAATATTGTTATTATTGCAAAATAAACTTCAAAAAACCACTTTTTCCATTTTTTCGTAAATAATACTTTTGTCACTCATTTTTTATGTAAAAAAAGGTTATGATGAAAGGTGTTTAAAATGAAATTTCCAATAATATACATGTACTTCCGAATGCAAAATAAACTTTCTTCATCGCTAAATTGTTGAACAAAATTTTTTTCTATTTTTCATACTGTCACAGTTTTTACAAAAAAAATTATTAACATCGTATAAACTCTCAAATATGACATTTGGTATGAACAATGTAAAAATCGGTGTCTGATTTCAGTATTTCAAAATGGCGTTTTATTGCAAAATTATTTACACTAAAATTTCAAATTCATTTCCAAATTGCCCATTGAACGATATATGGATCCAACCGCGTCTTATCCACAGCTTAATATACTTTAAAAAGGAATTTTCTTAAAGGAATACACAATGAATCTATGCATCCATTCGAGCCAAAAATAATCCTTTATTGCTTACGTTTCGAGCTGGGTACAGCTCCTAATCAGGGTTAACACAAGTCACATTAGTTAACAAGTCAAATTACAAAAAAATGTCAATAAAAATAAATTAAATAAATTATAATATAAAAACAGCAAAACAATAAAATACCTAAAAAGTAAAACTTTGATACATTTAAGACATCTCCAATTACGGAAGAAGGCCAAAAATGATTGGAAGCAGCGCTTAATTACACATAAAATAGTAAAAAAACTAAATTAAATAACAAAAAATTCTAATAATTATAATATTTCCTTATTGTGAACAAAGCGAAATAGGGTTATAATAATAATAACAATGAATTTTTATATAAATTTTGTTAGGATCCGACCAATAGGAGCCGTGATCCGAAATTTTTTTCATTCGCCGATTACGCCGAAACTACTGAACATTTTTAGTTGAAATTTCGTACAGTGCTTGTTCACATAATTCTCAACATGATAACATTTTTTTCGTTAAATGCAGATGGCTTAGTTTGTCGGAAACGACCAATGAATAATTGAAAATCATGTGCGGCCGGACAGGATTCGAACACGTTAATTGTAATTTGTCCGGGAGTCCTGGGATTGGGATTAGAAGTTCGTGCTACTCGAAATTTTATTGTCGGATCTGGTAGGTGTTAGTGCACTGATATCTCGGTAACAAAAGCTGCTATTGCAATTAATTTTTCTTCATTTAACGTGTTTTTTGTCAGCTTTAACGCTATGCTAACGGAATTGTCATAGGTACAATTCACACACCCCAAATTACAAATTTTTCTTAAAAAAATCTTTTTTAGCTATGTATACAACCTTTGTATGCGTATATTGCGCTACGAAAACTTTTTATGATAAATTCAAATATTTTTATGATAACAGCAGTGCAATGCATGCATACAAAGGTTGTGTACATAGCTAAAAAAGATATCTTTTCAGAAAAATTGGTAATTTGGGTTGTTTGCATTGCACCAATGTCAAGTTAATTAGCGTAGTGTTAAAGTCTTACAAACACACCTGCGTATTTAACACGTTAAATGAAAAATAAAATTAATTGCGATAGCAGCTTTTGTTATCGTGATAATCAAATTACAATTAACGTGTTCGAATTCAATCCGCCGCCGTGTAGCGCTGCCCCCGCCACTGCGCCAGTCGGCCAAAAACCGCGCGGCCGCACGCCATTTCCGACAAACTAAACCGTCTACAGTTATCGGGAAAAATATTCTCATTTTGAGTATTATTTCAACAAGCACTGTACCAAATTTCAACGAAAAATATTAACTACTTTTGATGTAACCGTCGAATGAAAAAAAATTTGTATCTCGGCTTCTTTGGTCGGATCTTAACAAAATTTATATAAAAATTCATGGTTTTTTACATAATTTAAGACGCATTTTATCGCATTTCTCTAACTTTAAAATTGGTGAAAATAATTAATTGTAAGAAAATTCCTTTTTAGCGTTTATTAATCATATTATAAGTTGTCGATTAAACGCGGTTCGATCCATTTATCGTTCCATGGGCAATTTGGAAATGAATCCGAAATTTTAGGGTAAATAATTTTGCAATAAAACGCCATTTTGAAATACTGAAATCAGACACCGATTTTTACATTGTTCATACCAAATGTCATATTTGAGAGTTTATACGATGTTAATAATTTGTTTTGTAAAAACTGTGACAGTATGAAAAATAGAAAGAAATTTTTGTTCAACAATTTAGCGATGAAGAAAGTTTATTTTGCATTCGGAAGTACATGTATATTATTGGAAATTTCATTTTAAACACCTTTCATCATAACCTTTTTTTTTGATAAAAAATGAGTGACAAAAGTATTATTTACGAAAAATTGGAAAAAGTGATTTTTTGAAGTTTATTTTGCAATAATAACAATATTCCCGGTCAGGCCCGAAGCCGAAAACTCAGGGTTACTTTCAGTAGGTCACGACTAAGATAGTTGGACAATAAAATTAAACCTGGAAGAAAGTGGCCGATATCTCACTATTGAACTCCTCCTCACTCCCAGACTATATAGAGATGCGCGAGAGTCACACTACCTAAGCGATGGCTATCTAGATATTTTATTAGAGTTTCTTGATGAAAGAAAATCGAGTGCACAATTTTATGCCCAAATATGCTCCTAACTTTGTATATTTTTTCATTATAGCCAGTACTCAAGTACGCATTTAAGCATATGCATGTACTTAAGAACATACTTAAGCGCGTAATTTTTCATATACCGAATCTTGGTCTAAAAAGCATCCGTGATAATACGTGCCTTCAACAAAATTTTTACTATATATTTTTGAACGTATTTTATTACGTTTTTAAATATTATATTACTGTTTCTTGATATACTATTAGCATTTCTTGATATTTTACTAGCGTTTTATTGTGCGAAGATATCGTGATCATTTCGGGAGAATCTTTTGTGTAATATTGCGCTCAATTTAAATTTTATACGGTTATATTGTGGCTGTTTATACATAATTATGAAATTAGAAGTTAAGATTTTGATTAAATTGTGTGCACTGCTAAATAGACAGCCGACTGAATTCAGTTTCATTTCCGAACCGCCCTCTCTCCTTTCCATGTATCGGGGCTGGGCTAGTCAGGGCAAATCCGCCTGACTTTGCGGGTTCATTTAAAAGAGTAGCAAGACTCTGGTGTTGGTAAATGTCAAGCGCCATAAGGTTTAAGTAAATTCGCAAAGAAGAGCCGAAATATAGCGCTGGCATGACACAGAAAGTCCAACGTTATAATCTTCATAGTTTAGAAACTTGAAATGACGATTTTATTACAATGATCAAAATTATCTATTTTACTTTCATAAGGTAATCTTTTTTTTAATTGTTGTTGCTTCTATCGCTCTATGTACTAGATTAGTAGAAATGGGTTTACTCAATTCCTTCAAGCCAATAAAGTGTTTTATTCAAATTATGGTTCTCGCCAATATTTCGAGTCGCTGGGACTCATCATCAGAACTAAAATATAACGTACAGAAACTATAAATATTTTACAATGTACATAATAATACATGATTTACAAGAATTTTTTTCATAACGATCGCATAGCTGCTCGGTTTCCTCGTGCTATAACAATAGTTAATCGAAACTTAATAAACTAAAGTTTACAATATTTTACTTAATAAAAAGTCAACAAAAAGAACTCGTCTAATCGCAACAAAAACATTTATGCATTGAATTTCGACTTACACTAAAACACTATAAATTAGTTTCGGTGTCGCGAGATGGCGATGCGACACCGATGGACGGCGTTAGCAGACTGTGAAAAGATAACAAGCTGGACCATTCATCTGTTGATGAAAGTATAACGACCAGGGATGCAACAGAAGAAAGAGGCACAAAAACGTATTCATCCAGAGACGGAGAAAGCCCGTGTCACAGTGTAACTGCCCTCACCATAGTCGTATTTGTTACAATACCATTAACCGTAGAATGGAAAGTTTTCAACATCTTTTTGTATTATTACGGCCTTGTCAAGTCCTCATACGAGTTTTATATGACTCTGCATTGTCTAAGTTTATATTTAAGTAACGAATTCGCCTGGAAAAAATTTTGAAGTCACTGTTTCCCATGTATTAAAGTGTGCTCTTTTTAATGGTTGGGGTTAAAATTTTCTAAAATTCAATTTTATCATGTCAAAATCAATAATAAAAAAAATGCAATTTTGCGAAAAAAAATTTTTGACTTTCCAAAAAATAAAAAATTTCAGAGTAATCTTTGACTAATTCTAAGGTCGTTTTACTTCTATGAAATTTTTATATAAGTTCAGTTTTTCAGAAAAAATCTATGAATATAAAAACCAAAATGTTTATATGGGCCGTCATTTTATTGAACAAAAAAATATTTTCGGGCATAAGCACCACGCATTCTTTTAATTTGGACCTCGATGACACTTTGCGAATCACTTTTATGTATATAGAAAAATGTAAAGCGGTCAAAAAATCAATTTAAAAGAAAAATTTCAGAAAAATTCAATTTTTTTTAGTTTCAATTTTTGCATAATAAAATTTAATTTTTAAAATTTTCATTCCTATTATAAAAAAGAGCACCCTTTCACATATGGAAAGCAGTGGTTGCCGAATGTTTTCCATGAGAAGTTATTACATGGTGATAACTCAAACTTAGGTATCGAAATCTGTCGTTCTGGGCGTTAATGGGTTAATAATTGAATGTATTTAATAAATCTGAACATTTTTAAAAATAATTATTCACTGAAAATTATAAAGTCAATAATTTGGATAACATGGTGTAAAAGGTCAGTAAGCAGTAATATACACCACTTTTACGTTAGGTAAAGTAAAGAAATAACACGTGCATCGAAAGGGCTTTCTGCTGCCTCAAAACTCCGTGGAAAGTCGAGTTTTTCCATGCAGTGTCGGAGCGGGAAGTAAAAATTTTTACCTCCCGCTGCGAGATATACATATGTATACATACATATAAGAAAAATAAGACACTATATTCATATATACATATATATATTGTGACGAGTATCCTCACACCGCATGCTATTTTATTGAATACATATGTTTTTATATATTTGCATGTGAGACTTTTCAGATGTTCCCGCGCACCAGAGCTGTTCAGAGGCTGATGTATTTGTGAACGCGTCGTCTGGTGAGAGAGCACGTAGGAGAGAGAAGCTCGTAGCGTCATGTTAGACTAGATTCAGACTCGATTCGACTATCGAGCGCGCAGGCCGTGTCCTGAGAGAAAGATAGCGTCCTTTCAGTGCAACAATTATCTATTATTATTTATTGTTGAGTCACTTTCGTTCCCGCGTGTGCGAGCATAGTGCATTGTACGCTTGCGATTGAGGCTACCTAGCATCGGCAGCTGGAGTGTAGCGAGACCACGAGTTGATCTGTGTGCGAGCGTTCTCCGCAGTTTTGTAAGTACCGGCTTTTCTCTCTCACTCTCACCAGCGCGTTCAAGATCATTAGCTTTCTATCGACCGTGAGTTTGTGTGCAAAGGTAGCACATTTGTACATATTTTATTACTGAGATTCTTTTACTTTATTAGTACAATATACGCAATAGCCTTTTACCGAACTTTCCGTATGTTTCATTTACAAGTATTACATTCTCCCTGTTCTCCTTTATCTAAAACTCACGGAGAATTTAAGTAGAGTAATCTACATATAACGAGTGTATATAATCCCCGTTACATTGGCGCCCATCAGTGGTTAGATTTAGCTGGAGCAGGGAATATTTGAATTTTGTAGGAAAAAAAATTTTGTAAGTGCGAAAACGCGAGTGTTTGTTGGGATCGAGTAAGCGTGCGGAGATATACATTGCGTGTATAGTGTAGCGAACGAGCGCGAACGTTGCCGAGTTTTTACATCGCGCGGCTAGACTTGTCGTCCGCGAACATAAACATTGCGCGCTTCCAGGTATCGAAAATTTTAGCGTTGGCTGAAATATTATTTGGAGAAATAAGTTTTATTTTCTCGTCGCGCGATGTATATGTTCGATGTCTGCGATTAATCAGTATATGTAATTAATGGATTAATAGTTGAATCTCAGATTGCAATTATATTAGGGGAGTAATTGTTTTTGTTTAATATTATTGATTGAACAATTGAGTATAAATAATTGTTTATTTCCTATTAATATTAAATAGTATTTTTATTATTTATGTTTATTTATTATAATCGACTGGTAAATTTTTCTCTTTATTTTATATATTGTTGTGTGTGATAGCGCTGCTAATAGCTATAGCATACGTGCGCAGCTGATTATATGTGTGTGTATCAGTGTATCACCGAGGTAGGGTTAGATACAGGTATACTGTACGGAGCGTATCGCAACGGCGAAGCGTTGGCTTACCGACAGGATAGATTACTGTTTGAGTTTTAATTTTGAAATTGAACTTCAATTTTCTTTTCGGCGTACGTTTGTTTAATTTGAATTGAGATGTTTGACGATATATTTGATTTTATTTTGTTTGTTCGTTAGACGATTTAAGCGAAATTTTTTTCAATTTAAAGTTTAAAAAAGTAAACTCTTAATTCGAGTACAGCTCGGTATTAACATTTTTTTGTTTTGGTTAAAAATTTTATTTTTTGAATTTTCTTTCGAGTCGGAAAATTTTCTTTTGAATTTTTTTTTTCCTGTTTCTGGTGGTAATTTTTTTTTGTAGATCACTGAGGTGTAATTTAAAATTGCACAGAATTTCGGACGAAGGAGGCTGTGACTGAATTGAGAGCGACACGCGGAATAATTTGTTTTTCAATTATTGAAATTTTGGTCATTATTGGTTTATTTCTTTCGTAGTTTGTCTCTTGTATATTTTTTTTATTTCGAATGAAAAAATTCGTTTAACTTAGCGGGATCGAATTCGTATTTTGAAAATGGCGATGCGTGTGAATGTTTTCGAAGAAGCGGATCAATAAATTGAGAGATGGGCAATGTCATTGTCTGAGGATAGATTAAATGATTTATTGCAGAGACTTGAAGTAATAACGGACGCGAGTAGATATAATAATGTTGGTAGGTTAATGAGGCGTTTGCGCGGTGATTATACTGCGTATGATTTTGTTGTAACGAATGAGCCTAGCGAGATCGCCATGTCGAGAAGAGACGCGACATTTCAGAAGATTATTTTGAAGGAAGAGAATTTGTCCAATGAAATGAAGTCAACTACGTGGGTGAGACTTAGATTGCCAACAGCTTTAGACTCAGAAGCATCAGGTTTAGAGGCGACTGAAGAACGAGATGTAGAGGGTTTAGATGATATTTTCCGAATGTGGAGAAATGATGATCTAGAATCGACCAGAGTGTCTGTCGAAGAAGATGAAGGCATTTCAGAGGTGCATCCTGTTGTAACAGTAGCAGAGGTGCATAATGAGGATGAAGAGGTTGTAGATTGTCAACGGCGAAACGCTTGTACTAGCAGTGTTGATAAAGGCAACAAGAAAGCTGACTTGCAAGGTAATGGCAAAAGTCAAAATGATCGTGAGGTTGGAGTACAGTTACGAGAGTTGGCTGCACAGCTTGAGTTGTTTAAGAATTCAGAAGCCAAATGGAATGCGTATGTTATGAGCATGGAAAAATCCATGATGGAGCTTAGCAATTATTGTTGCAAATTGTCGGAAGACATGGAGAAATTGCAAGTGTAGTTCCGAGATACGTTTGTGGTACATCGAGAGCCTGATGCTCATAGTACGAGGTTAAATCCAAATGCAACAAAATTTGTTTCCGGTGCAGTGATTAAGACGACTGAAAGGACTAGATTACCGTCAAGAGCGGAACCCCAAGGTGTGTCTCGGGGGAGGAGAATCAGCTGCTTCATTTGGTAAGTCAGTTGGTGAATATTCTTCGATGTCAAAACCAACATATCGTGATATTGGAAAGATTGCTCGAGAGTGGAAGATCCAGTTCAATGGTGGTAAGGAAAGTTGTATTGAGGAGTTTATTCAAAGAATGAATGAATGCAGAACGTCATCGCATTTAGATGATACGGATTCGTTGAACGCGCTGCTTCACGTTATGTCGGAAGGAGCATTAATTTGGTGTAGACAAATGCGTCAAACTTGGAAGACCTGGAAAGATTTCTGCAGCGATGCTAGGAGGAGTTATGGCATAGATCAAGATGTCCAGATGAAGCTATTAGCGGAAGCGCAAGCGCGTACACAGGGTAAAAATGAACCAGTTCGTGATCGTATCATGGCAATGTTAGCGATCATGAGTAGGCTTGATGATCCGCCGGAGGTTACGTTACAGCTGAAAATGATATATGATAATATGCTAGCCGAAATTAGAATCCAGGTGCCTCTAGAGAAAGTAAAGAATATTGGGGATCTTATTACATTAGCTAGGAATGCTGAGAAGCTGATTCATCATAAGAATCATTGTGAGCCTCCATCGCCTGACGGATGCTTGTTGCCAAAATTGGCCTACAAGGTAAAACCTGTCATGGAGGGTAAGGAGAAGAATAAGAGCGGAACAGCAGTTGCGACAGTTGCAGAGCCTGCTGATGTAGGTGAGACCATCCGAGTGGCAATGCGTGATGTCATTGCTGAATTGGGATTAACTTCTACTTCAAGAGGTCATCGTGGAAAGAAGTCGAATTCTAAAGGAGCGAAGTCGCAGCCCCAGACTGCGACTACAGTATCTGATAGCACATCGGAGAAGATAAGTGCTGTTTCTAAAGAAAAGAAAAGTGCTCCTAGAAAGCCAATGAGTGAGCATAAGGATCAGAATACCTGGGGCCCTTGTAAACTGTTTGTCAGGTGTTACGGCTGCGGATGGCCTCGTCACATCACGAAAACGTGTCCCGAGTGCTCGAAGAAGACGACCTCGGGAGATAAGTCGTCTGACGTTAAGAAGGATTCAGAGACGTCGGGAAACGAGAAAGGAAGCAAGTAGTTCAGGCCCTTACGTGTCCTATTAGTGTGGCGGCCTCCCAAGAAGCAAGTCAGGCTACTGAAGAAGCAGTGCTGCCTATTACAGTATTTGATTTATCCAATATTGACTGCAGTCACTGGTGGATGTCAGTGGTTATTGGTGATTTTCATTTACGAGCACTTTGTGATTCGGGAGCTGCACGTACTGCTCTGGGACCGATTGGATTACAGATAGCTACAGCGCTGAAACACGCTATTGTTCCTTATACCGGACCTGGTACGAAACTCGCTGATGGACAGCTTGTGCCGATCTACGGTTATGTTCAATTGCCGTTCACAGTGTTAGATCAATCGCGAATCTTAAATGTTATGATATTAAGTGCACTTGATTCCGAATGTATACTCGGAACAGATTTTATGCGAGCATTTAACGCGATTCTGTTACCTAGAGAAAAAGATTACAATATACACAATATATTACAAATAGAAGGTGGCACCGAATCAGTTCCTCTAGAAATTTATGCTCTCTCAGAAGGAGTAGCAAGCGCTCTCGCAGTCATCGGTTTGGCCGATGTTACCTCAGAACAGCGAAAACGCCTACAAGAGCTGTTAGACAGTTGGCTTCTAGCTGGGGAAGTACCGTTGGGGTGTACACATCTGATCCAGCACAGTATTGATGTGGGGTCTGCGAGACCAATTAAACAACGTTATTATCCAGTGTCAAAGAAGATTGAGGAAGAGATGCATGCTCAAGTGCTAAAAATGTTGGACGCGGGAATTATACGCCGTTCTAGCAGCAGCTAGTCAAGCCCCGTAGTCATGGTCCGCAAATCGGATGGTACCTACCGATTCGGTGTTGACTATCGGAAGCTTAATGCTGTTACAACCGCGAGCGCGTATCCGTTGCCATACATGGATACTATTTTGAATAAGCTTCAGAAGGCGAGATATATTTCTACCATTGACCTCAGTGCAGCATACCACCAGATACCAATGAAGGAAGAAGATATTCCTTTAACGGCATTCACAGTATCTGGGTTGGGTTTGTTTGAATATACCCGTCTACCTTATGGTGTAGTAGGCGGGCCTGCAACTTTTCAAACGCTGAGTCACCGGCTCATTGGACCTGAATTAGAGCCGTACACCTTTTCCTATTTGGATGACATTATCATCACAACCGAGACTTTCGACGAGCATCTGCATTGGTTAGATGTAGTTTTGAAGCGAATCGCGGAAGCTGGGTTGACGATTAACCCAGGTAAGAGCAAGTTTTGCTGTGACGAAGTTAAATACTTAGGCGTCATTGTGAATCGTGAGGGATTTCGTCCAGATCCTCGGACAGTTGCACCGATTCTGCAGTATCCGGTTCCGAATACTCTGACCAAATTGAAGAGATTCGTGGGAATGGTTTCCTGGTACCGGAAGTTTTTGGATCGGTTGAGCGATGTCGCGGAGCCGTTGAATCTAGTGCTACGTGGCAATGCAAAATTCACTTGAAATGTAAAGCAACAGAACGCGTTTGAGCAAGTGAAAACGATACTTGCGACAGCGCCTGTATTACACAGACCATCGTTTGATCATCAATTTATTATTAAAACTGATGCGAGCGACACCGGCATTGGTGCGATACTCATGCAAGAGATAGATGAAAAAGATTACGTCTTATCTTATGCGAGTCGCACTCTAACCTCTGCGGAGCGTAATTATTCAGTTATCGAGAGGGAATGTCTTGCCGTTCTCTGGGCGATTAAGAAATTTCGTGCATATGTGGAGGGTTATCATTTTAAAGTGGTTACCGACAACTCAAGTTTAAAATGGTTTTGTAAACTACCCTAACGGTCGATTAGCTCGATGGGCATTGGAGTTGCAGTCATATGACTATGAGATTGAATATCGACTTGGCAAAGAAAATTATGTCCCAGATGCGTTATCGCGGATGTTCGAAGAAGATGACTTAGATGAACAGCGAATTGCATCTTTAAAAGACATTCAAGAAACTATTAAAGATCAGTGGTATGTACAAATGTATCGGCAAACTTTGGAAAATCCTCACGAATTTCCAGATTGGAAGATTGTTGCTGGTAAATTGTATCATTACAAGCCTGAGCCAATTCTAGAAGACGTTCTGGAAGATATGGATGCTTGGAAGCTGGTCGTGTCTAGAAATAAAATACTGCAAATACTTCGGGAATCGCATTGCGAGCCCACATCCGGACATTTGGGTCGTCGCAAGACGTATGAGCGAGTCGCAAGATATTTTTACTGGAAGCGAATGTATAAAGATGTTCAGAAATTTGTTAAGTCATGCACTGTGTGTCAACAGTGTAAAGTGGAACAGCTGTTACCTGCTGGTACCATGAAAGAGAAGAAACTCGTTGGACCGTGGGAGGTTGTAGCCGGTGATATGATGGGTCCATTTCCAAGATCTAAGAATGGATACACCTATTTACTGATTCTGTTAGATGTTTTTACTCGGTGGATAGAAGTAATACCGTTGCGTAAGGCTGATGGTACCAATGTTAAAAATGCTTTGAAAGAGCGTGTGTTTTTAAGATTCGGTAATCCTGAAGTATTTCTGTCGGATAATGGTACGGAATTCCGTAATAAGGTTATGATAAAATTTTTGACAGAAAGCAGCGTTGAGCATCAAATGATATCGCCATATCATGCTCAGGCGAACCCAGTTGAGTGCGTTAATAGAACGTTCAAGACGATGATCACTGCTTTTATTGAGGAGGAGCACAAGCTCTGGGATAAGTATTTACCCGAGTTAACTTTTGCATACAATACATCTGTACAAGAGTTTACAGGATTTAGTCCCGCTTTCCTGAACATGGGAAGAAACCCTGCGCCACCGCTTAGTACCAAGCGAAAGGAAGTAAAAGCTACTAGAGAGAATGCTCAAAAGCTTGCAGTGAAGAACTGGGAAGAGCGGATGTGTCGATTATTTGATTTGCAGTTGGTTGCTGAGAAGAATATCGAACATGCATCGCAAAAGCAGGCACGATATTTCAACGCGAAACGCAGACAAGTTATGTTTAACATCGGTGACTTGGTTTGGAAGCGCAATCGCATTTTATCGTCTGCTATTCAAGTTATTAATGCTAAACTTGCACCGAAATTTGCTGGTCCGTTCAAGATTACTGCTAGGATTGGACGTGATGTTTATTCAATGATTAATGAGCAAGGAGAATGCTTTGAGAAGATACATGTTGTCGACATCAAACCGTATGTTCAAGGAGAAGATCCTGCGTTTGCTGAAGATCAAGGTGAAGGTGAAAACTCTGTTGATGCTTCTGATGAAGAAGATGGTGATCCTGTAGAAGAAGACGTTTCAACCACCAAGGAAGCGACCTTTAGCGAGAAGAATGAATGTGAGGGGTGAAATATTGCGCTGGAACGTGGATGTTCCATGTAAGCGAGGTAGGCCGCGTAAAACCCGAATCGTCATTTCTCGTGACACGAGGGCTCCTGAGGGGGGGGGGGGAGGAGGCGACTCTCGCAGAGTCTGACGCGTCAGAAGCTGAAAACGGAAATTCACCGGTGGTTAATGCAAAACGCGGTCGACCGAAGGGTTCTAGAAAACAGCGAGAACCGCAAGTTGAATTGTCTCCGCGACGTACGCGATCGAATAGGGCGAATGTTTACGATAGAGTAGGGTAATAGGTTGGAGAATTCCCTGATTTTGGCTGACAATAACCATCGTTTATTCAGGACCATGAGTGACAGCAACAACTCGACAGCCTCGGTAAGCTGGAAGTGCGAGTTCGCTCAAACCTTAGGGTTTAAGTTGCTGAATATACTTTTGAAAAAATAGAAAGCTAATGGTGTTAATTTATTTAGCCCTTATCAAAAGTTTGATTAGTTTATTTTCTTTTGTCTAAATTTTGCAAAGAAATGCTTTATTATTTTATTATTTAATCATTTTGGTCGTTTTTGCATGCTGGTGAGAGCATTGGCGAGCTGGTACGCTGTAAAAGCTACCCACCGTCTGGAGGAGGGGCATGTGACGAGTATCGTCACAACGCATGCTATTTTATTGAATACATATGTTTTTATATATTTGCATGTGAGACTTTTGAGATGTTCCCGCGCACCAGAGCTGTTCAGAGGCTGATGTATTTGTGAACGCGTCGTCTGGTGAGAGAGCTCGTAGAGTCATGTTAGGCTAGATTCAGATTCGATTCGACTATCGAGCGCGCAGGCCGTGTCCTGAGAGAAAGATAGCGTCCTTTCAGTGCAACAATTATCTATTATTATTTATTGTTGAGTCACTTGCATTCACGCGTGTACGAGCATAGTGCATTGTACGCTTGCAATTGAGGCGACCCAGCATCGGCAGCTGGAGTGTAGCGAGACCGCATTACAAGTTAATCTACGTGCGAGCGTTCTCCGCAGTTTTGTAAGTACCAGCTTTTCTCTCTCACTCTCACCAGCGCGTTCAAGATCATTAGTTTTCTATCCACCGTGAGTTTGTGTGCAAAGGTAGCACATTTGTACATATTTTATAACTGAGATTCTTTTACTTTATTAGTACAATATACGCAATAGCCTTTTACCGAACTTTCCGTGTGTTTCATTTACTAGTATTACATTCTCCCTGTTCTCCTTTATCTAAAACTTACGGAGAATTTAAGTAGAGTAATCTACATATAACGAGTGTATAATCCCCGTTACAATATATATAAATAATAACATCACAAATTTTCAAAAATTTCATAATTTCCAAAATTTCCAAAATTTCCAAATTTCCAAAAATTTCCAAATTGCCAAAAAAATAAAAATTTTCAAATATATTGTATAATAGTCAATGTCTAAGAGCTTTGGTTGTTGCGTAAAAGAGCCCTTCAATGCACTAATTATAAAAAGCATGATACACAGCAAGGGGCAATGATTTTTTCAAGTGAGGATGATGATTGAGCACGAAGGGGAGTCGAGGGCGCCGTAGGCCTACAACTTTCGGGCTCATGTAGTTGTGTAATATACTATTAACTACATTCAGTTTAACTGAAGAATCCAGACTCTGAACACTGGATATTGTTAGTAATAACTAATTTTTAAAATCGAATAGTATATTTTACTTGGGATAAAAGCCCCACTGAACGAAAACATTTTGAATTTCTTATTTTTATAGTAAAAGTTACCATCAAAAAATTTTCAGTGACATTGGCTCTTCGAAAGCTTCGGTGTCCCTACATAAGTGTAATAATTACAAGTGTTTACAAAGGAGAATATTTATAAGTGTGTTAGCGACGAGAATAAAGAAAATTTTCCATTTGTTGGTTTTTATAAACCTCAAAAATTTATTTAATTATATATTTGATAGGTTGCCTGTCTCTTTAGCTGCAGTGGAGCTTTGAGAAGAGGAGTGTTTACATATATTACTGTAAGTGATATTACAAAATTTGAGAATGCAGTAGCTACTCAAATAGTTACTTAGATGAAGTACAATGTTCCCAGGTTTTTGACTATTCACATAAAATTTTTTAATATTTGTTAGAAATACATTCAGCTTAGACCGGTGCCCTGCTCTAAAGACAAATTTTTCTTGCTGTACATGAATGAAAAATGTACCTTGCAGATACTGGTATTGAAAGGTTTGCAACGATCACAATGGAGGTAGCAAGTTTTTTGAAATTACAAGATGTAAACCAGTTTGCAGGACAAAGCTTCCACAGTACATCGGCTATTCTGTTAGTTGATACAATAGCTAATCTCTTTGAAATTATCAGAAGATTGTTTATAACAAAATTGCTAGAGGGTTTATAGTTCAAAATAAAGACAAATAGTAATATTCTTGAAACTAAAAATGTGCCGTCAACTATTCAGATTTCATTAACATTATCAGAAGTAATTTTTTTATTAAATAAATCTCAGAAAAATGAATAACAGCAATATCCAAGGCACATGAGAATGAAACTTATGCAAAACAGGTTGATAACACGAAAATATTGACACTAAAAAAATCTGATCAGATTTGTGGTGGACTTGCTCAAAACTGCGTAACAGCTAGTTACTATTCCAACGAATAAACATATAGCGTGCTCTTCTGATGAGATCCAGGAAACTCATCAAGATCACCAGTATGGTATCATTTACAGCTTGGATTAAACGTTCTACAAGTTCTAAATATGACATTGATATTTTATGATTGTCATGTCTCAATAAAGAAATTGATTAAAACTTCTCATTTAAAACACAGCGAACAAAAGTGATCCAACAGATGACATAGCAAAATATTTATTTACTTGTTATAAATAAATGTAATTGATGTTTGGATAGTAATAAATTTTATATATCCAATTGTTTATCTTAAAATTTTATTTTTCGAATTTTAATGTTACATGATCTTAAATATTTATTTGAATATTAAAAAGTTATGGTTCTCAAATTTTCATTTCTGTTTATTTATTTATTTCTGCTATCCGAAGAATAATATATTATAACAATAAAATTAATCATAATTGTTGCTAAACCCGTGTGAATGTCGTTTGCTTCGAGCATGTACAGTAGTACATCTATTAATTTTTTTGTGATCTAAGTAAATTCCTTATTATATCGTATAAAAGAGCGCAACCTAGATCACGCATAACCGTGAGCTAAGTGCGGGTTTAGGTCACATAGTACTACAAAATATAATAATCTGTTCTAAATTATAAATATTTTGTATAACAAATACTATTTCTACTTTCGTTACAGAAAGGATTTAGTTAAATATATTTAACAGTGTACGGATAAAATGTTAATCACTATCTAAATTGAACAAGTGTGTTGGGCTTATTAATAAATAATTAATATGTGCATTGCCAATTAGTATATACGTATAGCTATATTTTAGATTAAACTAAGTAAGTACGTGCAAATATAAGTTACAATCATATTATAGTTGCACACTCACTCAGATTACCTGAAAAAATTAATTGATTAGAATAAAAAACTATATGCATATCTATATATATATATAAATGTGTGTGTGTATATATATATATATATATATATATATATATATATATTCACAAGAAAATTTTATTAAATTTATGTACATATATGTATAAATTTATAGATGTACGTACATATTATTATAGAAAAGTATAAGAAAATCATGCACACCTCAATCTTTCTGCCCTCAACCACGGTGCCGTGTAGCCTCTCACGTGCTCGGTCCGCGTCAGCACTATTTGCGAATGTTACAAAACCGAATCCCTGCATGCAAGGACAGACAAAACAACATGCATTAAACTCAGGTTACATACTGCTGCGCCACACTAGCAGTTGTACATTGAAAATTCTAATCATAATATTCAAATAAATTATTATATTTTCAAAAAACGTACTTTACTTGATTTGGACTTATGTCACAACTTTAAAAAAAAGGGCTAATAAGATATGAAGTTTATCTAAAATAGAATATTAAAAAAGACCATCAACTAACATATCCAAATAACAAATTAATTTTAATTTCCATGATTTTGTGAAACAATGAATAATTTATATTTTTGATTATTTTAAATAATTGTAAACATTTTTATATGAAAATTTTAAAATTAAATCAAATTTTTTTGATCAAAATAAGATAAAATAAAAAAAACTTATGTACTAATACATATGTATACATGTACATACATAGTTATATATATATATCAATGTACAATGCTGTAAGCGCTTTATACTGCATATTTAGAGGCACCAAACAACGTGCAATAAATAAATAAATGTGAAATTATGATAAAAAATTATGATTATGGTCACATTTATCATCTCATTATGATGTAATATTTATCATATACAATATATTATATAACAAATTACAATTATATCATAAATAAATTCGTATTATATATCATTATATTATAAGGAAATTATATATTTAAGGTAATATAAATAATCAAAAATGTAAAATATGCTTTTTTATTACAACCCCATAAAGATTCAAATAAATATTACAGTTGGTAATCTGTATGAAACATTGATTTACGTGGGACGAGAAAAAATAACTGGTTAAAATTTTCAGAATAATAATATATTATACACCTGAAATGTGAAGTAGGTACTTTTACCCTATGTGCAGAACTTGCAATATGAATTGCTGGTAAGTAAGCTGAAGCCCAAAAACTGTGCACATCGCAGGTAGACGGTTAATGAAACCTTCACGAGATAAACGCATCTCCTTATCTTGCTTCCTACCGCATTTTTTAGAACATTTGAAGTAAGCATTTTCATGTACTGTCAAATCAGAATTTTACATAACACGTCAACAGTCAAACACTAGCAACATATTACATAAAAAGTACTTATATTAGTATTTTACGTAATAAAAATTAAAGCAAACATAATAAACTATGCAATAACTGGGAAAAAGTCTATATTTTATATCCAAATGGAGAAATCACATAATTTGTGTGTTCTGTTGATATAAATTACATTTATTAAACAATATTTTATTAGTACTCCATTTAGTTGAAAATTTTGATTTTTTTACAGTTATTAAAGTTGTATAAAAAGTTCGCATATTGGGACTACTTTATCATAAACTAGATAAGTTCATCTTCATTTTTTAGGAAAAATTCATATAATTTTTTTGCCATTTTCAATTGGAAAATACGTTGGAACTGTGCAGAAGTCATGAGGGGCTTTTAACATGGGACTATATCATTTCAATTGATCCAAATTATCGTAGCGCATTGTTAAAAAAATAGTGTTCCGAAGAAGATTCGAATCCAAAAGTTCAAATAAAAAGTCGGTCTAATCCAGAGGTCGTGGGTTCAAACGTGACTTTGGGCCATATTGGGACACCTCTTTGTTTATATAAGTAGTTTTACACTGTGGAATTCCACTACATATGAAGAATTGAAAAAACTGTAAAAATAAAAAAAAAGATAAGTTTGCTGACAACCGACGAGGACTTCAACGACTGAACATCATCAATACAATCAGCAGGTCAAAACCAAAATAAACCAAGGACAAAGCTACTTCCCATTATAACAGATGGGTATAGCACACATAGTATTATAACAAAGCTGTTATAACGAAGCCCTACGAAGACGAAGTTAAAATGAAGCAAATCCTATCAAATATTAGCTTCTTTTTTTCTCATTCAAAACTCAAAAATCAACAAAATAACGGTATTGAAAATTAAAAATATAGCAAAGTATTAAAGATATACTAAACAATCTAAATCCCTTATATATTAAACGAAAGTCCGTTTTCAGATTGTTACTTTCTCAAGATTACAGTGCTATCGGTAGTACTCAAAGTATCTTTTTCCAACAATAGAATGAAAGACAAGTCGAATACTTTATGGTTATGGGATTTTTTTCCTGGTGGAATCCCATGTGGATTCCATAAGGTGGTAAAGTTTCTCTGGACAATTTCATCCGCTGTGTGCCATGTGCCGATTTTGGTTTTTAGACCTTTTTATTGTTTTTTTTCCATAGCAGTAGGTTTTTTTTGAAAAATTTTCGGTGGAGTTGTAGTGTCTCGAATAGCACTATCTCTTGTGGAAATATGGCCTGAATGTAACGTACCAAGATGGAAAGTCCTAGTGAAAACATTCTAGCCAATCCCGATTTCCATTATCGGATTTAAAAGTTTGAATGACAGGTTCTTCATCAGTGTAAAAAATATTGTCAGAAAGTTATTCAAAGATTATGTAGTTTTGCTCGACTATTGATGAAAAAATGTTTGCTAAACTGAAATTTTGTCAGTTTGTAGTAACATCATAGCAGTGTATCATGTATTGGATAAAATTGTTACAATAATAATACTGCAATGTTGCATGAGAAAAATTGTGCAAAATTTTTTTCTCCATCTTGTACTATAGAAATATTGTAGTAAGATAACAAAAATTCACAATAAAGATAATGATTCGTGCGAATTAATTAATTAATATCACGCATTGGATAAAATTTGCTCATTGGACTCACTTGCTATCCACTAGGCTATTATTTTGTTCTTGTTAATGTGTAGGTTGAAACGTAAGACGGATGAAGATCTTCAAATTACAACCTAGGTTTAAAATTATTTGACAAGAACAAAACACTGAGCAAAAGGTGTTCGGTTCAAATCACGACCGGGGACATTTTTTGAACACCTTTTTCTGCTTTTATTTAAAAGAATTTTATCCAATGCATGATACCAATTAATTAATTCATACGAATCATTATCTTTATTGTGAGATTTAGTTATTTTGCTACAATATTTCTGTAGTATAATGCGGGGAAAAAATTTTGTAAAAAGTTTTGTAAAAAATTTTTCGTGTAACATTGCAGTAATGTCATTGTAAGAATTTTACCCATTGCATGATACAGGGCTACAGTGTTATTACAATATTACAAAATGTCAAATTTTCAGTCTAGCAAACATTTTTCTATCAATATTCCAGACAAACTATATAAACTTTGAATAACATTCTAACAATATTTTTTATACTAACAAAAGATCTGCGACTCAACTTTAAAATTCAATAATGGAAATCGGGGTTGTTTCAAGATTATATATGTATGCAATAATATTCGAGATTGTATAATATAATTCAAGGTTATATAATATGTATTTAATAATTTATATGTATAATATGTATGTAACATTACCATTTCTAGAGTATCTTGGTATGTAACATTCAGGCAATGTTTCCACAAGATATTGCTGTTCGACGTTTCAATATGCGTACCTTCCTATACAATAAGGTTTATCGTGGTTTATGGGGTTTCATGGTGTTTTTATGCTGTTTTTTGATTTTTTTTATAATTGAAATACATACATTGGTAATGGGTTATTGGGTGTTACGGTTAGTATGGTTGTTTAAGGCGATCTATGAGGTTTTATGTTGTTCATATGAGGTTATATATTTTATATGATGCGTAACGATTTTCTATGGAATTTTATGGAATTTTTTGGGTTATTTTGTTATGAGTATACACGGTTAATGTGCTATTGTGTTACGTGGTATATAGCCGTTCATGGCAGTCTATGGGCTTTTATAGAGCTATTATGGGGTTATTAAGGTTATACGGTGGGTTTTTTTTTCTGTATTATTCGATTATTGGAATACAATTTTAATATGCTATTGCGAGTTTTATAGGGCCCTGTGACGTTTTTATTTCCTTGTGCCGATTTTGTATTTTGGCACTTTTTTGGTTTGCTTACATAGTACTAGGTTTTTCTGGAAAGTGTTTTGGTGGAGTTGTATTATCTTAATCTGCGCATTTAGTGCTATGAGGTTTACGATGATCTATGGAGATTTATGGGGTTTTTATGTGTCTTTTACTTTTTTTGATAATGGGGATACATAATGTATGGTTAATATGGTAGTTTATAGCGATCTTAGTTTATTTGCCTTTTTTGTTTTGCCTGTACCAATTTTAATTGTTAGAATTTTTTTCTTTCTTTTCATAGCACTAGGATTTTTAATTTACTATTTTTTTATGAAATATTCATTAAGTAATGGGATGAATGATATATTTATGAATTAATTAAATTAATAATTTTGCTTTTCGTTCCAGATCTGTTATTTGGACTCTTCAGTAAGATTTTGTGTTATATTTTTAACAGATCCTGTGTAAAACGCTGTTTTTTGTATGTATTACATTATGTGTTTTTACGGCTCATTATTTCATTTTAATGTATAGCGCATATCATTTTTTTGCGGTTCATTTTGTATCTACAGCGCATAATATTTTTGCTACCGTTCATTTTATAGCTCATTTTATTTTTGTTACCGCTCATTTTTATGTATAGCGCACAATATTTTTGCAGCCGTTTATTTTGTATATACAGCACATATTATTCTTGCTGCCGTTCATTTTTTACATCCAGCGAATTTTACTTTTCTTACCGTTCATTTTTATGTACAGCGCACAATATTTTGAATAATTGAAAATCTAATCATCTCTTCGAGCTAATAATTTTTTTATGTTTGCCAACGTTTCGAGCCCGGTAAGGCTCCTCTTCGGGGCAATTAAGAAAAATGATGCTTTTTTACAGCAACATACTGACAAGAAACACACCGGATCTTAAAAGCTTAAGGCTTACACTGACTCGATACACCAAAGGTCAAATTTTTTACAAAAACTCTCGGTGTCGCCAGATGGTGATGCGACACCGGAGAGTGCCGATTACAGACTCTCGCATAATAATTTATCTGCCATTCATTTTTTTCTCACAGCGCATTTTAGTTTTGCTGCCGTTTATTTTATATATATAGCACATTCTATTTTTGCTGCCGTGAATTTAGTATTTACAGGGTATGTATTTTTTACTTTACATTCATTGTTAATTATAAGATTTCTTGAAATACTATATTTTTTGAAATTTATTCTTTGCTTCATTTATTACAAATTCATTGTGAAACGTTAAGCTATCTAAAAAGGAAAATTTTTAAGTTTTGTTTTGAAGTAGCTTTTGAAAATGCCACATATAATTAGTCATGCCTATCTAGACCTATATCGACGTATCGAAATTACAATGTGTTTGTTCCTCTTCATTTTGTTATTGTGTATGTTTGCGTGTATACGGGGGGTGTAAAGAATTTACCGCGCTTTTCGGGCAATCTATTATGTAATACTAAAGCTGGCTATAAATGTGAGAAAATAGGAAAAATCTCGTTTGTGCTATAAAAACTCTCGTTATTTGTAGAAAACATTCAATCGCACATATCCGTTCCCTATTTCAGTTGCCACAAATCTGTAGTTACGCTAATGAATACAGAAAACCATCAAGATAATTTACTTATATCAATCGACACATACAAGAATAACGTGACATTATATACTTCACACATTTATTTTACTCATTAAGAAATGTGTATAAAAATTGTGCACAATTATGATATAGGCTTGTATACATATATGGGTGATTCTCTGTGAGATCGACTGGCCAAAAAATAGATATAGCTTGCGACGTAGCAATAAATATTGCTGCGTCGTGATTGTTTAATATAGTCAGCTAACTGACTCCTGGCGAACTGACAGGCCATGGAGCGGAGCCAGCGCTCGGTGGCGCTCGCAGGAGTTGCCTCTAACCGACCGCGTGCGGAGCGCAGGATGTGAGATCCCGAGTCACACCTGCGCAGCGCGTCGGCGCTCGGCAGGAAGCGAGGTAGTGGCAAGAGCGCGCGGTTACATGCATGAGAGTGTATGTGTGCGAGAGAGAGGGAGTTGGCGCGCGAGAGAGAGAGGGAATTGGCGCGCATGAGCGAGAGTGGGAGTCGAGCGTGTGCGAGAGAGAGAGAGAGAGAGAGATAGAGATAGCGGCGCGAAGTTGACTGCGTTCGGGGCACTCAGAGAAACTGTGAATGCATGATTCAGGCGTGTTATGGTAGAGTTGACTTTATGACAACTCCTGGACATAATAAAGACAAATAGAGGCATTATTTGATTAGGATGACTGTGGCTTTTCAAATGTCGCGCGCCTGGCTAGTTATCCGTAGAGGGAGCCACCTTACGGCAATTCGTATTGATTGATTGATAAAGATCAATAAAGGGGGCGCAGAATTTGCACATATATATAATTGATTAGTCGGCCAATGGGAAAATTAGAAATAGAAAAAGAGGGCGCTGGGACATTCATGGATAGATAACGAGTTAGTAGTGGTATTTAAATAGGCCAATTGCGGATTTCGGGAATTTTCAGGACCAATGGGAATTTGCCAGCCAGGACGACGCTTCCGTGAAGAAGGAGGCGAGGTGGGAAAAATCGTGGCTTCTTCCTCGAGCGGAGCGTCGTCCTCGGCCACTCTGTTCCTGGTTTTCTGAGCCTTCGGGTCTTTCCGCAGTTCATAGAATATTTCCTAGTGCGCGATCTTGATTGAGATTCTTGTGGATTTTTGAAGGAGTTTTTCTAGAAGATTTCCCGAACTTCCAGCGAGTACTTGAATTTGGGAAGGAGTTTGGAGAATTGTGGAAGGAGATTTTGCTGGTCTTTTGGTTTTTCTTTGGTGGATTTCATATTGGTGAGGAATTAATATAAATTTCCTGAATGGCATTTTATGTGTATTGGGGACTTTATTAGCGGCAGGCGCATGCTGGTTTTCTTCTTCCTATTTTCAGCGTCCGTTGTTATTCGCGGTTTTCAGATTGGATTGGTGACTTCCTCTTATTTATTTGCTTAATCATTAAATAGAGTCACGTAGAGGATATTTTCTACTAGTCCATTCCTGTTTTTACAAATAATTATATATGCCAAAATAGCTGAAAATTAATGAAAATCCCTTGTGGCATCTATTATTATAATAGGCGTAGGGACTCAATTCATCATAAACATTTGTTTAGGCTAAATTCTCTTATAATTTAAGAAATTACAATATTTCCTTACTTAAATAACATTAAAATATTAGATTATTTAATCAAAATCAATTCACTATGAACATTTGTTTAGGCTAAATTTTCTTATAATTCAAGAAATTACCTGACTTAAAACGACATTAAAATATTAGATTATTTAATCAAAATAGCTGAAAACGATCAAAATCCCTTTTGGCATCTATTATTATAATAGGCGCATTGACTCAATTCATTATGAACATTTGTTTAGGCTAAATTCTCTTATAATTCAAGAAATTACCTGACTGAATTGAGTCCATACGCCTATTATAATAATAGATCCCAAAAGGGATTTTGATCGTTTTCAGCTATTTTGATTAAATAATCTAATATTTTAAAGTCATTTTAAGTCAGGTAATATTGTAATTTCTTAAATTGTAAGAGAATTTAGCTTAAACAAATGTTTATGATGAATTGAGTCCATACGCCTATTATAATAATAGACGCCACAAGGAATTTTCATTGATTTTCAGCTATTTTGGCATATATAATTATGTGTAGAAACAGGAATGGACTAGTAAAAAAAATTCAGAAATTCTGGGCTTTGGCACATGTTTTTGTATTGTTTTAAGGTACTTTTTCACATATTTTGGGTTTCGATCCCAGCGAGCGAACCTTTTGAAAACTTGATTTTAAACATGAAATCATTCGTAGGATGGTTATAAGCTATAGATATGACTTTAAAAGTATTTTTTTTTGAAAAATTGAGAAAATTTCAACACATAAATGTTGTTTGTCCCAATAGTAAAAAATGCTTTCCTGAGGAGCTATGAATTTTTGAAAATCAGCAAAAAATGAAAAAAAAACTGTAACAACTTTGACCCCCTGTAACTCTAAGATAATCAATGCAAAAAATCTGAAAAAATTCAGAGTAATCAGAGGCAACCTCCAGAACAAATTCTCAGAGTTATAGCTATATCTATTTTTCGGCCGGTCGATCTCACAGAGAATCAGCCATATATATATATATATATATATAAGTAATCAACAATAAAATAAAAGAACAAAAAATGTTGTTTAATTTTAATATAGACTAGACATGAATATTAAAATATCGTGTGTTATTAATAAAATATGTACATAAAATCAGATTTTTGCTATTTTCTCACATTTTTACGCATAGCTTTTACTGTAGTAAGTTAATTCAATGAATAATAGTCCGGGAGTCCTAGGATATTCTCAAAAAGTTCGTGCTATAGTTTATTTTATTATTGAAATATGTTGGTAGTCAATAACTGAAAATATCCATAAAGTTTCAACTTCGGGCAATGTCGGGAATATTATTCTTATTGTAAAATAAGTTACAAAAATGAATTGCTTTTTAGTTTTTTTTTAATAACTTTATAGTTATTGAATTTTTATAAAAAAAATGGAGATAAAAGTTGATCAGAATTGATTTTTCTATAAGATACATGTATTCCTAAATGTAAAATTACTTTTCTTCATTGCTAAATTATTAAACAAAAAAAATTTTTTGTGATTTTTATCTTTCAATGGTTTTTAGAAAAAATTATTTTTGTTCATTGGATTAGCACTCAAAGATGATTTTTAGTGCAGATAACGTAAAAATTGAAGCCCGATTTTGATATATCAAAATTGTGTCTTATTCCAAAATTATTTATCCGAAAAGTTTAAACTGCAGTCGAATCCGATCCAGGAATGATCATTGAGTCAACAATTTATCAACATTCATAAAAAAAATTTTGTATTTCAGTCAATTTTTAAGTTAGAAAATCGTAATAAAATGCATCTTGATGTACATATAAAAGCCATGAAATTCCATATCAATTTTGTCAAGATGGGACCAATAGGAGCCGAGATAAAAAAAATTTTTAACCGACGAATCCGCCGAAACTACTTGATATTTTTAGTTGAAATTTGATACAGTAATTGTTCAAATAATGCTATGAAAGATAAAATTTTATCCGATAGCTTTAGATGGTTTAGTTCGTCTAAAACGGCGGACGAATAATGCGAATTCAGCGCGCGCAGCTGCTCCAGCCGGACAGTACGGTGATGGAAGGATGTTTTTTTTCTCAGCTTTAAGGTCATACTAATTTAGTTATCATAGGATCAATGCAAACACTAAAAATTACCAATTTTTCTAAAAAAAAATGTTTTTGCCTATGTACACAACCTTTATATACATATATTGTGATACCAAACTTGTGCATAAATCCTCTTCGCCACACCGCGCCCGATCGGAACAGCCGCGTGGTCGCGCGCACTGAATTCGCACTGTTCGTCAGTCGTTTTAGACGAACTAATCCATCTAGAGCTATAGGGTAAAATGTCATCTTTTATAGCATTATTTCAATAACCACTGTGTCAAATTTCAACGAAAATTTTTTTTTATCTCGGCTCCTATTGGTTTCTAAAATTCATGGTTTTTTATATTCTTTAAAAAGCATTTTCACGATTCTCTAACTTAAAAGTTAGCCGAAATAAAAAAATTTTTGTTATAAATGTTGTTAAATATTAATAATAAGAAAATTCCTTTTTATCATTTACTAAGTACGTCATAGCCTGTTGATTAAACATAATTGGAGTTAATTGTCATTCCTGGATCGGATTCGACAGCAATTTAAACTTTTCGGGTAAATAATTTTGCAATAAGACGCCCTTTTGATATATCGAGATCGGGCTTCAAATTTACGTTGTCTGCACTAATTCAATGAACAAAAATGATTTTTTTCTGAAAACCATTGAAATATGAAAATTCAAAACAAGGAAAAATTTGTTTAACAATTTAGCAATGAAGAAAATTAATTTCACGTTTGGAATACACGTATCTGTACATATTTTTTTTACAGAAATTGAATAACAATAAAGTTAATCAAGAAAAACTAAAAAAATGCATTTTTGCAACTTATTTTGCAATAATAACAATGCTCCCGACCTAGTCTGAAGCCGAGGATTTATGGCTATTTTGAGTAAGTGACTACTAACATATTTCAACTATGAAATAAATTATAGCACGAACTATTTGACATGATGCTTTTAAACTCCATAAATCCCGGACTATAATGAAGTCACCATACATATATTAGCTCTATCAAGCGAAATTCGCACGCTCACGAATACGAAGTATTCACATCTGCCGTGCGTGCGTGCCGTACACGCAACACTGCACCATTTTGTCTTTTGATTTGTTTATTATTATAGCATATCCTTACCTTAACCGGAATTGTCTTCTTTTCATTTCGATGCAAGCTTTTCTTTGAATTTAGATGGTATGCGACTCTATCACTCGAAAGTATAGTATATAGAATAAAATGAATCTATCGCTCTACTCGAGTAAAAATTGATGTTTTAATATAGGCTCCGCACTGCATATTCTCACAATGGAAATCTGTATGCAGGCAGGCCTCAAAAAAAAAAGAAAAAAATTAAAAGAGAGAAATATAAATTTCTCTCAGTTGGCGTTTCGTCCCAGCTGTCAGAGTGGACTCCTCAGAAAGCCTTACTCTCTTTTAATTTTTTTTTTTTTTGGAGGCCTGCCTGCATACAGATTTCCATTGTGAGAATATGCAGTGCAGAGCCTATTTTAAAAAATCAATTTTTACTCGAGTAGAGCGATAGATTCATTTTATTTTCTTTGAATGTTGTTAAGTATATGCGCGGCATTTTTACAACCGCTTAATATCTCGGCACAAATACAAAAGTTCATTTGTTTAATTATTCGTAATCGAGTTCCATTACATAGACCCTCATTTAGATTCAGATTTGGAAAAAGAATTACTATAGTGCCTTCTTTTAGCAGTAGTTGATGTGGTAATAAACCATTAAGAGTTACTGAATTTAAACATTCAGTTGGAAATTAATTGTCTAAATTTTGGCAACCATTATCTTTAGCTGAATCAATACTTTTATATTCGGTTAAATTTTGTTCAGTGTTTTTATAATATTTCAATATTAATTTTTTTAACATCGACATTTCTTGAAGCTAAAATGACTTTTTTATGAATTTCTTCAATATCTTCATTCAAACATTCACCAAATATTTCTGTAATAATACTGTTTTTTAATAATAATTCGTTTGGAATCTTGAATAATTCATTTTCTTTTTAAATTTAGTACTATATTTGCTATCACCAATTTGTAAAAGCCATTGTTTAAAATTTATGTCATTATTGTATATTGTTGAAATTTGTTGAAAGTGATCCAAGAGTTTACTATTTTGAACGGAGTTTTCAATTATTTTTGTTGTATTTCCATGCTTCACAACCGGTAATGTTTATTGAAAATCATCTAAAACTATCGTTACCTTATCACCAAAATTTTAATTGTTTTTTTGCAATTACAATTACTTCTTCTAAACATTTATCCCATTCTGTTTTATTTTTTATAAGATTTCTTGCTAAATCTGTTACGAAATAAATTTGATAGGTAATTTTGCATATATTCATATGTGTTTATGTGATTCAGCTCCTCTGACATGTAATAATAATAATCGTAAGAAAATTTTTCTCGATCTTATTATTTGTTTCGTAAATAGTTTTTTTGGTTACCTTATCTTACGTTGTTCATCAAAAACATAATAATTTGAAATATCAAATTACAAATATTTTCTAGCTTCTGGATTACTTGCAATAAGGTTGAACCTTGTTGTTAATGACGTATTTAAATTTTTATTGAATAATTTTTTTTCCGTTACCTTTTTCAAAATATACAAATTGTTCATTTGGTAACGAACAGATAACCTATATATTACATGAGACAATACGTATAATTTAAATTTAAATAATTGATACATTGCTTCTGGTGGACTTAAATATCTTGCATTTAAATACTATTTTATTTTGTTGTAATTATGTATTTCAGTACTAATAATAATATCTGTGCAATTTTCATTCTGTATGTTATTTTTTCGATTTAAACGAAAAGTAGCATATGCATATGAAATAAACCTCTTTTTTGAAAATCAGTTACTTACATACGTATGTGCAATGCATTTCACAAACATTGCATTTTTATTGCTATCTTCTAGAAAAAATTTTACTTTATGATTTAAAACTCTTCCAACAATATCTGGTCCATCGATGGTTGTGTCATAGGGTTGTAAATTTTCTTTAATTCTTTCCTCTATAGCTTCCATAGAATGATGATGGTAAAATTACCATTTTTTCTTTTCTTAAATTCTGATCTCTTTTTGTTTGCCAACAATCCATTGCTGATTTGTCCGTCCTTAACGTATGCTGATGTTGTTTTAAGTAATATAATCTTGATCTTCAACTTTAACCCAAGCATCAATAATAAATTGCTGTGATAATTTTCCTAAGTTTATAAATGGATTAAAATAATTTCTAATACTAAATCTATTATAATAATAGTATATAATACAATATCATAATACAAATAATATAATAATTTATAATATACATTTATAATTTTAAACTTGTAGTATTGATACATTATTTTTGCCACTAATATTCTGATAATAGGTAGGAGGTTGTCCTTGTTCACCGACAAATAGGACAGCATCATCGTTGCATCTTGTTTCTTCATAAATATTTTTATTTAAGGTAGAATTTTGGGTTATGTATATACTGACATCATTAGAAGTAGTAGTGTTTTATTTTCATTGGTAACGATTCTATTCTTCTATTTCTATTTCGTACATCATTTTACATGCCTTAGCATAATTGTTATTAACAAGACGGTAATTATCTAATTCTGTCAAAAGATGATGCGGACATAACATGTTATTTTGATATCACGATTGAGCTGACATATCATTATCAAGATATCATATGATCACATGATTATCATTATCCAAGGACTAGCATCGCGCGGTAGCACGTGGCGAGAGCGGCGGGAGTGGAAAGTAGCGCAATGCAACGAGCCAGCCAGAGCGAGAGCCAGCCAGACCGCCACCATGTTAGCGAGCCAGTTGTTTGTAGATGCGTGAAAATGAGACAGAGCGAGTATGCAAGAGAGTGTGCGCGTATAGATAGATTGTGGGAGAGTGGAGGCACTGTGCTATTGAGAAAACAATATTGGTAAGAAGTGGAGGATTATAGCTCCATCTACAGCAAGCGTGCGAGCGACAGAAAATAATGTAAGCGAGAACCAATGTAATCCGATGTAAAAAAGCTGTACAGAAGTGTGTGTACCAAACAGGTACGGTTTAAGGGGTTATGCCTGAGTTAAACCTGTAAAAAAGACATTAATAAGTAATAGGCTGAAAAAAATTATTTATCAATAGTATAAAAAAAATCTTTCTCCTACTACAAATGTAGGTATTAAACATATTTTTAACTATTTTAAAAAAATTATATATATACTTACATTGTAAACAATTACATGTATGAATCACTAATTTTCAGCACTTTTTTCCCTTTACCGCAGGATATCTCAGCATCCAGATGATGAATTGACACCAGACAGGATGTAAAATCTTCTGAATATGTTTCTTCACTGCTTGAGCGGACAACAAATTTACAAAAAATAAATTTTAAATATTTAGTAACTCATAAGATGATTATATTACATATATTCACATACGCAACATTGACTTTGACCTTGTATTAGTCAATTCTGCTCCATTCAAGCAGTGAAGAAACGTATTCAGAAGATTTTCCATCCTGTCTGGTGTCAATTCATCATCTGGATGCTGAGATATCCTGCGGTAAAGGACCTAAAATCATAAAAATGTCAAGACTGAGAAAAATGCATTTAAAGTTTATCGAAACACTTATGTATATTTAACTGGTAGTACCTACACGAACTACTCGGCATATTTTTCTTATATTGTTATGATCGGGTTGGGATAATTCACCTTCACGCTCACGGGAAAAACCATGACTCAAAAGAACCGTGAGCAGAGCAGTCTTTATAAGTCGGTTTCATTGGTCACATTCGGGTTGGTGCATCTCAATCAGGTGAAGTGTTTTTATCAGGATATTTCATCTTTGCTGGTACGTGTCATCAATTCTAGGTAAAGGGTAAGAATCTGTAATGGTGATTGCATTTAACTTTTGGAAATTGATGCAGAAACGAGTAGAACCATCCTTCTTCTTTTTTGGAACAACAGGAAAACAATAAGAACTATCCGACTCTTCAATAACACCCTGAGAAAGCATTTCAGAAATACAATTGTCAAGTTCTTGTTCATGATAAATAGGTGGTCCACGAATAGGTAATTTAATGGGATGATCATGAAGTAATTGAATTTTGTGTTCTACGATATTGCAATGTCCAGAAATATCATGATCTTCAAAAAGGTCTTTAAAATCCAGTAATAAACTCGAAAATTTGTCACGTTGATTATGGTCTAACTCATCAATATTCTTTTCGAAAACATTCTGAATAATTTCTGATAAATTCTCAAATGAATTATCTATCCTAGCCACTTGAACTGGATTTACAACATTGGTGATTAAATTTGGAGTACGAATTAAATTAGTAATAGAATCTGTTAATCCAGTTAAATGAAGAAAATCACCTCCAAGAATACAATCGTCAACCATATCCATTACATAAATATCTAAAGTAGCTGAATAAATTCCTAATTCAATAACTGCAGAGATAAAAAATTGTACTGGAACTATTTCTCCTGTCGGATAACGAAGTAAATTCGAATTAATGGGAATTCTTGTGTCATTAGTATCAACAAATTTTGAATTTAAAATGGTAATATCTGAACCGGAATCTAATTTGAAATTACAAGATTTTTTATTAACTAAACCATCAAAGTAAAAATGTTTTAAATTCTCATTAATTCTTCTAATACAAATATTGGATGGAGTCTGTCTAAACTTTGTCGAACTCGCTCCAGAAAGTCCAACACAATCTAGTTTCCCTGTTCATTTGTTGGGCAAGATGTTCTCAAATGGCCCTTCTTTCCGCATTGCCAACATTCAACATTTTTTAAATAATCTGTAGATGAACGAGGTTTGAATGGAGGGTTGGATGAATTAACCCCGGCATTTTGAGTGGAATTACTCATAGGATGTTGAGATTTCTTATTAAAATCAAAACTAGCTTTTATTTGCATGGCACGAGTAAGAGCTATTTTTAATGATTTTATCCTTTCTAATTGGAGAGTTTGTCTGATAGAATTATTAAAGATACCTGTAATGAACTGAGAACAAGCAAATTTATCTTGAATCTCAAGAGAACATTCGGGAAAAACTAATGCTGCTAGTCGTTCTAAGTCAGAAGCAAACGTTTGAAAATCTTCACTAAACTGTTGACGACGAGTTTGAAATTGTGCATAGTATGTTGCTTCCATATGTTTATCTCCAAATCTTAATTCTAACCTAGAGATCAAATTCTCAAAATTAGAAGAAGAAATATCAGATTCAGTTAAAATGGACTTTGCTTTTCCTTTCAAACTAGAAATAAGAGCAACCATTTTAGATTCTGGAGACCAATTGTTAATTCTAGCCATAACCTGAAATTGAATTAAATATTCTCGAAGAGGTGTTGATCCATCGTAATCGTCGAACTTATGATTATAACCCAGATTGTTAGTGAAAGTGTTTGTGTTTGTGTTAGGATTGGACGAAGAACTTAGCTCTCGTAACTGCTGACGAAGAGATTCGTTATCCGTGAGTAGAGTTCTGTTGACGAGCAGTAATCGAGAGTTGTCGCCAGTTGATGATGAAGAGCCAGGTCCGGGAAATAATTCGCGACGAGTAGATGAAGAAGACGTGAGTCGATCAATTTCGGCTAATGCTTTTCTGTGGAGAGAATTAAGCCTAGAAATTTCTGCGGTTGACTCAGTAAGAAGAGAAGAATACTTAGCTTCGATCTTCTTGACTTCTTCTTCACGGAGGTGACGTTCTTGAAGAAGCTCTGATTCACGGATGCAGAGTTCTTTTGATATGCGGGTAACCTCCAATGTGCACTCTTCAAGTGTAGATTCGGCAAGCCGGAGTTGTTGTTGAAGTTGGGTAATTTCATCAGCGAGTGAAGGTTGTTCCACCGTTGGTGATGTGTGAGTAGGTGGCGGAAGCGTATCAGCTTGTGAAGTCTCAGAAACTGTGATGAGGGGCGGGGAAGGAGGCGGTGTACGGGTTAAGGTCATCGTGCCCGATCTTAACTTCATGCACTGGGTAATACGTTCACTTGCGGACGAGCCCCCAAAATGTTATGATCGGGTTGGGATAATGGTTATTAACACTCTTATTTAT
The DNA here is from genome assembly GCA_018906965.1 of Philotrypesis tridentata. Taxonomy (NCBI): domain Eukaryota; kingdom Metazoa; phylum Arthropoda; class Insecta; order Hymenoptera; family Pteromalidae; genus Philotrypesis; species Philotrypesis tridentata. Next base: position 139,844 of record JACCIB010000174.1, on the reverse strand, counting down.
AGAAAAGATAGACAAGAACGACTTTATTAGTTAAGCTTAAACATGCAAATCGAATAGCTGTCAGCGCTAGACTGATAAACAAATACAATAACAACCGCGAAGATGCAGCGGTTGCTATGCGCGATTCGAACATCTCGAATCGCGCTGGTCATAACAATATTTTGGCATAAGATACCTATATATTAAGCCATGTATGAAGACCCGGGTGCTGTACATGTAGATATACTAGTATGGAAAGCTGAAATTGAAATGTAAGTTTTTAATACGCATTCACAGTCAGCATGTTTTAGATGAATATAAATTTTGTCATTGCTTACCATTACTTTATAGGATCATTAGTAATTACTGTAGACTTTAAGACCATCTAACACACAGGCATCTTCTCGTGCACAAGTTATTTATAGCCCATATACCTGAAACAATGAATACACTCACAAAGAACAGATTCTTCACAAATAATATGTTGTTTATAGTACAAAACACTTATCTAAAGTTGAACACCAGTGAGACTCAGAAGTTATCACAACAGCACAACATCCAGCTTGCACTAAACTACAGACAGCAGACGAAACAGCTGATGTCTGAATGCAAACTCGATTAGGTCGGTAAAACAGTGATTTCCTGTTCCATATGATGTAAGGTGCCATGTTTTTAGGCGGTAATTTAAATTTGCATGTATGTTTTTTTACCCCTTTATAATCCCTTAAATATTTGTATTTCGCGCGCAAAAAACGTAAATAAATGAGAGGGAGCAAAAGTGATAATGTCCTATATGATATGGTTGGGTGCGATCTTAGGATAGGCGCAAGTATGCGTGATTGCGAACGAGATAGAGACAGAAGCTGCGAACTGGTGAAGATACCGAACGGCAGAGACGATTAGTATCGATTGGGCCTTCTAAGCAAGCAAAACTAGAGCGACTGAACAAGAATATTCCCTGCGTATGATTTTGCATAACGAGTACCGAGTTTTCTTCGCGTGCATTTAACAGGGCACGAGGCATCGTCAGAACGAGAGGAGGAGCTGTAGCAGGTATAGGTGGCTTCAAAGGTTGGTACGGTATTAAGTTGGGGTCTTGTTAGGGTCTTAAATTTTTTGTATATTTTGTTTCAATGCATCATTTAAACTGAACTAAATTATAACGTAAATTACTTCTACATGTTATTTATAAAAAAATTAATCTATAATCGATAAAATAGACGTTACTTTCTATACTCATTTGCGTGGTGCACATGCGTAGATGCATTGTAATACTGTTTTTTCTTGATGTCTCTTATATTTCAACAGAAACATATATTTCTTTTGTTCCTAACGTTATCTTCATTAAAAATGCTATAATCTACGCCATTCTATTTTGAAGTATAAGTTTTTTTAAGGACGTGAGGTCGGAATTATTATTGAGTCCCATAAGAGCCTGTGTATAATTTTAATATTTTCTCATGCTCTTTTCTCAAAATTATATTGGAAATCATACTTTTTATACTAATCGAAAGCTTGAAATTTTAGCAATATTCTGTGAAAGTTTTAGGAACTTATAAGTTTTTATTAAAAGTCGCTAAAGCCACCTTAAAGCCAGGCAGAGTAATTTACATTACTATACCGTCGGGTGATACAGCCAACCATAAAGCCAGCCACGTGTAGAGATGGTGAATTCACCCGAGGACGAGCCACCCCGTCCCCGAGAGTAAGGCCATTGATAATATCGGACGTTAAATCTATTTTTAAATAATCTAAAGAGTTTTGTACGAACCGAGTGTGTGTTTATACGCGAGTTTCCATACCTTCTTTACGCTCGCGACCAGGAGACGAGAGTTAGCAGCCTAGGCGAACAAGTGCTAACACCAATCGCTATTTCTGGGCGTCCATTAAATATTTTAAAATACGGTTTTCGCGATCTACATTATAGGTGTCTTCACGCGGTGAGCAGTATTATACGCAAGGTCAAACCACCACGTTTGTGGTTTGTCCTTTCTCTTTTTCTCATTTTTTGCCTTAATGCTTTTTGTTCTTCGCCTTATAAGATCATTTTTGTTTTTTATTTGAAGCTTTTATTGTACCATTGCACTGCACTTATACATCTGGTAAATTTTCTTTTTCACTTTGTAATTGTCTTTATAATTTTTGTTTTGAAGTTTTTATTGTTTTATTGTTTTGACAGTTTACTTCTGGGAAAATATCTCGCTTCAATTTACCTAATTGTCTTCTTTTTGCATTCATTTGAGATTTTTGTTCTTCATTTAGGGACTGTGAACAAAATTTTTTTCCGATCATAAATTGACATAACCCCTTGAGTTATAGCATTATGGAATTAGATGTGACAATTAAATAAACAGAAAGGTAAAGAAATTAAAAGTAAACATTTGCAAGCATTTTTTATTCTTAATAATTTTATAAAATTTCATAATTTTTGATAGCATCGAACTGTGGATTTGAAGTTACTAATTATTACTGTTTTTGAAAAAACTGTATGTACTAAGATTATTTATTTTAAATTTATATTATTCAGCAATATATATATAGCATTTCGAAAGATAGTATGAATTTATGATCTTAACATTTAAATACTTTCGTTATGTATACACTGATAAATAATAAAAACTTGAATTTACACTTAATGAATGCTTACTATGTATACTTTTATAAACACTATATATACTGTTAATGCATAATATAAAATTAAATTTATGATCCTATTATTTATAGCACTCTCAAAAACGGTAATAAGCAGTAGCTTTTAAGAGGTATGCTGAATGGTACATATAAAAAAATTCAATAAAAATATTTAATTCATATAAAAAAACATTTTATAAGATTCATATCATATCTCATTTGAAAAAAACAATTTGATAAATCATATTCATAAAAAAAGAATATTATAAGCAGTGAATAAACTGAAACTTTTAAAAACAAACGATAATAATAGTACATTAAAAAATATAGATAATAAATGACTTAAAGATAGTAAGATATGGTTCATTAACTACTTATTCAACGTTAACAAATAATAAATGGAAATGACTCTATCACTCGTAGATGCATAATACATCGGTCTACGCGAGTGCATTGCGAGAAGAAGTATGTTTCGGGCTTTGTAAATTTTGAAACAATTTTTCCACTCGTGTAGACAGATAGAGTTCCAGAATTAACGAATAATAATAAAAGAACGAATTAAAAAAATGATAAAATCCATTTAACCATCATCAAAAAAGTAAACTTATTTCTTAAATACATGAGCTATAAAATTTCAGCAGACTGGTATAATATACTAAACATAATAGTTAAAGATCGAAATAAAAGAAAAGTATAGAAAATTATAAAATAATATTCAATAAATCTGGTATAAATAAAACATGTTTAAAAATAAAATATTAAATACATAATTCTGAAATAAGCTTATGTTATATTAAGCGACGACCGCGTGTCGTGTACCGTGAGCCGTGAACGGTGAGCCGTGTGCCGTGAGCCATGTGCCCTATGCCATGTGCCGTGTGTCGTGTGTAATTGTGATCTCTTCTGTTACAATTGCTTAATCTTTTCTTTAAGGATAAAACTTTATCTACACCCACATATTTGTATGTATACCTGGTGTACCGTCTAAAGGATGACGTTCTATTGTCCTACAAGTCATCCTTACACTTGGCGAATTTTTAGTTTTTTAAGGGAATGTTAATGCGTACTTAAAGGATATACTCAAAGATGATTTGCCGTCATCTTGGAGGTCACCCCGACACCTGGGCATCGTCTCCAGGGGAGTTTTAGTTTTTTTAGGGAATGTTAGTGTTTACTGAAAGAACGTACTCGAGGGTGATTTTTGGTCACCCTGGAGGTCATCCCGACACCTGGACATCGTCTCCAAGGAATTTTTAGTTTTTTTTAGGGAATGCTAATGTGTACTTAGAGAAAGTATTCGAAGATAATTTCTCGTCATCCAGGAGGTCACCACGATACCTGGACATCGTCTCTACGGGATTATTAGTTTTTTTTAGGGAGCGTCATTGTGTACTTGAGGACTTGAGGACTTGGATGTACTCGAGGATGACGGGAAGTCATGTGACTTATATGGTCATGTGTCAGGTGACTCTGACTTTAGAGGATGTAAATTTGTAACGTATAATGTTTCTCTCATTGTAAATGGACTCTACAATAAAACAAAAAATATATTAATGGAAAATTTATTCTTGAATGTCATAATTAGCATTCAAAATACTGGAAAAATATATTTAATACTGTTTCGTTCAATCAAACCCTGTCTTAGGCGCAGCACAACTTAAAAAAAAACAATTATTTCGTGGCTGCCGATGATATACAATCACAGCGCATATTTCATTGCTGCTAAATAAATTATAGGAGGAAGTAGCCGGCAATCGTCGCTTATATAGTGCGAAAAGTCTTTCGCGCGGTTTGTTTACATATGACGTCACGCATCACCTCATCCTTTCGATGTATACAAATTTGATTTTAAATCTTAAGCTGGTATATTAAATGTGTGTACACGTTATTGAGTTTCTGGGTATCCTCTTTCTTATTGATACCATTATCTTGCAAATGTATATGCATCATTTCCGAGATCAATCTTTTATTTAAATTGTTTTCTTTGTCATTTATTTTAAATCCTTCAAAATTAAAAGTATGATTGTACTTTTTACTATGCTCGGAAATGACACTGTCCTTAGATTTTCTATGTTCTTCAATACGTGTACACACATTTCTTTTTGTTTCGCCCACATATGTAGCCGTGCAATCGTTACATCCAAGTTTATAAACAACATTTTTCTCTAGGTGTTTCTCTTTTTTATCCTTTCCTTTCACAATAATATTGCACATATTACTGTGTATTTCTTAAATGAATGTCGCACCCGCTCATAGAAACCATCGATGTACGGTATGCTAATGTGATTGTTATATGTATTGTTTTTCGCACATTGCTCTGGTTTTTTAATCATTCTGATTGCAGATAATCGTTTTTTGACGTATTTTTCAACGAAAACAGAGGGGTAATCATTATCGAATAATAGACATTTTACAAAATCAATGTTTTTCTGATGAAAACATTTATCCGATAACTTCACCGCCCTGTCAACTAGATTATACACCATGACAATTTTTTGACTTATCGGGTGTTGCGAATTAAAGTGCAAAAATCTGCCAGAGAAAGTTGGTTTCGTATACCAATCAGTTTTTATTTTATGTGTTTCATTAATCAATAATACGTCCAAAAAACTTATGGATTTATTCACTTCCATTTCATGTGTAAATTGGAGTCTGCTATTATGCGAATTAAATATTTTTAACGTTTCATCTACTTTTCCTTTCCGAATACAAGTAATGATATCGTCGACGTAACGGAAAAAGAACACAGGTTGATAAGTTAATTTTGAAATGCACTCTGTATGTGTTGATTAATGAAACACATAAAATAAAAACTGATTGGTACACGAAACCAACTTTCTCTGGCAGATTTTTGCACTTTAATTCGCAACACCCGATAAGTCAAAAAATTGCCATGGTGTATAATCTAGTTGACAGGGCGGTGAAGTTATCGGATAAATGTTTTCATCAGAAAAACATTGATTTTGTAAAATGTCTATTATTCGATAATGATTACCCCTCTGTTTTCGTTGAAAAATACGTCAAAAAACGATTATCTGCAATCAGAATGATTAAAAAACCAGAGCAATGTGCGAAAAACAATACATATAACAATCACATTAGCATACCGTACATCGATGGTTTCTATGAGCGGGTGCGACATTCATTTAAGAAATACACAGTAATATGTGCAATATTATTGTGAAAGGAAAGGGTAAAAAAGAGAAACACCTATAGAAAAATGTTGTTTATAAACTTGGATGTAACGATTACACGGCTACATATGTGGGCCAAACAAAAAGAAATGTGTGTACACGTATTGAAGAACATAGAAAATCTAAGGACAGTGTCATTTCCGAGCATAGTAAAAAGTACAATCATACTTTTAATTTTGAAGGATTTAAAATAAATGACAAAGAAAACAATTTAAATAAAAGATTGATCTCGGAAATGATGCATATACATTTGCAAGATAATGGTATCAATAAGAAAGAGGATACCCAGAAACTCAATAACGTGTACACACATTTAATATACCAGCTTAAGATTTAAAATCAAATTTGTATACATCGAAAGGATGAGGTGATGCGTGACGTCATATGTAAACAAACCGCGCGAAAGACTTTTCGCACTATATAAGCGACGATTGCCGGCTACTTCCTCCTATAATTTATTTAGCAGCAATGAAATATGCGCTGTGATTGTATATCATCGGCAGCAACGAAATAATTGTTTTTCTTGAAGTTGTGCTGCGCCTAAGACAGGGTTTGATTGAACGAAACAGTATTAAATATATTTTTCCAGTATTTTGAATGCTAATTATGACATTCAAGAATAAATTTTCCATTAATATATTTTTTGTTTTATTGTAGAGTCCATTTACAATGAGAGAAACATTATACGTTACAATTTACATCCTCTAAAGTCAGAGTCACCTGACACATGACCATATAAGTCACATGACTTCCCGTCATCCTCGAGTACATCCAAGTCCTCAAGTCCTCAAGTACACATTGACGCTCCCTAAAAAAAACTAATAATCCCGTAGAGACGATGTCCAGGTATCGTGGTGACCTCCTGGATGACGAGAAATTATCTTCGAATACTTTCTATAAGTACACATTAGCATTCCCTAAAAAAAACTAAAAATTCCTTGGAGACGATGTCCAGGTGTCGGGATGACCTCCAGGGTGACCAAAAATCACCCTCGAGTACGTTCTTTCAGTAAACACTAACATTCCCTAAAAAAACTAAAACTCCCCTGGAGACGATGTCCAGGTGTCGGGGTGACCTCCAAGATGACGGCAAATCATCTTTGAGTATATCCTTTAAGTACGCATTAACATTCCCTTAAAAAACTAAAAATTCGCCAAGTGTAAGGATGACTTGTAGGACAATAGAACGTCATCCTTGAGACGGTACACCAGGTATACATACAAATATGTGGGTGTAGATAAAGTTTTATCCTTAAAGAAAAGATTAAGCAATTGTAAAAGAAGAGATCACAATTACACACGACACACGGCACATGGCATAGGGCACATGGCTCACGGCACACGGCTCACCGTTCACGGCTCACGGTACACGACACGCGGTCGTCGCTTAATATAACATAAGCTTATTTCAGAATTATGTATTTAATATTTTATTTTTAAACATGTTTTATTTATACTAGATTTATTGAATATTATTTTATAATTTTCTATACTTTTCTTTTATTTCGATCTTTAACTATTATGTTTAGTATATTATACCAGTCTGCTGAAATTTTATAGCTCATGTATTTAAGAAATAAGTTTACTTTTTTGATGATGGTTAAATGGATTTTATCATTTTTTTAATTCGTTCTTTTATTATTATTCGTTAATTCTGGAAAGAGACTCTATCTGTCTACACGAGTGGAATAATTGTTTCAAAATTTACAAAGCCCGAAACATACTTCTTCTCGCAATGCACTCGTGTAGACCGATGTATTAAGCATCTACGAGTGATAGAGTCATTTCCATTTATTATTTGTTAACGTTGAATAAGTAGTTAATGAACCATATCTTACTATCTTTAAGTCATTTATTATCTATATTTTTTAATGTACTATTATTATCGTTTGTTTTTAAAAGTTTCAGTTTATTCACTGCATACTTTTGCAGGTTATCTGGTATTTTATAATTTTAATATTAATATTAGCTGTAAATACCTCATTCCCTAACACTCACTCGGTTGCAATACAGATTTTGTTACATAAATTGTAATCTTATAATATTCTTTTTTTATGAATATGATTTATCAAATTGTTTTTTTCAAATGAGATATGATATGAATCTTATAAAATGTTTTTTTTATATGAATTAAATATTTTTATTGAATTTTTTTATTTGTACCATTCAGCATACCTCTTAAAAGCTACTGCTTATTACCGTTTTTGAGAGTGCTATAAATAATAGGATCATAAATTTAATTTTATATTATGCATTAACAGTATATATAGTGTTTATAAAAGTATACATAGTAAGAATTCATTAAGTGTAAATTCAAGTTTTTATTATTTATCAGTGTATACATAACGAAAGTATTTAAATGTTAAGATCATAAATTCATACTATCTTTCGAAATGCTATATATATATATTGCTGAATAATATAAATTTAAAATAAATAATCTTAGTACATACAGTTTTTTGAAAAACAGTAATAATTAGTAACTTTAAATCCACAGTTCGATGCTATCAAAAATTATGAAATTTTATAAAATTATTAAGAATAAAAAATGCTTGCAAATGTTTACTTTTAATTTCTTTACCTTTCTGTTTATTTAATTGTCACATCTAATTCCATAATGCTATAACTCAAGGGGCTATGTCAATTTATGATCGGAAAAAAAATTTTGTTCACAGTCCCTAAATGAAGAACAAAAATCTCAAATGAATGCAAAAAGAAGACAATTAGGTAAATTGAAGCGAGATATTTTCCCAGAAGTAAACTGTCAAAACAATAAAACAATAAAAACTTCAAACCAAAAATTATAAAGACAATTACAAAGTGAAAAAGAAAATTTACCAGATGTATAAGTGCAGTGCAATGGTACAATAAAAGCTTCAAATAAAAAACAAAAAAGGATCTTATAAGGCGAAGAACAAAAAGCATTAAGGCAAAAAATGAGAAAAAGAGAAAGGACAAACCACAAACGTGGTGGTTTGACCTTGCGAAAGGATGAGATGATGCGTGACGTCATATGTAAACAAACCGCGCGAAAGACTTTTCGCACTATATAAGCGACGATTGCCGGCTACTTCCTCACTTCCGAGACAGTAGCTGACAAAACGGTATAAATAACAGCTGTGTCACTCGGTCTCTCTCTTCCCCCGCTGTTAACTAGCCGGGGGAAAGGATTATCGAGATGTACACAAATCAAATGTGCTCCAATATGTAAGTTTCAAAAATATCGCCTTTTCTATGTAATACTCTGTTCATTTTAAAGTCTGTATGTTTATTGTAATAAAAAATTTTTTGACAGTTTCCTGATGAGGGCGACAATGATCGCCGAAACGTCGTTTCTTAAAAGAAAGGAGTTTTAATTATTTAAACCCTTTCTAAACCATTGCCTCGGAGAGATCGATAATAACAACAAAAGAATTATAAGTATTATACATCACTTTCATGCATTACACATATGCATTAAGTGAGTATAATCCTTGAAAATTAAAGGTGTTTACTTACCAAAAATCATGACCTTCGGAAACCTATTCCGAAGGTTTCTTTAAAATTCCAGTCCAATTGATCCACTCGTTGCTGAGAAAACCTGCGGCAAGAAGAAAAATATCATGAAAAAACTAAACTGAGTAAAAGGCATTTGAACTTTATGATATAAATCATATGAATAAACTCAGTGATACTTACAGAAACTATGCGACATAACTTGATTTGGTTTGTGTATTCAAATATACATGGAATAATGTATATTTGATGGTGCGCGTACACCATGATGGTTGATAATAGTATTTTAGAAGCTGAAAATAAAATAAAAATTATCATTACCAATTCATACTCATATTAAACTAATGATTACAGTTATTTGCAATACTTGCCATTATTAAATACACTTTATGTTCTTAGAAAGCATGCAAAATTCCACTTCATACAGTCAATATCATTGTCCTAGCTTTCTGTTTTCCACCCGCATACCTAAAATCAAAGAAAAAGCTCTTGCGAATAAATTATTATTACTTATTTTATTGCTCATCTGAATCATTGCTGTACTCCGTAGAAGCTGAAAGCTCTTGTATTAAAAGCACCATTGATGAGGTTATACACACTGGTCGTTGTTACAGCATCTGGCAGACAAGTTGCACTGATATGATCTATATAGTGTCTTGTGAGCTGGATGAAAAACAGCTGTTTGGCTGCTTCACATAAATTTCTACTGTACCGATCAAATAGTAATCTTCATTCCCGACCCGACGGTGTGGGACGCAACATGTTTGGTGGCGAATTCAAATTTGTTGAATGCCTTTACTTTATAGAGTTTTCTAGCAATTCAAAAAATTATATAACGTCACGTTTATAAAATTTTAACCATTAAAAGACTTAATAGTGAACCAGCAGAAACTCTGATCCCTAGGAAAGTACCGTAGGAGGACTGGGTGAGCGTGAAGCATGCACGAACGTAGGGGGTTTAGGCGAGCGCGAAGCGTGAGCGACGGTCGTGCCTTAAATGCAAAACGCGAATCGAAACGCGCGAAGCGCGTTTTGTTTCCCGTCTTGCATGCCTTGCATCGCTTCGCGATGCAAGGCAGCAAGCCACTGAGATCTGCAGGCCCGAACGGCCGAAGGTCGAATGTGGCGCGCTAGTTAATTCTATCAAAAAATCATTGGAAATTGTTCTAGAACAAATCAGCACCCGTCAGCAGAAACAGACTACATCAGGTTCGACTATTAAAATTCGTTCAAATATTGCTCTCTCTAATATCTAAATATTTTGATTTAAAATGTAAGTTCTGATAGATGAAAGACAACTATTAATTAGATCTTTGTAATGCATTATATTTATTGAGATGCAATCATTTTGCCATCCGCGGTTTATGCAGGATCACCATGGGTGTTAAAGTCTAAGTTATAGGGGGATTCTGAAGCCTTCAAATTTGGGGTTTTATACCATATTTTACTCTATGAGAAAAGCCAAAAATACCATATTTTACTCTACGGGAATTTCACACTATAGGAATTTCCAATTTTTTAATACATCTGCATTGATTTCAACAATAAGCTATACATATGCATTTAAAATATAATTTTGAAAATTAATATATAAATGACTATAATATTTTTATATGGAAACCTACTATTTTTCAATTAGTGTACACGATTACCTTTAATTTGATAGATCAAACACCTCTTAAGACTTTTACTAACCCAAGTTATGGTCGAAAGTCTATTCAAATAGCTTTTTCATACATCGTAAGTTCAAAAGAAACCGATGGACCAAATAAGCTCAAATTTTTATTATGTTTTCCAAAATATATTTCCTACGGTACGAACACAGAAAATTAAAATTGAAAATGGAGAAAAAATATCAAAAATATAAAATATTGAAAAATCATGAATAATTGACTAAAATGTTATCAATATGCTTGTAGAAATTTTTCTACGTGTTCGATTTTAATTTGCTCTGCTCATATCGTAGGACATGTAAAGGTAAAATTATACGGTAAGTAACGAACACGTTTATTTATAAAAAGGGTAATTAGGAAGAGACTCGCGCCGGTCATAACATTGCTCCCTTCTTGTTTAGATTGTCGTCCCGACAATCTCAAACCTTCTTTCTTCCAGAAGTTAATCCCATTTCATCCGAGTAACCTCAATCTGTAAACCTTCATCCATGTAACCATGTTCACTGAACTTGTTGGGATCTCGGTCAGAGGCTCTCAACAGGCGGTCCTGATGTTTGAGGTCATGGTGGCCCTGAAAAGGGCCGATTGATCGGTTCTGCGGGAAGCCTACTAAGGCGTTAATGAGCGCATGGGCTCGCGGTAGCGGGGTCTTTGGCGCAGGCGCTTGACGGCCTTGGTGCGGCTGATGCTGTGGCTTCGGGGAGCGTCGGCCGGCGCGTAATATTGCGTCTTCGGGGCCGTAGAACGTTGTATGGCGTCTCGTAGACGGCGGCGTAGGGCGGTGAAAACACGGGCGTCCCGTGGGGGCGCCCCGGGCGATCTTCTTGGAGAACGCCGATGTCCAGAGCTCTCTGCGCGAGGAGGTCTCGCCGGGGGGATGTGGACGAGAGCCGGCCGGGTAGGTTCGCGTCGGCTGGGCTCGTCGATGGCTTGGTCTTCGACCGTTGGATGCAATTCGAGGAGCTCTTCGGCTTCCCCGGTGGGCGACGTCTCTCGATCGTACGTCGACGACCAACAGTAAATGATGAGCGTCGGCGGAGCGTTATCCCACACGGACACTCGGCGGGGAACCCAAAAGCCGAGTTCTGCCTCGCCGATGGGTGTCTCGGGCCACGGAGGTTGTGGGCTGACGATTGTGGGAACGAGAATCCTAGGAGGGGAGCTCGCCACCTTCCTCTTGCTTCTCTTTCGCTGATTGCGTCGTTGTTTTTGGCGCTCGGATCGGCTGCGAGCAGCGCGGCCGTGTTCCGGGCATCCCGTCGCGATGAGCGTGTTGCCCGGAGGAGGGCGAAGAGCCCCAGGCCCCTTAGTCGGGGGTTCTCCGGGACTACGTCGACCGGGCCGTTTCGGGAGACCTGTGGAGTCGCCGTCTTCTCAGGGAGAACGCGTTCCCGCGATCCGGGAGCCCGGATGGTCGCGGCTCGGCCAGGGTGCGCGTGGCTCTCTGGGCTCTTGAAAGAGCGAGGTGTCCGGGAATATTCACCGGTCGACCTCTCTTCTCGACTGCCTCGAGCCAACGGCGCGAGAAGCGTGCCGGCAGCCCGCTTAAATGCGGGTAACGGGTCGCAAAGGGGATTCGTCGCCTCGAGGTTAGACTGGGATGTTTCTACCGGTCGTAGTCCTCAACGGCAAGACCCGCAGATGGAGACTCGCGGAGCAGGGAGAGAGAGACTACCAGGAGAGCTCAACGGCCGTCCTTTCCGCTCGACTGATCGGAGCGAGCGCGGAGCGCGCGACGGGTTGATGACTGCGCGGGTACAGCGCCGCGGCGGGAGCGTGTATCAAACTTCCATCAAAGCGGGTTGACCCTCTTCTAAATTCTAATGATGACTTACTGGAACCACCAACATCATCTACCTTGATCCACGCCGGGTATCAAGTTACCAAGCCATGCTTACAGGTCAATTCCAATCATCACTTCCAGGAACAAAATTGGACCCGTCTCTTGGAAAGGAACATTCCCATCTTGAAAAACCAATCTTATTCTCTTGCTCTTTTTCTTTCTATCTCGGGGAGTCTTAGTTATCGTGTCAATCAGGATAGTATTAGTTTATCTTCAGACATGAGTGAGGAGTTGACATGCTAAGGTACCTCTCCTCAATTCTCTGATCCGGTACTCACCTTCACGCTCATGAAAAAACCAAGGCTCAAAAACCATAAGCAGAGCAGTCTTCAGTCAAATCAGGGTGTCTCTCAGTAAAGGTTCCAAGACGATTGATGTGAACAATATTGGATTTATATCTTGGAGAACGACGAATACAATATACTGCGTCATTGATCTTCTTGACAACTTCCCAAGGACCAACCCAATTTGATTGTAATTTGGGTGCTTTCCCTTTGGTTCTTTGAGGGGTGGGTTGAAGAACCAAACTTTCTGTCCAGGGGTGTATTCGACGATTCGAGCTCATTTGTCATACGAAGATTTTGTCCTTTCAGATTGTAGGAGAAGTTTGTCTTGAGCTAAGCTATATATTGTGTGGAGTTTCCTATGTAGTTGATGTACGTAGTTTCCGTCTTCTTCAGCCTGGACTCCTGTTGGTGGACACCCTCGGATTAAGTCCAAAGGAAGTCGGAGGTCGAAGCCTGTGTACATTTCTGCTGGTGTAGCTCCGGTTCTTACGTATTTTGAGGATCTGTAAGCTAACAAAAAGAGAGATACCCAACGGCCCAATCTTTTTGAGTGTCGTTAAAAAAATGCATTTAATAAAAAAAATTTTTATAAAATGCATTTTTCTATCAACAACAAAGCTGAAAAATGAGCTTAAAACGACTTAAAACCTAAAATCGAATTTTAACATTAAATTATGAATATTTTCACAGATAATTTAAAATTAAGACGTTACGCAATAAAAAGTTAAATAGAAAAGGTTTACAGCTAATTGAAATACAACTTTTTTCTATGAATATTAAAGATGAGAAATACTTTCACATCAAGTTAAGGGGTTATGACAGTGTTAAAACCTGAAAAAAACGAAAAATTGTTAGTGTTGTAAAAAATTAATAGATATAGGTGCTCTAAAACTATATTTTTGCTTTCAAATACAATTATTATACATCACTTTTATGCATAAATAATATGCAAAAAATGAGTGTAACATTTAAAAACAATTAAAGGAATTGGTGTAAAAAATTAATTAAAGATGCGTCTCTTCGAGCCAAGTATTTATTCAAATGGCCAAACGTTTCGGGATATATATATCCCCTCATCAGTGGCTATATAATAGTGAATGCACAAAAATTTTTTTATTACAATTATAATATTAAGGTAAAAGAGATTGAAAATAAAATTATAATATTCACCTAATTTGTAAAACAACTTCCGTCTTTCACATAATTAGACGAAGCAGGAAAAAGAGAAATCGCATATGGCGCTAAAATATTACAAATTTAACAAAATTTATAAAAGTACAAAACTTGAAATTTAAACTAATGTTACAAAAAGCATTTTACAAAATTTACTTACGGACTATGACTCGAGAATTTTATTTAAAAACAGAACGAGATTTACCGGTGCCATTCGGTGGTAAAGCGGCACCGGCCGAGGTAGGACATCAACTAATGTCTCGTCCAAAAATCAGACTATATATATTGCGCAATACATACATTAAACGGTGAACTAATACTAAGAGTCTATTACCAAGAATATATATAAATTATAATGCAAAATACAGCGGCAACGGATACCCTGAGCTTCACCCGTATATCAAGAACGAATAACACAGTAGAGGTGGCACGCAGTATTCGAGCAGCAGAGCGAGGGGCCCGCGCCGCATCGCAAGAAACGCTCCTACCATGACTGTATGACTGTATAGTATGCAGTATGGACGGCGCGTTGCCACGGCAACCCGGTCTCCCCGACCTCCCACTGGGCTGTTCCGCTCCGGCTCGCCAGCCAATCACTATCGAACATGTGTTGGCTGAGTTGAAGAGAACGCGAGGCGGTATGCCACCTCTCTCTGCATGCTAAGCTCCTGATACAGTCTGCTCGCCACCGAGCCTCCGCAATAACATTATTTACAGATCAAAATTTATTAGGACTATTTTTTAGATTTGATATAATATTTTTATAGCCAGATTTGAGGCCGCACGTATCCTCAGCCCTATTAAGAGTGCCATCGAAAAACTGGATATGTAGCATTTCTGAGAAACGTCTACGGAAAATAGACGGTTCTCTGTCTATTATTTTAATATTGTTAAAATCAAAATTGTGTCCCGTCTCCAATGCATGTACCGCGAGGGGGGAGTTAAGATCCCTTTTCTCTATATATCTTTTATGTTCGTATTGCCTAGTTTTTAACGGCCGATACATTTCTCCGATGTACGTAGATTCGCAATCGGAGCAGTCGATTTTATAGACAACGTTTCTTGTATCTCCCACAGCAGTAGGATCTTTGCCAAGTTTTATAAATTTGTTGAACTTATCAGTAACACTATTAATCAGACTCATATCATTTCTTTTTAAAACCGACTTTAATTTGTCATTAAACCCTTCATAATAGGGAAACACTGCGAATCCTTTTCTGGAGTTAGAGTTATTTTTATTAATATTGTGAGAATGTGCATTGCCTGCAACTACACCTTCCAACGTGGTCCTTGAAAGGCTCAGGTTGCGTGCAATCCGTTTTTTACTAAATTTTTCTATGAAATCTGGAGGATAGTCATTGGCTACGAGAATTTGTTTCGCCTTTTCGATATTTTCACCGTGAAACCGTGGATCAGACAATAATATCGCCCTATCATATAAGTTATACATTATTGCTATCTTCTGGTTTTTTGGGTGGTGAGAGAAATAATTTATGTATCTAGATGACGCAGTATTTTTTTTTGAAACCAATTAGTAAAAATGTTGCCACCTGAATCATGAATAATAGAGATATCAAGAAAATTTATACTATTGTTGACTTCAATTTCATGAGTAAATTGAAGGGAATTGTTATAGCTATTAAATATAGATAACACAGATTCAATCTTCTCTCTATCTAAAACCAAAAGACAGTCATCCACGTATCTATAAAAAAGTCGAACACTAGATTTTGCGATGCCCAAACAATGTTCCTCAAGATCCTCCAGAACCATATTTGCAAAAACAGGGCTCGAGCAGAACCCCATCGGAGCGCCTGAGACTTGCTTATAAAATTTGCCATCAAAAACAAGATACGTACAATCGAGAAGAATTTTTATACCATCAATAAATTCACTCTTAGACATACAATTCATACACGAGAGTCATTTCCATCTCTTCTCAATCGACAGTATAATCGCATCTTTTGGCAAGCTCGAAAACAATGAAACAACATCAAAGGACACGAAACAGTGTTGATCAGAAATATTAATGTTAGTGAGATTCTTTTTCAATTGAGTACTATTTTTTATATGTGAAGCTGGTAAAGGAAAATGTTTTGTTAATAAGACGGATATGCATTTATCAAGAAAATAAATGGGGCTATTAATTGCTGAAACTATAATTCTTACGGGATTATCCGGTTTATGGATTTTTATCAGGCCATAAGCTTTCGGAAGCGATGTGTGCTCGATGCCCTTAGAAGAGAGACCCTTAAAGGCTTCGTCGCACTCTAGAACGCCCCGTGTACTCCAAAGGTCAATGAGTTTTTTAATCCGCTTTTTAATCCCCGCAGCAGGGTTTACTTTAACCAGTCTATAAAATCTCTCGTCGCTGAGGGCCTCATTAACCTTCGAGATATACACGTTTCGATCCACCACTACCGTAGCATTGCCCTTATCTGCTCTAGTGAAAAATAAGTCAGGATTGTTGTTTAGATACTGTTTTGTGCGTCTAATATTATAAGACATAATCCGTTCATGATAAGGCACATGCGTCTTATTTTTAATTTGTGAATTTAATATCGAAATGACCCCATCACGTAGTCCTCCGTCTACATTTCGATTAAACGCGTATACGTTTTCCAGGCTTTTCAAAATCTCAATAGCTTGTTTAAATTGAAAATCTGTATTAAAATTGAATTTTTCTCCCATGGACATAACCTTCTTTACAAAATCCGGAAGCTGCGAATCAGTAAGATTCACAAGCCACTTTTCCCTCAACGCGCCGTCCATACTGCATACTATACAGTCATACAGTCATGGTAGGAGCGTTTCTTGCGATGCGGCGCGGGCCCCTCGCTCTGCTGCTCGAATACTGCGTGCCACCTCTACTGTGTTATTCGTTCTTGATATACGGGTGAAGCTCAGGGTATCCGTTGCCGCTGTATTTTGCATTATAATTTATATATATTCTTGGTAATAGACTCTTAGTATTAGTTCACCGTTTAATGTATGTATTGCGCAATATATATAGTCTGATTTTTGGACGAGACATTAGTTGATGTCCTACCTCGGCCGGTGCCGCTTTACCACCGAATGGCACCGGTAAATCTCGTTCTGTTTTTAAATAAAATTCTCGAGTCATAGTCCGTAAGTAAATTTTGTAAAAAGCTTTTTGTAACATTAGTTTAAATTTCAAGTTTTGTACTTTTATAAATTTTGTTAAATTTGTAATATTTTAGCGCCATATGCGATTTCTCTTTTTCCTGCTTCGTCTAATTATGTGAAAGACGGAAGTTGTTTTACAAATTAGGTGAATATTATAATTTTATTTTCAATCTCTTTTACCTTAATATTATAATTGTAATAAAAAAATTTTTGTGCATTCACTATTATATAGCCACTGAAGAGGGGATATATATATCCCGAAACGTTTGGCAATTTGAATAAATACTTGGCTCGAAGAGACGCATCTTTAATTAATTTTTTACATCATTTCCATCATCGAGCGATAAATTCACTATTAAACAAATTAAAGGAATTACTTACCAAAAATCATGATTTTTCATCACTTTTGTTTGCTTGCCGCATGGTTCTGATGGAACCGTACCATCAATTCTGATGAATCAACGTGCCAAATCTTCCTTATGAGTCTGGTCTCAGACTAAGTGGAACAGATTCCTGAAAAACACAAAATTAATATAATTAATTAAACATATATTGACAATATTAATAATTATAGTGAATGTTACATATGTAAACATACGTAACATTCACTTTGAACTTATTTTGCCAATTCTGCTCCACTCAGTTTGTGACCGTACTCATAAGGAAGGTTTTCCACTTTGGTTCATCCGGATTGATGTTACGGTTCCTTCAGAAAGCTGCGGCAAGTACATGAAAAGCATGAAAAACCTAAATTTGAGTAAAAGGCATTTAAAGTTTATAATGTAAATCATACAACTGAACTCAGCTATACTTACAGAAACTATGTAGCATACCTTGATTTGCTTTTGGTACTCAAATATACATGCAATAAAGTATATTTGGTAGTATGCGCATATCATGCTGTGTGATAATAGCATTTAGAAGCTGGAAATAAAATAAAAATTATCGTTAGCTATTCATAATCAAGTTATGTTTGTGAATTACAATTACATGTAGTACTTACCATTATTAAATACACTTCAAGTTGTTAAAAAGTATGCAAAATAATACTCCAGACAGTCAATATAAACTCACATCTTGCTGGATTGCACCCGTATACCTAAAAGCAAAAAATAAACCAACAAAGAAAAAGCTCATTATGAACACAATTATTACTAATTAGTTTCTAATACTTATCTGAATAATTTTTGTATTCTGCAGCAGCTCTTGCATTTTTACAACACCACTGAGGTTATAAGCATTGTTACAGCAGCTAGCAGACTAACTGCACTGATCTAGTGTCTTGGATGAAAAACAGCTGTTTGACTGCTTTCTGCTGCTTTACAGAAAATTCTACTATACCGATCAAACAGTAATCTTCATTCTCGACCGGACGCTGTGAAGTACAACCTGTTCGAGTGGCAAATTCAAATTTGTTGAATGCCTTTACTTTAAAACATTCAGTTTATTAACATAAAATCACACATAGAAAAATTAATTTTACGGATTTTATTTAGTTTACGGAAATAAATTCATAACTCTTGAGAAAAAACGGTTTGTAAAACCGTTTTTAAGTTGTATTTTCAGTAAGATTTCTCATGAAATAACTCTGTAAAAAGTGTGGTAGAACAATCCTTTTGACAAGTTTGACCTAATTAAAATATTTAAAAATCACGATTTTTCAAAAATTTACTTGGAACAGATTTATCAGTTTTTTGTCGATATCTTCAAGGCAAATTTTTTTTAGCAAAAAACGGCTTTCAGGACCATATTCTACGGACTATTAACTGTAAAAAAAGTGAATAAAAAAAATTAATATTTTCAAAATTTTAACACTGTCATAACCCCTTAAAGATCCGAAATCGATAAGACTCAGTATAAATTTATACTTTGAGTATACGAACTAAGAATAAAACTAGGCGAGCGCGAAGCGCGAGTCACATGCGGTCATGCCTTATATGCTGGAACAGATGCAACGTAGGTACGCACGAAGGACACGAGACAAGGTGTGCGTTAAGTGTCATTTATTGAAGCTCAAGAGAGGAGCTCTGTTTTTGTTCGCGGTCGCTGGGGTTCTGCCGCGGCTCGTAGACTCGCAGTCACGCGGCCAAGGTGCAAGCTTGCACGTCTTGGCCATGGGAAGCTCTCGATCGGCAAGTTCTCTGCTAATACTGTATCCGCTGCAGCGGCAGTTTCGGTTATCACGTTGGCTGGTCATCCAAGCTTTTGCTCCTACGTGACAATGCAAAACGCTTCGTGTTTTGCATGCCTTGCATCGAGAAGCCTAGCGTCCCCGGGCTGCGTGTGGCGCGCTAGGTTTTATCTTACGGTACATGAGAAAAGTGTTCGAACACACTTTTTACCATAGCGTGGAATAGAAAAGATTTTAAGAAAACTATGACCCAGCAAATTAAAGGTAATTGTACAAACGACTACTAGAAAAATAATAGGCTTGAATACAAAAACATCGTAGTCATTTAAATATTAATTTTCCAAAATATTAATTTTCCAAACTATATTTGAAAGGCGTCTTATCCCCTTAATTTATAGGAAATAGTTTAATATTAGTGACAATGCTTGAGCAGCCAAAAATTAGATATGCAAATAAAGCAAACCCAAATCTGGAACTCTTTAAAAAAATTATACTACGAAAATTCATATGTTGGCATATATATTAGGGTGACGTTATTTCCCAAAGTGCTCGAATACTCGCTGCGGTATCAAAAATCGATTGTTTCCGTTCAGAAACTATGAATGTAGCCAAAAAGCACAAATAAACAAGCTTTTAACATGGTCTACTTTCAAAAAAACGCTTTTTCCACTTTTTGTTCAAAATTTTCATGTCTGGGAGTTTCCACTTCTCTCTGTTCTTTTCCGCGGTTTCAATGTATGTACATAATAAGTATAAAATAGACAATATCTCTAAAAGCAGTTGTGGGGCAAACAAATTTTTTTGGTCCAGATTTAGGGTTTTATTTTAAAAAACCGTTGCCAAGTTTCTGCCACTTAGCTTACTCATAATGAGTGTTTTCTTATATTTAACATTGTCTTTGTGAAATTACAATTAAAACATAATATACGTAGATGTTGTTAAAATTTACCGAGTTTCATAAAATTTCTACACGCATACGTAATCATTATACGAAGTAGCCAATACTTTCTATTTGAATGCCCTAACTCTCAGACTACATGTTCAATATAATGAACTCAGAATTTGTGGAATCGAATTCCCTTAAGAACTCTCTGAATTACCTCTCCTACTCTCAGGGTCATTTAAATTGTTTCGAAATTGTATCGAAATTTTTTCATAAAGGGCGCAGCTATAAAGCGGTTATAAAAATTATTATTACAAAGCTCTCTCAGAGAGAAATCAAAACATTTAGATGCAATGAAATTCACAACGCTTCGAATGATATTCATAAAAGCTTTGCAAGCTGATCATTTTTAAATGTTATGGGTTAATAAAGTTACACTTAAAATGTCATAAGTACGTATTGATAAATAGATCACTTTTTAATCACTAGACCAAAAAGAACGCGCCTCGCGCGCTCTAATTCTTATCGCAATTTGTTTATAATTTAATAATATTCGAAAATACTTGAAATAATCAAAGTCGATTTTTATTTTGAAAATTTTGAAGAAATTATTTTTCTTTTTAAATTTCTCTTTTTATTTTTAACTTGATTGCAAAGTTATTTTATTCTATAAAAAAATTTATCAACTAATCAAAATCAATTTCAGAATTATTCAAAACTATTAATGAAAATACAGTTTATCCTGGTTTGTCTTCATATTTAAAAAAAACTTATCGAACTGTTGACTGATATATACCTTGAAGAGCTCATGAACCAATTGTCAATTCTGCTGTGCATAAAATTAAAAAAAAATATTTTTGTGGATTTATTATTACAAAAAGACCTGCGCTCTGCTTGCACGCAGTTGTTTTCTGCTATTATATTAGGCTATAATGTTAGATCAACATCAAACTGACCTGAAACTAACGCATTCACCGGAAACACATCAACCATGATACATGAACATATATAGCTCTTGACGCATGCGCACAATATGAGCCAATCAGAAACCGTCGTCAGCGGCATCGAAACATCTGGTCATGACTTTTTATTAGTAGGATTATATTAATAATTTGTATTTCTTGAAAAATATCGTGTAAACACACCCCCTTTTCTGTTTATATTTTTTATATATTGTGACGGGGATGCCATCAAGGGCTTGCTCGAGATGACGCGGCGTCACAAGCAGCGCGCCGCCGAACAGCAGCAACGCGCGGCAGTACGAGAGAGAGAGAGAGAGTGAGAGAGAGAGAATTACAAATATAAGTTCACCGTTAAGAACTTTTAAAGCTGTAATGATTTCGTGCTAAAATCCATATTGTTTCTATTAATTGTTAATAACAACTAGTGGCAACACTGGCTAATGCGATCTACCCAGATATGAATCATAATTTAATATACAGTTAATAATTTTGTAAAAAAAAATTATGATAAACACGTCGAAAAAGTACGCGATACAAGACGCGATGCACTGGCCAAAGAAAGCTATGAGATTTTAAACGAATGAAACTTTAGCTGGAGAGTTTACAAGGAGAAGGAATTTTCTTTGGAAGGAAAGGAAAGAGAGAAAGCAAAAAAAGAAGGTATCTGTGGAGGAAAATTCGAACCCTCGGTCGAGCCAGATGTCGAGGGTACCTAGAGAGACCCGCATACCCTACCATAAATCGCAATAATACTGTGTATTGTTCTGTTTATCTCCTGATTAATTTTTTCAGTCACTTTGCTACACTAGGTCACAAAAATTTAGTCAACTTTGCAAGGTTTGCGGCAGCTCGAAAAATTGTTCAATCAAAAAAATAAAAACTCGGTCGACCTCGTTGGCTTCTAGACTATCGGTTAAACTTATGGCAAATGGGATTCGGCACTCACGTGCATTTTTGTGTCACCCTAATATATATATATATCGGTTCCTTGTTACACAATGATGAATTGAGTACAATAAAAAGTTGAGCATTCCTATGTACTTTTTAAGAAATCTATAAAGAACTCATGTACGCACCTATGCACATACTTTTGTTTTTCATTTGTATGCGTAATACATATTATAAACAAATTTTTTCTTAACTTTCTTCATAAATTTTGAGGGCAATAAAACTTTTTATAATTTTACCTTATTAGATTTATCATTATTTAAATTTGTCTCTGCTCACGGAAAAGTCAAGTCAACTGAGATCAGTACCAGTGATTCCATTTTGACATTTCCTCATTTTTACTGTTAATAAGTTTTGTTGAATTTCGACTTTTTTAAATATTTCTATTACTGTTTGAAATATAATTAGACATTCATTAATTTAACCACATTGTATTTGAATTTTTCTGAAATTTAAGAAGGTAAACAATGCCATTATCAAAAATAGTAATAATAAGTAAATAGTATGTAGGATATCCTTTATAATATTAAAACTTTATATCACGACTTGAAATTATTTTATAGAAAAACCCCCTCTACTGTTAAGGTAATCTATAGAAATTAAATTTGAAATGGTCAATCGTTCGACTTAAATCCAGCGCTTTTTTCTACTATATGAAAAGTTTTTTTGCCCGATTGGTAGTGGTGGAGGTGGTCATGGCGGCCCTTGCTCGGGGACGTGCCATGACCGAGCACTGAGGCAGATGCCCATTATGCTGTACCTTCCTCCCCGCCGCCCGATTCCACGCAGTGATACCTTTAGAGTATACCTTGTGGCTCCGGTCGGAGTTCCCTATAGTCTAGGCATGTTTTAGCCATGTCTGTGCCCCGAGCAGATATACGTATATATATGCTCGACGCACACATGGACTGCACACGCCCAAACTGGACCTACAGTTTAGCTACACAATACATCCATAGATTGTGTACAGTGGAATCCGAACCACTGGAGCTTCGACGTTATAAGACACTTAAGTATATACATACAGGTGTATGTAAACATAGAGGTGTCCCAATGACAGAAAAGCCGAGAGTCGGGATCGAACCCAGAACTTTTGGATCACGAGTCCGACACTCTGCCTACTGAGCCGTCTCCGCTCTTATATGAAAAGTTAGTCCTTCCGATAAAATTTTACGTACGATTTCGCTATATTTTTAATTTTCTCTCCAGTTTCCCACCTGAATAAACCAGAATTGAATCATTGGATACTTCTGCAAACAGGTAGAGAATCCCTCAGTAGGATTTCGCTCACAAATAGATAGATCTTTTAAGCTTTCAAAATGCAGAAGATGTACGAGACCCCCAAGATATGGATTGGCCGGCAGTGATCCTAAGGAGTGCAAGTATTCTTCACAAACAATATGAATATAAACTCGATAATTATTTTGGAAAACTGTGTCATAGATACCATACCAATTTTAAAGATCAATGGTTGAACCAGTTTGGAATTTTTCAATATTTGTTATTTTATACTTTTAAAAAATGTTAAACTGATTCAAGCGTTTATCGGAAGGACTAATTTTTCATATAGTAGAAAAAAGAGCTGCATTTAGGCCGAACGATTGACCATTTCAAATTTGATTTTTATAGATTACCTTGACAGTAGAGGGTATTTTTCTATAAAATAATTTCAAGTCGTGATATAAAGTTTTAATATTATAAAGGATTGATCGGATTTTGAATTTTCACGCCCTCGCCATAGAACCATGAGCCACGGCCACGAGTGTTTCTTGCGAAGCGGAACGTTCTGATATTCCTTCCTAGTGTATTCGTGAACCGCAGAGCTACTAGTGTTTTTCCAAAACCCGAGCGTTCTGATTTTCCTCCCGAGTGTATTCGTGAACAACAGAACAACGGCCACGAGTGTTTCTCGCGCAGCGGAGCGTTCTGCTTTTTCTTGCGGAATTATTTTGAACCATTGAATAAAACTACTTATAAATTGTAAATGTCAATGAATGGTAAATATATTCAGGTTACGTTTCAGTGTCAAGGGTAAACTTCATAAATCCCTTTTATTACAAGTTAGGTAATTTAAGTACTGGTTATTATGATATTCAAAGCTATTAAATTTTAAATTTCTGGGATACTTATTAAAAAGGTCTTATAAAAATTATTATGATAAAAATCGCGAATTCATGGCACCCCTTACCAGGCGTCTCCTCAGTGGCGCCTCCTAGTTGGCGTCCCCTCAATAGGAAAATTGTCTTTCTTTTAGGTTAAAATTACGTAAATATTAGTAAAAAGAGAGACAATTCTGCCATTGAGGGGACACCAGTTGAGAGGGAGCTAATTTCTGACACGCGGCAGCGGCGGCGATATCATTTTATTAACATAGACAGATATGCAAATTTTGTTTACACATTAATTTAGTTCAAAGTAATGACTTTGTCATTTTGTATTGAATAAATAATATTATAATCCTATTTACATGTGCACATATTGTATATTTAAATTTAAAAATTTTAAATATGACGATGCTCGCACGCATAAACGAACCACCAATCAAATGGCCAAAATAAAATCTGCACAATATGGCGCGAGCGAAACTCTTAGGTAGGATATGTTTTATAGTATATCAAAATTATGCATGGAATTTGTTTGTTATCACGTAATGTTTCGATTGATGATATAAAAAGTGCAAATAGTATACATAGGTTTAGCACAGTGTTTATATATAAATTGTTAAATAATAAATAATCAGAGGTAAATGAATGGATACATCTCTTCGAGTCACAAGATTTATTATTTAGCCTACGTTTCGATCTGGTGCAGATCCTCTTCAGGGCTATGTCAATACAATAGAGTCAAATATAAAATTTTAATATACAAAGAAATTTAACACAAAACCTTTACAATAAAAAATTACCTTAAAGAACAAAACTCAACGCTTAAAACATCTCGTAACAGCCGTGCTTCAAGTTGCCGGCACTAAATTACAATAAATATAAAATATAGATTATAAAAACCAAAAAACTAAACTATAATACATAAAAATCAATTTTTATTATTAAAACTAAATTATAATAAATAAAAATTATTTTTTGTTCATTATAATTTAGTTTTTTGGTTTTTATAATCTATATTTTATATTTATTGTAATTTATAGTGCCGGCAACTTGAAGCACGGCTGTTGCGAGATGTTTTAAGCGTTGAGTTTTGTTCTTTAAGGTAATTTTTCATTGTCAAGGTTTTGTGTTAAATTTCTTTGTATATTAAAATTTTATGTTTGACTCTATTGTATTGACATCCACTAGATCGAAACGTAGGCAAAATAATAAATCTTGTGACTCGAAGAGATGCATGCATTCGTTTACCTCTGATTATATAAATTGTTATTTTGATTGCTTTTATAAAATTGACTTAAAAATCTATGATTGTGAAAACAAAGTGGAGTTAGGGAATGATCCAGGGGTATCTTGCGAGATATCATCTCGAGATGGGGTCCACATGATAAAAAATACTGTAAAATATTTTCAACAAAAATAAGACATCTCGTGTTATGTATCGGGAGTAGGTGCTTGGAGGAAGACGGTACACTTCGATAGAACAGATGTTTATTGCTGAAGAGGAAAGCTCTGCTCTGTTCTGCGGTCGCCGATAATCTGCCTGTGAAGCCTCCGATGCGACAAGTCGGAGGCTACAGTCTCCAGCACAAAGTGCAAGCTTGCACGTGATACTCGAAAAAAGTTTTTTTCGTATACATTATAGAGTTAGGTTTTTTTTGATGGGTCACAATATTTTAAAGTAAGCATAAATTATTAATATAATGTTGATAGATAGAAATTATAAACATAAAGGAAGGTTCGATTACACCAAATTTTTCAAGAAATATTATTAATAAAATAATTTTAGAATATATTGAAAACTTTACATATTCAAAGTTTTATTAAAAGTCATATCATATGGAAAAGGATTGTTTATTTGCTAATATTTATTTTAATCGGGCTTACGCTTAAACATGTCTTTATAGTTAATACAACATAAAAATTCTAGCCCGAACAAGTTATCTCAAAATAACGACGTATGGCAAAATTATTATTCTACATATTAAGAATCAAGTCAATTTGTCGTAGATTGCAATAAACTGATAGTCCGGGGGGGAGTTCAATAGAGGGATATCGGCTACTTTCTTCTAGACTTAGTTTTATTGTTGAAATATGTTAGTCATAACCTACTGAAAGTAACCCTAAGTTCTCGATTTCGGACCTGATCGGAAACATTGTTATTATTGCAAAATAAACTTAAAAAAAAACACTTTTTTCAGTTTTTCGCGAATAATTCTTTTGCCACTCATCTTATGCAAAAAAAGGTAGGGGTAATAGTTCTTCAGAATTGAATTTCCAATAAGAAACATATGTTCCCGAATGTGAAATTAACTTTTTTCATCGTTAAATTGTTAAACAAAAATTTTTTTTCGATTTTTGATATTGTCACAGTTTTTCCAAAAAAGGATTATTGATATCGGATAAGCTCTCAAATATTTAGTATGTACAAAGTAATAATCCGTATCCGATCTCGATATTTTAAAATGGCGTCTTATTGCAAAATTATTTACCCTAAAATTTCAAATTCATTTGCAAATTGCCCATGGAACAATAACCGGATCCAACCTCATTTAGTCGACAGCTTATGATGTACTTAATAAACGCTAAAAAGAACCTATTTAAAAAATTAATATTTCACAACATTTTTATCAATAAATAGTTTTTATTTTCGCCAATTTTAAAGTTAGAGAAACGCGGTAAAATGCATCTTAAAGTACGTAAAAAACCATGAATTTTCATATAAATTTTGTCAAGATCGGACCAATATATAATATATAATATATAATATACAATATATAATATAAATAGGAACCGAGATACAAATTTTTTTTCAATCGATGATTATACCGAAACTACTTGATATTTTTTGTTGAAATTCAGCACAGTGCTTGTTTAAATAATACTTTAAATGATGACATTTTACCCGATAGCTCTAGTTGCTTTAGTTCGTTTAAAACGGTTGACGAATAATGCGAATTCAGCGGCCGCGCGATTCTCTGGTAGTGCGGCGCGGCGGTTGGGGGACCGCCGCGCAGCGGCGGACAAGATTCAGACACTTTGGTTATTAATCGATTATCTCGGCAACTAAAGCTGCTATTGAAATAAATTGTATTTTGATTTAACGTTTTTTTTCCTTCATAACGCCACATTAACTAAATTGTCAACACTGCAATGCGAACGCCCGAAATTGCCATGTTTTTAAAAAAAAAATCCTTTTTCTGCTACACACAAAATATTTACACAACCTACATATACATATATTGAGCAAATAATTATTTTCATGTTTGTATGTGCATGATATATGCGTGTAAAAGTTGTTCAAATAGCAGAAAAAGGATTTTTTTTTAGAAAACGTGGCAACTTCGGGCGTTCGCATTGATTAATAACTATTAGTCCAGGAGTCCTGGAATTGGGACTGGAAGTTTCTACCACTCGCAATTTTATTGTTAGATCTGGTAGGTGTTAGTGTACTGATGATGACCTTAAATTCTCTACCTCGCAGCTGACCCGGAACATTGTCATTATTGCAAAATAAAGTTCAAAAATGCGTTTTTTTTTTTGGTTTTTCATTTGTACTTTTTTTATTATTAACTTTACGTGAAAAAGTTGAGGATAAGAATTGTTCACAGTTGAATTTCCTACAAGGTACATGTATTCCCGAGTGCGAAATTAACTTTTTTCATCGCTAAATTGTTTAAATAAAGAAAAAAGTTTTTTTCTTCATGTTGCCGTAGCTTATGCAAAAATAATTTTTGATCTAACTTTCACTCAATAGGTCTTGACAGCTCATACTATATAAAAATGCTTGCCCGATCTCGCTAAGTTAAAATGGCGGCTTATTGCAAAATAGTTATTCTATTATTTCAAATGCATCTCTATTTGTCGCATATAACAATAAATCGATGCGACCACCTGCAATCGCTAGCTTATGGCATACTTAACAAACGCTAAAAAGAACTTTTCTTCGAATTAATATTTAACAATATTTTTAGCAATAAATGTCGATTTCTGGGTGTGTATCTCGGTCAATTTTAAAGTTAGAGAAACGCGGTAAAATCTATCGTAAAGTGTGTAAAAACCATGAATTTTCATATAAAAAACATTAAGATCGGACAAATAGGAGCCGAGATAACAATTTTTATTCAATCGCCGATTACGCCGAAACTTCTTAATATTTTTAGATGAAATTTATCACAGTGCTTGTTGAAGAAATACTCTAGAAGATCATGTCTGTCCGCACAGCAATAGATGCCTTGGTTCGGCTGAAACGACTGGTGAAAAAGGCAAAATCAGCGCGCACGGCCGTGCGGCTCGTCCGGTCGAGCGGCGCGGTGGTGGGGGGAGCGCCACTGCGGCGGCGAACAGGATTTCGTGAACCTTAATTGTAAATTTACTTTTTCGGCAACTAAAGTAGCTATTGCAATACTTTTTTTTCCATTTAATGTGTTTTTTTCTCAGCTTTCTTGCTCTGTTAATTAAATTATCATTAAATTAACAGAAATGCCTAAAATTGTCATTAATACCATGTAATACCAAAAAAATTATGGTAATAGCAGCTTTGATTGCTGAGGTAATTAATTAACATCTAAGATGTATGAAACCAGCTCGAGTAGCAGCGCGATCGTGTGCGCTGATTCGCTTTGTTCAATGGTCGTTCTAGGTGAACTAAAGCATCTAGAACTGTCGGGAAAAACATCACCATTCAGAGTATTATTTCAACAAGTACTGTGCAAAATTTCAATAAAAAAAAAGTAATTTCGGTATAATCGTCGTTTGAAAAAAAAAATTATCTCAGCTTCTATTGATTCGATCTTAACAAAATTAATATGAAAGTTCATGATTTTTTGACGTTCTTTAAGGTGTTTTTACCGCATTTCTCTAACATTAAAATTAGCCAAAACACACACATAGAAACGAATATTTGTTGTTCAAAATATTCTTAAAAATTAATTTAAAGAAAAGTACTTTTCGGTAATTATTACATAGGACTTGAGTTGTCGATTTCAGGTGGTTGCATCAGTTTATTGTGATCTGCATCAAACTGAAGTTAATTTGGAAATATAGAATAATAATTTTGCAATAAGGCGCCATTTCGAAATATATGAACTGTAAAGACATATTTTAGGGTAAGTTCAATTAAAACAGTAATTTTCTGTAAAAACAATTGCAATATAAATATTAACAAAATTTCTTTTGTTTTAAACAGAAAGTCAATTTTGCATCTGAGAAGACATTTGCCTTATAGGAAATTCAATTTTCAATCATTTTTATACTCAACTTTTTCACGTAAAGTTAATAATAAAAAGGTTACATAAGATGCACAAAAAAAATACATTTTTGAACTCTATTTCGCAATAACAACATGTTCCAAAGCGGCTACATTTTAAAGACTTATGGCAGTTTTCAGTACACTATTACTTACTAGTTCCAACAACAAAACTACTAGTGGCACGAAATTCTAAAACTGATTCTGTACAGCTCCCTGAGATTCCGACTATGTAAGTTAGGTTTACAAACAAAATTTTAAAATATATAAAAGTAAATATATAAAAATAACACCACGTTCGTGTTTACTTGAAAATGAATTGAACAAAATTCATATTTTGGCTCAGCCGTATTCAAACTGGAAATATGTACAGTTAGCGATAGCATTATAGAAGCTGCACTCGGGTGCTATTTACACGCCATGCAATAATGGGCCACATAGATCACATGTATCGTAATGTGTGACCAGACTGTGTGATTTATCGCAAAATGTGCGATTTTTTAACTACTCGCGCGAAAAAATTCGTAGATTTGTGACTTGCGATTTTTGTGGCGATTCTTTATGTAGACGGTGCGATTTTGTGCGAATAGTCAAGGCGTTAAATTTTTTTTGTAATTTAGCGGGTTTACCACTTCACACGATTGGCTGCGAGCGCACATACGAAATGGCTATAAGGTGGCGCATCGGTAACAGCGCACTCACTAGTTTCGAACGAAACTAATGTTTGTAAAAATACGTTACGGTTACATATCGCATTCGTGGAAGATTCGTGGCTGGAGCCACTGCTCAGTGCCCCACGTGCAGGGCAGGCTTCAGTTTGCAGCTCAAAGCTTAAACTAGAGAGAAGTTCTCTCAGAGAATATCGCGACGCCAAGCCTCGAAGAGGTGTTTTCACGTCTCTCCTCTGACCTCTCGCGAGAAATTCCGTACGTATGTGCATGCGTGTGTTTTTATATGAAAAAAGAGCCGCGGCAACGCTTCTGGAAAGCCTCTTTGTCGTTAACCGTTAACGGCGGCGCCGGCGACGGCGCGACACACATTCTCTTTGAGAATTCTGGACTCCCGACTCCGGAGACTAAGATTGCGAAGCAGCAAGCAGCGGGGTATAGTGTCTTGTCGTCTCGATCCAGAAAAGTTGTATATAACAGCAGTGCTTCTAATAGCTTGAGGTAAATACAAACATGTAACCATGTATTCGTGTTTTTCGTCGGTATGTTTGGCCAATGTCAATAATTTTTTACAGATGGATGAATTGGATGAGACAGCATTGATTGTATTTAACCTCTTAAATACGCAAACAGCTAAATTGATTCAATTGAAAACTAGATTGATTGTAAGAGGAGGCCTCTCTCTTGAAGAATTATATGATATACGGCAGATTGCCAACTCGAATAAACGGACTTTAGATTCAGTAATAGAACGGTTTGAAGATACAGGCCTTCAGTATTTACAAGAATACCAAGTTATATTAATAATCAACAAAGAACTTCTTCAAATTGTTTGGAGAAATGTATCTGATCAGATACTGAAATTTGAAAAATTTCAAGCTCTTGATGAGTTTAATCTATCAGATTTAAGCATACCCTATACTGTGATAATTAGCAGTAACAGTGGCAGTACTGACGGCGAGGATTTAGAATAATTTGGACTGCACTGTGCACTCAACAAAAACCCATTTCGCGGCAACTTGGCATTTCCGTCAAGTTCAACTTTAGATACGACTGACAAATCAGCAAGGTAAGTTTACACACACAAATATATGTCTGTAAATAATTTCATTTAATTAATTATTACAATTTAATTTGTGTTTCAGTGACGATGAGTACGAAGATGGACGGTAGAAGTAAATCGGAGCCAAGATATTACAAATACAATGTAGACTGGGAGAAGCAATCATGGGCAAAAGGATGGCTGTCAAAATCGAAAGGTAATGATTGCACAAAACAAGCGCATTGCGAAGTATGCCAAAAGGATTATAGAGCTCACCATAAAGATCTGCAAAAGCATAGCTCCATGGTCAGCCATACACAAAACATGGAAAAAATTCATGTCAAACAACAGAAGATCACTAATTTGATAGACTCCATAGAAGAAAACAAAGTACGAGATCTCAAATTGGCAGTATACATATCGTGCCATAGTAGCGTAAGATCCGCGGATCATTTATGTCTAATTTTACAAAATTTAAAAATGAGCGACTTAAGACTACATAGAACAAAATGTACAAATATGGTTAAGTTTGTGATAGCTCCAAATCTATTGAAAGAATTAATCTATGACGTTGGCAATATGCCTTTCTCATTAATTGTAGACGAGTCAACCAGCTTTAAAAATAAATTTTTATGCTTGTGCATAAAATATTTTAGTATAAATTACAATAAAATAGTCACAGACTACTTAGGAATGTTAGAGATAGAAAACACAGACGCAGTAACGTTGCATTCCTTAGTAACAGCGTTTCTACAGGAAATACATTTACCTATAAAGAATTTAGTTGGTTTAGGGACCGATGGCAGAACAAATTTGTGTGGCAAGAACCATTCATTATATACCTTACTTAAAGTAGATGCGCCAAAATTGCAATTAATAAAATGTGTTTGCCACGCTTTAAATTTAGCTGCGTCTGCGGCAGCCGAAGAATTTCCGGCACACATTTAATTTTTATTAAGAGAAGTATATAATTGGTTCGCTGACAGTCCAAAGAGAAAAGGGCAATATAAAACTTTATGGGAAACTATTAATACAGTCTGTGATGATGAAGAAATACCAAAAGCGTTTCATTCGTTTGTTAAGCTTGCAGACACGCGTTGGCTCGCGCGTTTTAACGCTTTTAAGGTAATACTTGAGCATTTTCTTCAACTACAAACTTTTTTTAATATGATAGCATCTCAAAAAACTGATAAGTGCTACATGGGTAGACAAATATCTGCGATACTCAATAATATATCGAATTATTTATATTTGCTTATAGTCAAACTTATACTATACGAAGTTAATGAAGCAAACATTGCATTTCAAAGCGAAAATGTTAATGTAAGCGGTGCTTACGATGATCTTATTAATCTAATCATTTTACTTGTAAGAAAAATACTAAAGCCTTCAAACGTTTCCGAAGATATAACAGAGCTTGCAAATGCGCTAGAAAGTGATACTAGTTTTTTACCATTAGAGAAAGTAGACTTTGGAATAGAGTATAAGTATGGATTGATAGAAAATAAAGAAAAAATAGAAAAAAAAGAACAAAGCGAAATTGAAGGTAGAGCTGTTCGCTATATTAGAAAGCTTTGCTTGCAATTAATTCAAAGGTTACCAGAAAATTTGAAATATTTTCGCGAGTTAAAAACTTTGTCACCTACTGTTTGTCTAAGCCAAACAACAAGATCACAATTTAAAAATTTACCATTTCTAGATATTTTTGCAAATAAAAGTGAACATGGTATTCTTGAATCTCAGTACAATAAACTCTTGTCTATAAATTGGTCAGAGACGTTAGGTAAAGAAAAGATTTCTGTCCCCAATACATTTTGGGCAGAAATGTATGTGTTCAAAAATGCAGGGGGGAAATTTATTTTCCGCGAGCTGGCCACATTGGTGTTAACATTGTTAAGCTTGCCATCGACAAATGCTGTCGTCGAACGTGTTTTTTCAGTAATGAACATCATTCGTACAAAATTCCGCAATAGAATGCTACTGAAAATGTTAGATTCTACTTTAAGAATTAAAATGCTATTTTATTCACGTAAAATGTGCTGTCAAAATTTTAATCCACGTAAAAATATGCTTAAAGATTGCAATGCAAAAGTTTTGTACACAGATCAAAGTGAAGAATCTGAAAATAATCAAAAAGATATAGAAATAGAAAATCTTTTATCAACAATAGATTGCCCATGTATTGATTTAGAAAACTATTTAGTTTAGAAGAAAAAAAAAGTGTGATTTTTTGTAATAGTAAATAAATGTATAAAATAAATGAATTTGTTAGTAATTAAATAATTTCCTAAAATATAATAATTTATTTAAATATAAGCTTTTATTATACATGTTAACTGCATTTGTTATCGTTTTGCGAAAGACATTTCAGCTTAACATTCAATATCTTTTTGTGTGGGGTATGTGCGATTTTTCGTGCGATTTTCCTACATTGAACTGCGCGATTTCGGCGATTTTACACCCAATAGGTGGCGACACAAGCTTCTCAGCGTCTGGTCACCCTGTAAGTATTATTTGTAACATATCCGAGATGTAACAAAACGCGTAAAACAAAAACCGAAAATAGAAAAATATTATGCATATACCTATACCCAAGCGCGCGTACACGTAATCGATGGCTCAAGCACCTAGAGACGACTTAATCTCGAGAGATGAGCAATCCTGATATCAATAGAAGATACTCGTAAGGCACTCGTGATGAAATTAAGATACACGAAATTCTCAAGTGGGATTCATCTCTTTGCCACAATACGGGAAATCACACGGTCATAGGTGACGACACCCGGAAAGCGTGATCACCGGACAGCGAATTAGCAATACGTATTCAAGGGCAAAATTAGTCATCGAGGAAAATACCATGCGATAATACGTTGCAGTTTCCCTGGTATAGAAAGGTACGCCGCAAAGGAATCAACGCCCAGTCATTCATTCACTCATTCAAACAGAAGTCGAGTATATCGGACCACCGTGCGATACGTGCATTCGTGAACGAGTCGATACGAGGCAAGATAAAAAATAACATCTACGACGGAGTGGCGAGAGTCAGCTGGATGCCCGATTCCACGATCAGCCGCAACATCCGATAACCAGTTTGAGTCAGCCGTTTCGACGAAGGCCACGCCGGCGCTACATACACGCACACACACGCACGCACGCATGCACGCACGCACGTACACGCGCATACGCACACACAAATACGAACACACACATACACACACTCGCCTCACCGAATAAGGTACTTCTTCCTCTTTCTTGCGCGACCACTTATGATAACAACTGTAATCCCGTATGCTTCAGATTCCCTACCCGGTTAAGCTGTGACCATGAAGACGGTAACTAAAAGGGAAAAATGGGGCAAACAGATAAGAGATCTGTATTTGCCATTATTTATAAACCTAGAACAATCGCTAACACTAAATAATAAGTATTTATAACCTGTTGCACTCTTCAAAGAGATGTAACAGAGATAAACATATATTGATACCACAGTAATTATAATAGCATCAATACTGTGTTAATATCTACAATAACGATAATAATCATAATGAAATAATTACAAACTAATAGAACTTTGTTATTCAGAAAGTATACCTTGCTTCCTCTTTCATTGAAAATGATTTCAACATCGAGTATAGGTCCATATTGCTGAAACACATTTAAAAATAACATACGTCATTATTAAAAAAGAAAAAGTGATTTATATAAAAATTCCTACATTTATACACAATTAATAATACTATAACATGTATGCAGAAAAATTTTTTCGTCAATCAGAGCCAAAAGTCATCGAATACTGTCTATTGTGTCTTCAAAATGTATTAGAATCAAAGCTATACTATAAAACTGTATTTCATAGCTTCCTAGACCAAAAATATTCGAGTCCAATGACTGTAAAATTTTATAAACGATTGTATGCATAAGTCTCGGTTGGCGCATTCAAAATTCTAACTATTTAGGCATAAGTACGGATTTATTTAAAATAACCAATCCAACCTATGCATACGTTTGCATAAGTCCACTAGATTCTGCAAAAGTCTCGGTTTATATACCAATTCGTCTGCATAAGTATGAATTGGTTTATTGATATACAGGGTGTCCAAAAAGTATCGAAACACGCCTAAAAAGTTTTCAGAGAACATATTTTTGACCTGGGTCAAGGTCATTTCCGTAGTAACTTTTGACGGTCGATCTAATGGTGACCTTGGATTTGACCTTGGACCTTGCCATCAAGGTCATTTCAAAGTCACTATGATTTGTTTAAATGGGAACACCCTATTTTGACATCGGCAAACGAAAGAGCGGAAAATTTTACGTTCAGATATGTATTAAGGTCCAAGGTCAAGGTCACCTGTGAAGGTCGTAGCAAGGTCAAATTGTATTTGCAGGGAATTCTTGCAGAATTAGCAGTCAGAAGAAAGGTAGATGACCTATGTTTAGCGTTACCCAGGAACAACGACGTGGACGTAATAGGATAATGTTCCCTTTGGGGTGCTTGATTAACGTGAGTCCCCTTGCCTCTCACGATGGGGTGCTTGTTTTACGTAAGTCCCCTTGCCTCTCACGATGGGGTGCTTGTTTTACGTGAGTCCCCTTGCCTCTCACTTTAAATATTTAGCGTAAATGCTCGAATTGTTCACCATTCACTTCTTGACAGTAAGCTAATCGATGGTAAAAAGCATTAACAACATTTTCTATCGCTTCAGGACTAATATTTGCTGATTCTAATTCAATCCTCTCTCGTAGCTCGACTAAATTTGTGGGCTTTGTTTTGTATACTCGATCTTTTAAATAGCCCCAGTAAAAATAATCAAGAGGTGTCAAATCAGGTGATCTGGCTGGCCATTCAATTGTGCCCCTTCGTCCTATCCACCGATTAACAAACACTGCATCTAAAAGATTGCGAACATCACGTGCATAATGAGCTGGTGCGCCGTCTTGTTGGAACCATGTGTTCATAAAGTTGTCTCCTGCTATTCTTCTTATCGCAGGCACGATTTGATTGCGTAGCATTTCTTCATAGTTTTCAGCATTTAAGTTGCCATCAATAAAAAACGGACCTACGATTCTGTTATTGAATATGCCTGCCCATACGTTTAATTTTTCTGGGTATTGTGATTTATCTTCTCGTGCCCAATGTGGGTTTGTTTCTGCCCAATATCTACAATTGTGTCTATTGCAGGTTCCGTCAAGTTGAAATGTCGCCTCATCTGAAAAAGCAATATTTGATGGGAAGTTAGGATTTTGCACTATACGTGTCATCATGTCATCACAAAATTCAACGCGACGATCAAAGTCATCTTCATTAAGTTTGTGAATCAGTGTGACTTTGAATGGATGAAAGTTAGCATACTTTAGTATGTTATGAACAGATGACTTACTTATATTGTGCTGTTGTGAAATTCTACGGGTGGAACTATGTGGATCCTCAATGAATGATAACAAAACATCCAGGGAAGTATCATCGTTTGTTGCTGACTTTGTTTTTCCTGATTTTGGCCTATCGTCGATTGTGCCGGTTTGTTCAAACTTTGTAACAAGGTTCCTTGCAGTTGAAATGACAATCCCAGTTCTATCAGCTCTAAAAGTCTCATTAAAAAGATTAATCACTGTGCGGTAAGGTTGCACTGCGGCACCCCAGCCTCTCATCATGAGAAGTGTAATCCTTTCTCTTTTCGTAAGATGTTGCATTTTCAATTAGGTATGAACAGATTTTATTGTTGATCAAACTATGAATACTTAAATATCAATTTAAAGAAATAGATTTTACAACCACTATACTTATTTAAGATTTCGAGGTAAACATTTGTAGTTTTAAAATAAGTGGGCAATATAATTTGCTTGGTAACTTATGTTTTTAAGGTGCTTTTTTTAGTGTGAGATCGCGATTTACCGAATGTAGCCATCTAGAGGTCTGGTTCAGTACTGCAACGTTGGCGTTAAGTTTTAAAACTTTTTGAACATTACCATAAAATATGTATGTTTCTGTTTATTCAAACGATTATGGGGTCGCTGAGAACTAATTAAGAGTTCACATTTAGATTGGGTATTATTAAAAACTTAATGAAGACTGGTTAACGCCCAAATAAACAATTTATTTAAATGTAACAAAAAATGAGTCTTAATTTGTTCAAGGGCTTTTCAGGGTCGCTAAGTACGGATTTTGAGTTGGTTTTTAGTTTAGCACTATAAAGGACTTCATGAGGCCCGGTTAAGGCTCAAATAAATAATTTTTTTCAATGCATCAAAAAAATAAGTTTTAATTTATTTAGGGGGGTTTTCGGGGTCGCGGAGTAGGAGTTTTGGATCGAATTTCAGTTTGGCACAATGAAGGACTTAATAAAGCCCGGTTAAGGTCAAAATACACAATTCATTTAAATGTAACAAAAAAAAGTTTTAGTTCATAAAGTGGGTTTTTAGGGCCTTTGACCTTGCTACGACCTTCACAGGTGACCTTGACCTTGGACCTTAATACATATCTGAACGTAAAATTTTGCGCTCTTTCGATTGCCGATGTCAAAATAGGGTGTTCCCATTTAAAAAAATCATAGTGACCTTGAAATGACATTGATGGCAAGGTCCACGGTCAAATCCAAGGTCACCATTAGATCGAGCGTCAAAAGTTACTACGGAAATGACCTTGACCCAGGTCAAAAATATGTTCTCTGAAAACTTTATAGGCGTGTTTCGATACTTTTTGGACACCCTGTATATGGGTGATTCTCTGTAAAATCGAAAGGCAAAAAAATCGATATGGCTGTAACTCCCAAAATATATTATACAGGTTGTCGCGACACGGTGAATTTTTTAAGATTTTAGCGTTATAAACTTTTAACATAAACAAAATAATGTGTAATATATTTATCTGCGTGTATTGTCGTTAAATTATTTAACTCAGACATCCAGGCTCAGTTCTCTAGGCGTTTTCATAAAAAAGATTTACTTATAGGAAGACACAAGATTCTTCCCGTTGCTGTATTTTTTTCTATTAAAACATTATTTTCACATCTAATGAATATTTTTTGGCTTTTCTGACCTATTCGGTTTTGTTCACTAGATCCCGTAGAATATTCTCATCTACTTCTTTTACGGTCAATGATTCCTACAAATTTTTTAATTTTTTCTAAAGTTTAAATTTACTACATTTATTCATTTATTAGAGAGAGCTGGAAAAATAGAGTCACTTCTGCTAAAGCATCGCTCTCTCTTAAAAATTGCTGTTTAAAATTGATTTTAAATAACACTAAATAACAATCAATAATGAGCATGGATGTATTGATTATAATTAATTGTTTACTGACTTTTATATAAGTGAAATATCCTTGAAACTATTATATATTGAGTATATGGCACCCGCGTGCGCTTTTCTAAGTATAAAATCTTGTTTAGTTTACATTAATTGTTATAATGTTAAAAGTGATTATACAGGGATATTCTATAGCATTTTTATAATGTAGTTCAACAAAATTTCGATAGATTAGGCTAATATTTCACTGTTTTACCTACATTTTTTGATGCGACAAACAAGTCATTTTTAATAAACTTGTGTTTTTTAATAAATGAGCTGTTATATTTATTTCTCACGGAGAAACTAAGGCCTCTGACATTCTGGGACTTTCATAGGTTCTTTTCTAATGAGTTAAGCTATCTCTTCCAATTTTTGTGGCTTCGATATTAATGATTGATCAAGCTGAAAACTTAATTTTAAGGTCTAAAAGGATTATATGTAGAAGCAAACATATATATATGACTTTGGCAATATTTTTCCCTTAAACTAGAGCAAATTTACTAAAAAAAAATGGTCTATGTGTTTATCGCTAAAAATGTTTCCTTGAGGCTACAAATTAACGAGAATAGGCAAAAAATGCAAAAAATGCTTGCAATGCCATTTTTGAGCCTCTTACTTAAATAAAAGTGATGGAAAAAATTTGAAAAATTCAGGGGTACTCATAGACTCGTCAAGAATGTTTTAAAAATATATTGGGGGCGGGGAGGTCAAAAAATGTCTATATAGTATATGGGTGATTCTCTGTGAAATCAAATTTATCAAATTTATTTTTGTTTCTAAACACATTAAATCACATCTTCTTGATGAAATACACCTCCCTGAACTTTTTCAGATTTTTCGCATCGGCTGGGCCAAACGTGCAAGAGCCATTCCCTCAATATCACCAAGATTACAAGCGTTATTATAATATTTTAAGGCTTCAGGTATTCTATCTTGTTTCTCATAAGCTTCTCCTAAAGCCAGAACCATCCTGCTATCCCGAGGTCTTAACAGTTGAACTTGCTTATAATAATATTAACCATAAAATGGCATTTTTAAAATTTCGTAGGTTTGATCTAAACTATACCAAGCTCTGTATTCCCTTTTGTTGACTTCAATAGCTTGACTGACGGTAATGTGTATAGCACCATTAGTATTTTTCATTTCCATAAATTCATGTCTTAGCAAAGTCCATGCTGACAAATACTGTGGGTTTATTTTTAAAGCTCTATGAAAATACATCACAGCCTTTTGATGGTCTGCTCTTAAACTATAATAATACCTACTATACAACATGTTTCTAGTCTATACTTATCAATTTCAGTTGCTCTATGAGCTAAATAAGCTAATTGATTCTTCGATTCATTTACATACAGCAAATTAGAATATGTATCCATATTGTCAAGGCTATAAGAATCATCTTCTATAATTTGCTTGAATGTTGCTATTGCATTATCTACATCTTTCCTGTAATGTACAGCAATTGTAGTTTGAGCAAAAACATATCCATTCTTTTGGAAGCCCATCGACTGTTAATCACAATACAATGCTAACCCTTCATCAAGCAGTTGTAACTCTAAATACATGTGTGCCATGAAAAAACGTTTGATCCTGTGATTAGGTAAAATCAATCCTTCAAGTTTCTCTCTGTCTGTTATTAAACTTTCTAATTCAAGCCATGTTCCTCAGTGTATAGGTTAATTATGAATAGATTGTACTAAAATGTCAATTGCTTCTTTTGACAGCTGTAATTCTTTCAACATTACACCATGCAAATACAAGCCATATCCATCAAGGTTTTCAGCAACATATTGTTTTCTCAGTTCACTACACAAATGTTTTAAGGGGTTATGACAGTGTTAAATCCTGAAAAAAAAATTATTAGTCTAATAAAAAATTAGTATATATATAAGTGCTCCAAAAACTATATTTTTCGTTCAAAATATAAGTATTATACACCACTTTTATGCATTAGAAATGTGCATTAAGTGGGTGTAATACTTGATAACAATTAAAGGTATTTACTTACCAAAAAGCATGATTTTCATCGTGTTTCTGGACTTGCCGCAGCTTTCTGGATGAACCATACCATCAATCTTGATGAAACAAAGTGGAAAATGTTCCTTATGAGTGTCCTCACAAACTGAGTGACAGGGATTTTTAAAAAACACAAAATTAATACAATTAATTATACTTATACTGACAATATTAGTAGTTACAGTGAATGTTACATATGTAAACATACATAACATTCACTTTTAACTTACTTTTGCCAATTATGCTCCACTCAGTTTATGACCAGACTCATAAGGATGGTTTTCTTTTTGGCGCATCAGGATTGATGGTACGATTCCTTCAGAAAGCTGCGGCAAGTAGACAAAATTCATGAAAAAACTAAATCTGAGTAAAAGGCATTTAAAGTTTATAATGTAAATCATACAAATAAACTCAACTATACTTACAGAAACTATCTGGCATACTTTGATTTGTTTTTGGTACTCAATTATACATACAATAATGTATATTTGATGGTACGCGCACATCATGCTGTGTGATAATAGCATTTAGAAGTTGAAAATAAAATGAAAATTATTATTAGCTATTCATAATCAAGTTATGTTTATGAATTACAGTTACATGCAATACTTACCATTATTATATATACACTTCAAGTTGTTAAAAAGTATGCAAAATAATACTCCAGACAGTCAATATAAACTCCCATATTGCTGGCTTGCACCCGTATACCTAAAAGCAAAAAATAAACCAATAAAGAAAAAGCTCGTTATGAACACAATTATTACTAATTAGTTTCCAATACTTATCTGAATAATTGTTGTACTCTGCAGAAGCTCTTGCATTTTTACAACACCACTGAGGTTATAAGCATTGTTACAGCAGCTAGCAGACAAGCTGCACTGAGATAGTGTCTTCAAGGTTGGATGAAAAACAGCTGTTTGGCTGCTTCAAAGTCTCACAGAAAATTCTACTATACCGATCATACAGTAATCTTCGTTCTCGACCGGTCGCTGTGAGGCGCAATCTGTTCGGGTGGCAAATTCAAATTCAAATGAAATGCTCGGGGAGGGCAGGGAATTCGGAGAATATACGAAATTGCTCGAACTGGACAACGGTTTGTCTTATGACCCATCTGTTGGCACTTGAAGCACTTCATATCAGAACATCTGTTTGCGAAATGGCCTTCCTTTCCACAAGAATAACATTTCCGTGGACCCTGCTGAGACTTCCCTCGCTGACCCTGAAAATTTCCTCTGTCCTGACAATTTCCGCCATTTTGTCCTATATTACCCTGATTCTCCATGTTACCCCAATTCGATGACTGCTGCCGCGGCTGCTGCTGTTATTGGAGTTGCTGGCGTTGACCATTCTGATTTTGTTGATTTAAATTGCTCACATTTTGATCAACCGCCACCTCCACTTTAGCTTGTTCATTCACCGGAGACTCACTCATGCTGTTACTTGCATCTTCAGCTTTACTAACCACTATTTTCTTCGAAGGTTTAATCTTCACTGACTTAGGCACGACAGTATCCTCTACCGCCATTGATTTAATTACCTTTCTATCCGCTTCTATTAGAATAAAAACAGCACTTATATTTTTTGTCTTTTATGTTCATTTATGCTTTTTTAGAATTCTTCTATGAGAAATAAAAAATGTCTAATCCAGATGATAAAAAACACAAATTAGAGTCAGATGATAATTCATTAGCAATAGCAAGTAGTAATCCTACTAGTAAAAAGATTGGATATGATAGGTGCTGCAAACCTTTTACAAAAAGTACAAAATGCTCCAAAAAATGTTTGAAGAAAATTCCAGAAACAATTAGAACAAGATTAAATGTAAAGTATTTAATTCAGCTTAGTCTCACAGAAAACGACAGAGTATGTTATTGTTGTTACAAAATGATAACAAAAGCTTGTGAATCATTTGAAGAACAATGTCAAGGTACATTATTTTTATTACAATTATTAAATTTAATTTTACAGAAAACATCTGCTTCTAAGTAATCAACTTTTTTGAACAATATTCAATTTCACATTGTGAAATTATATTGTGAAGAAAATGAAATTGACGTTATAACGGTTCCTGTTGATCATGTTAAGCAGTTTCATGATTTAATAGAAAACATGAAAAAAAAATTTGAAGTTGTAAATACAACAAGACAGGAAAAAGTACAAATGCTAACCTTATTACCATTAACTTTGTCTATTGAAGAGATTCAAACTCATTTTTATGTATCAATATACATGGTACAGGTATCAAAAAAACTCCAAAAGGAAAATGGACCCATGTCGATGCCATGTGCAAGATAAGGTACAAATTATAGCATTATATTAGATAAATTTTCAATTGTTCCACCCGATGTCTCTCATTTGTACATATTCCGTTCAAAAGTTATATTTTATTAATATCAATTATTTTAGGAAGATTTTTTGAAGGAGTCACAAATGTTATTATCGATTTTTACAAAAGTGAAGATAACCGTTATATGTTACCCGATATAAAGGACTGCATTAAGTCTAGAGATGAAGAGGGGAACGTGATCTCTGAACAAAAAGGCTGTTGCTTAGTACGTTAAAAGAGTTATACAGCTTATTTAAGGAATCTAATACTAATGTAAAAATTGGCTTCAGTTCGTTCGCCAAATTCAGAGTGAAGTGCCGTGTTTTAGCTGATAGTAGCGGAACACACACTGTGTTTGCTCAATACACCAGAATGTCAAGCTATTAACATCAGGTTTGTACATATAATATTAAGATTATACAGTCATCTTATTCATTTCATAATAATAACAAACAATATTCGTAGGATGTTCTTTGGAAGCTATAACTGAAGAATGTGAAACAAAGTTAAAAGATTACAAAGATGTTTTAAGCTTTCTAATTTGTGATAAGAATAACCGATCATCAGAATTCTATCTATGTACATGTGAAAAGTGTCCTAGTGTCAAAAAATTCAAAGAATATTTGACAAAAGTATTAAAAGAAAATAGTGTCGAACAAGTGAGTTACTCGCAA
Organism: Philotrypesis tridentata; assembly: GCA_018906965.1. Taxonomy (NCBI): domain Eukaryota; kingdom Metazoa; phylum Arthropoda; class Insecta; order Hymenoptera; family Pteromalidae; genus Philotrypesis; species Philotrypesis tridentata. The sequence goes on along the minus strand of JACCIB010000174.1, from coordinate 96,134 downwards.
TGGATTTCAAATCCTGTAACCACTTGAAAAAATCTGAAGGACGAAACCTGTGATTTTATTGAATATTTTTGTGAGAAGATTGAAAAGTTGTTGCCACATGCATTTATTGCTGTGCAGCAATAACAGTATTATAAGTCCTTGAAAACATCAATTAATCACAACGAAGCAATTGTGATTCTATATTACAATGAAACGTATGCTTTCGTTGTACAAAATGCCCCTCCAGGATTCCACTGGAAAAATAACCAGACCACTGTCTTCGTATCATTTTTGTATTTTAAAGCTAGTGATAGAGAGGAGATTAGAATTAAAGGCTTTGCGTTGTATCAGACAATCTAATACATGACATCATTACTGTATAGACGTACCAATAGCTTTTAATAAGTTATTTGAAAAAGAACTTTTCAAATATCACACATTTGCACTATTTCAGTGATGGAGCCCCACATCAGTTAAAAAATTATAAAAATGTTGTGTATTTGTGCCATCACGAGAGAGATTTCAATTTAACAGCAGAATGGAACTTCTTTCCAACGGCACATGGTGAAGGTGCATATGATGGAGTTGGTGGCTCAGTAAAGAGGGCTGCAGCTAAAGCTAGCTTAAGACTACCAGTCGAAAAGCAAATATTGACTGCCCAATCATTATTCACATGACTGAAAGATAATGGAAATTTCAAAAATCTTGAATTTGATTTTTCTACCGGTGCAGATTACAATAAAAATCTAAGAAAACTAAATCAGCGGTTCAAAACTAAAAAAAGAAGACCTTATTTACAAAGTCAACATTACATGATGCCTGCAGACAATGGAAAAATTTTGCACAAAAAGTTTAGTGTAACAGCTTGGAAAGCAAGGAGACAAAGATCATTTAATAAAGGTAAGTTATTTGTTAAAATTATTGATAGGCTTGTTTAAAAAAAAAATAAAGAAAGTACAATTATTTCAGATGACGAATGAATGATGATGGCTGCTGAAGTACAAGTACATGGCTTGAATTAGAAAGTCGGTTAAGCCAGCTTAAGCTCCATTTTCTCGTCGCGTCTACGGTGCTTAAGTCAGCTTAAGCTCGGAGCTTAAGCTTAAGAAAGACATCTATCTCCCACTCCTTTATCTTCCAACTCGGCACCTGCCAACTCGGCAACGGCACGGGGCTCTCGTCCGTCCCCTGTACCTTTTCAGGTTGATCATTGGCGCGAGGCACCAAGACCTCTGCACCCTTCGCTGCTGGTAAGACCAATACTGGGTCAACAGTACCCTCGGCTTCAATAATCATAGGTGAACTTGGAACGTTCACCTGCACCAAATTAAGGGGTTATGACAGGGTTAAAACCTGAAAAAAAAAGAAAAATCATTAGTGCTGTAAAAAATTAACATATATAGGTACATTAAAAATTAAATTTTTCCTTTGAAATATAAGTATTACACATCAATTTTATGCATAAAAAATATGCATTAAGTGAGTGTGATATTTAAAAACAATTAAAGGTATTTACTTACCAAAAATCATGATTTTCATCATTTTTATTTACTTGCCGCAAGAATTTTCAGGATCCGTACCATCAATCTTCATGAATCCAAGTGGTTTATCTTCCCCACAAGTCTGGTCTCAGATTAAGCAGAGCAGATTTCAGAAAAACACAAAATTAATACAATTAATCACACATACCCCGGTGGTCGAGTCTTTTCATCTGAGATGGTGTCATCCTTCTCGCGATATTTTTTTAATTCTTCAACTGCTATTAGATCTTCAACTTTTCCTTGCTCGTTTGTAAGTTGGAATGTATTGGACCTCTCTTAGCTGTTATAATACCTGTTATAATACCTGTGACGGGGATCCCGTCAATAGCAGCTCACCTGGACACCACCCAGTTAAGATAATAAAATCTTACACTCGGTGGTGTTTACAGAAAAAGTATGAGTAGACAGCTGATAGAGCCAGGTGAAGACAACACAGCGCGGCGAGAGGCACGCCGCCGAGAACACAAAGCGAGAGTGGGAGAGAGTAGGGGAACACAGCGCGCAGCAGCGTGGCAGCCTAGGCGAGAGCAAGAGAGAGGAAAGCACGGGGCAGCGCGAGAGCAACGAGAGCGAGAGAGATGAATATACGAAGCATGCGAGCCACGAGGCGAACGCGTGCAAGCGACCGCCGCCATGTTGGCGAGCTAGCGGCAGACAGACGAGCGAGAAAAGGATAGAGAGTATGCATGAGAGTGTGCTCTTATAAACAGATAAGAGAGAGTGGTGGCAACGTGCCGCACAGTGTGATATTGGGAAAAAGTGGATGGCTACGGCTCAATCCACAGCGCGCGTGCGAGCGGCAAACAACTAATGTAAGCGTGCCGAAATGCGAAGATTACGTAAAATTTGTAAATATTGTATGTACAGCCAGACAAGCGTATAGGAATTTCAAATTTCGCGCGCGTCTCGAAGGATCGAAAAAGAGGGCGCGAGTGTATGAGTGAGCTACATGGTGCAGAAGCGTGTAATTTAGTGATAGGCGCGAGAGAGCGATCTAACGGAAAGATGTAAGTGCAAGTGAGATAGAGATAGACGTCGCGAACCGGCGTAGTTGCCGAGCGCCGCGAGCGAGATTAGTATCCATTGGGCCTTTGGAGTGACGAGTATCCACCGAACCCTTGCAGAAAAAAGAGTGTATCGAGCAACGAGAGTGTATCGACGAGACTTCGCAAAAAGATTCAGAGCGACCCGAGAGCATTTTTCCCCCGTGCGTTCCCGATTATTAGTTTCTTTCGCGTGCGCTTCTTCAGGAAACGAGACATCGTCAGCACGCGAGGACGAGGAGTTATAGAGTAAAGACAGGTAGGGAGTGTTTTCATTGTGATACATCTCCGCCGCGAGTTCCTAGTTTTATAGCCAGCGTGCGCTAGTGACAGTGAGCTCGCCCGAGGACGAGCACGCGTCCTCGAGTAGAGACCAATCATTCTTTTTTTTTAAATAAATTACGGAGTATTGATCTTATGTTAAGCGTTCATTTATTTAGCGTATTTCCTCCCCTATATATCTCGCCTGCGACCCAGAGCACGAGGAGTTCTGCAGCCGGCAGTATTAGAGTAAGCAGATCGCGAGTTCGGGCGTCCATCTTTAATAAAATACGAGCTCGCGGTAAACCTGTATAGGGGTCATTATGTGGTGCCGAGCCTTCCCCACAGACGGTAAATCCACCACATCAAAAATATAAGGTGCAATAAAAGGAAAAGGCAGTTTAGCAGCAACTCCACCTACCGCCGAGGATAGTGTATAGCTGCATTTCTAGATCTTGTTTTTGAATTCGGTGCCATTATCAGAATGTAATTCTCCAGCTTCATTTTCATTGACTTGTCTATACTCCAGTATTTTATTCAGTCTAAAATCGATGACCTCGTCTTCTAAAGTACCGTGAAGCGGATGTTCATCAGCTGACACAGACAAAGCATTTAACTGTGATTACCTCCACTGCGCGCAGGTGTTGTTGATAAACGACCCGCGAGCCTCTAATATTTCCTCTTTAACAGTAGCCTTCGATGAAAGGTACAAAATACATAGAGATATATTCATCTCTCAGCCATCCATATAACCTAGTCATCTGATCTTCAATGAGCTATCTAATTTCAATTTCATACTAGTCAACGCATTTCGTCTTCTTGCTGGTTGTAAACCATACACCCAGTTTACAATTCCTTCGTCTCTGTCATCAAACATCTTGCTGTACTGCGCTTATCAATTTTATATATAACCGCAAAAAATTGTGTGCGTACGCGTGTACAAACTCTGCCTAAAAAAGAGAAAAATACAATTCACACGCGTGTTGCCGGTGGAGAAATATACAAAATAAAAACACAAAAAAAGAAAATTTAAAAATAAACCAATTAATCAATTTTAAATTAAATAAAATATAATGCTGAAAAATGAAAATATTTAAATAATATCTATTGTCGAATAAATAATAATAAACATAAAATAAAATTTAAAAAATGTACACTGAAATCTACCTTACCGACCAGAAACACTACCACATCTGTCAATCTAATACAAATGAATTACCTAGTTTCTTACAATAATCCCCTATTAACGAAGACCTGAAAAGAAAATGCGTGAAGAAAATGCCTATCTTCGCGCACGCAAACAATTGTACGCCGCGCGAGAACGAGCGGTTATTGGTAATTTTCATTTACGATCACTTTGTGTCTCGGGAGCTGCATGTACCGCTTTGGGTCTAATTGAATTACAGATAGCTACAACGCTGAAAAAAGCTATTGTGCCGATCTACGGTTATGTTCAATTGCCGTTCATAGTATTTGACCAATCGCGAATATTAAATATTATGGTTTGAAGTGCACTCGATTCCGAATGTATTCTCGGAACGGATTTTACGCGGACATTTAACGCGATACTTTTACCATAAGAGAATAGATTGCAAATTGAAGGTGTCACCGAATCACGTCCTCTAGAAGTTTCTGCGCTCTCAAAAGGAGTAGCAAGCGCTCTCGCAGTCATCGGTTTGGCCGATGTAAGCGCAGGACAGCGAAAACGCCTACAAGAGCTGTTAGACAGTTGGCTTCTAGCTGGGGAGCACGTATCCCCCACCGTACATGGATGCTATTTTGAGTAAGCTCCAGAAGACGAGGTATATCTCTACTATTGAACTCAGCGCTGTATACCACCAGATATCGATGAAGGAAGAAGATATTCACTTAACTACATTTACCATATCTGGGTTAAGTTTGTTTGAATTCACGCGTCTACCTTATGGTGTAGTAGGTGGGCCTGCGACGTTTCAAACGTTGAGTGATTGGCTCATTGGACCTGAATTAGAGTCGTACACCCTTGCCTATTTGGATGACATTATTATTACAACCGAAACTATCGATGAGCATCTGCACTGGTTAGATGTAGTTCTGAAGAGAATCGCGGAAGCTGAGTTGAGCATTAACCGATGTAAAAGCAAGTTTTATTGTGACGAAGTTAACTTCTAAGCGTTATTGGGAATCGTGAGGGATTTCGTCCAAATTCTTGAAAAGTTGCACCGATTTTAGATTATTCTGTTTCGAACAATCGTACTAAATTGTAGAGGTTTATGGAAGTGATTTCCCGGTATCGTGAATTTCTAGATCGGTCGAGCGATTTCGCGGAACCGTTGAATTTGATGTTACATGGCAAAGCAAAATTTACTTGGAGTGCATCTCGACAAGATGCATTTGAGCAACAATATTTGAGATAATCTCTGGTAAGCTGTATCATTGCAAGCCTGAACCAATTTTAGAAGACGTTCTAGAAGATATGGATGCTTGGAAGCTGGCCATACCCAGGGAGGAGATATTACAAGTTCTTTGCGAATCGCATAGCGAGCCCACCTCCGGACATTTGTGTCGTCGCAAGACACACGAGCGAGTTGCAAGATATTTCTACTGGAAGGGGATGTGCAAAAATTTGTTAAGTCATGAACTATTTGCCAACAGTGTAAAATTAACCAACTGTTAACCGCCGATACTATGGGGGAACGGACGTCAGTTGGACCATGGGAGGTTGTAGCAGGTGACATGATGGGTCCATTCCCGATAAGATATACCTATTTGCTGATTCTGTTAGATGTGTTTACTCGATGGATTGAAATAATACCTTTGCGTAAAGCCGATGGTATTAGTATCAAAAATGGTTTGAATGAGCGCGTATTTTTAATATTTGGTACTCCAGAAATATTTTTGTCGGATAATGATACGGAATTCCGTAACAAAGTTATAAAAAAAGTTTTGACAAAAAGCAGCGTTGAGCATCAGATAATATCGCCGTACCATGCATAGGCGAATTTTGTTGTAATTGGCAATTGGATGTTGAAAAGAATATCGAACGTGCGTCGAAACAGCAAGCACGATATTACAACGCAAGACACAGACAGGTTACCTTAAAAATCGATGTCTTGGTGTGCAAGCGTAATCGTTTTAATGCAAATTTGCATCAAAATATGCTGTTCCATTCAAGATTACTGTTAGGCTTGGGCGAAATGTTTATTCCATGATTAATGCGCAAGGACAATACTTTCAAAAGATACATGTCGTTGACATCAAACTATATGTTCATAGAGAAGGTCCCACGTTTGCTGAAGATACAGGTGAGGATGAAGACTCTATCGATGTTTCTGATGAAGAAGACGGTGATTCTGTAGAAGAAGACGTTCCAATCACCGAGGATGCGATCGTTAGCGAAAATAATGAATGCGAGGGGCAAAATATGGCGCTGAGTAAAAACGTGGAAGTTCACCGTAAGCGTGGTAGGCCCCATAAAACCCAAATCGTCGTTTCTTGTAAGACGTGGGCTCCTTGGGGAGGGGGGAGGCGATTCTCGTAGTCTGACGCAAAAAAAAAGCAAAAAATTCTCTTCATATTTTTTCGTGCAACGCTTTATTACGTAGCTTTTGAAGATTATCCGCGTAAACTTCAATATTTTTTCTAATATCGCTATTTTAAACAAACTTCCCATTGTTTTTCGCACGTAGCAGTTCCACATTCGGATTCTACACACTTTTCCTGATACGTTTCAAAAAGAAACTGCTTTACATCAAGCAACATCCACCATTTTTGCTTCCCCAACTGGACTAACGCGTCAGAAGCCGAAAACGGAAATTCACCGGTAGTCAATGCAAAACGCGGTCGACCGAAAGGTTCTAAGAAACAGCGAGAACGTTTAAGATTGTGTAGATACGATGTTATAAGTACTTTGAGTACTTGCAGTAGTTGAAATATACTTTGTATAAGAGAGACAAAGGTGTTTTTTTCCTTGATTTACCTAATTCATTTTATCAAAATTTGATTTATTTTATTTTATTCTTATACTTAAGTTTGGTTTTTTGCATGTGTTTGATTTAAAACGCTTTATTTGAAATTTTATATTCTTTTGTTTTTAGTTTGCTAAGAAATGCTTGATTTTATTTTTTTCCTTATTTTTTATTTTGGTCGTTTTTGCATGTTGGTGAAAGTATTTGAGAGCTGGTACACTGAAAGAGCTGCCCAGCGTTTGGATAGAGAGCATATGACGAGTGGCGCATCTTGTCACTGTGCATGTTCGCTTCATTATTCACTTGCTTTTGCTTATTTATTTGTAAGTAAGAATTTGAATTCTTTCAGCTGTACGAGACGAGAGCACATGGCTTTGTGAAGGCGTCGAAAGGTAAGAGAGCGAGCGTGAGAGAGCGAAGCTGCCATGGAAAGTTACGCTAGATTCGATTCGGCTATCCAGCGCGATAGATGTTCCCTGAAAGTCGCGAGTGACTTTCTGTAAAAGCTAGTAATTGTTGCAAAGTGACTTGTTGCGAGGCGAGAACTATTACTGCGGATTCGCTAATCCTCTCTTCACTGAGATTGCGTCAAGTACAGCACTCATCGGGAGAATTACCAACGGTGTACAAGCGTATGGGGTATCACCGGCAGTGCGAGACCGCTGTATTTCGAAAAGGCTGTTTTACGAGATTTAGCAGAGAATCTGTAAATACGAGCTTCGTTCTCAAGTTTTGCTCTCACCAGTCGCCAAGTCTCTGAGGTCGCATTTTCGCATTGCTGATTTTGTAGTGGTTATACGTATTTTGTATTGATTTTGTTATTAAAGATAGAGTTGAGAATAAAATACGCAGTAGCCTTTTACTTCCTAATTTGGTTTTTATTTATTGCAAATAGTTTTCGTATATCTCCTACAAATGAGAATCTTTATTTATGTGAGACCAGTTCTCACATATGACGTTCCCCGTTACAATATATGTATGGGCCATTCCACGTCAACCCGTGGAAAAATTTTTTAGATTTCGGTCAAAATTTTTATAAATTCCTTTTTTTATCAAAAGAACGTAAAACCCAAATCGTCGTTTATATGAGACTTTATAAGCCCCGGTGAGGCGCCGCACCGAGCTTTTTGTCGAGTGAACGCGCGATATTACAACGCAAGACACAGATCATATAATATATAAGACAGATTTACATTCACACTTTTCAATAGTCTTGCATTATATGATAGTTTAATCTCAAGTGTCAGTATTAAAGCAAATAAATCAATTGTCAATTCCAAACCAAGGGTTATAGGTAGCGGAGGTTGCTAGTCGCCATACTGTACGTTCCAGCCATGCTGTATTGGTTGCCAATGCAGTCATAGAAGGAACGTTTCAACTCGCGGCGCGAGCTCTCTGACTTACTACATGGTACATTATTCGTGCCACCTTCTCATTTCATATGTGAGCTGGATATGCTCTACCGGTGCGTTGGGGCTCTGGATCTCGAACATTGTATAAGAGTTTTTGTATATGTATGAGTGTTTTCTTGTAAGGAGGAAATAACATTTTGCGAAATTTGGAAGTCAGTTGTTCGTTGATTTCCACCGGTGTTGCATCGCCACCTGGCGGCACCGCTCACTGCAAAATTCGAGTCATTGCCAAAATAAGTGAGAGATAGGTTATTTTATTTATTTTATTTTAAATTATTATTTTATTAGTTTTAACAGTTTTTTTTGCGATAGTTTCATAATTTATGTTATTTCAGTGCCGGCAATTGGATGTGCGGCTGTTTTTATATGCTATAAACATTGAGTTTTATTTATTGAGGTATTTTGTAATTTTGTAATTTTGTAATTTTGTTAAATTGTTTAAATAGTATTATTGTGTTATTAAAGAAAATTTTGTTTGCCATAGCCCTGAAGAGGACCGTCACACTATCGAAACGTTGGCTTAATTAAAAACCCTATAACCCTATAACCCTATAACCTCACTTTCCTACGACACCTGGGTTAAGGCGCCCCGGGGTGGGTCAGCTGGGTTATGGCGCCCCGGGGTTGGTCCGTCGGGTTACGGCGCCCCAAGGTTTGATTGGCCGGGTTATGGCGACCCGGGGTTATAGGTCTGCTTTACCGACTGATGGTAAGTAATATTCTGTTTTACCGACGGATGGTAAAGCAGGTCTGTTTTACCGATCGATGAGGTGCATACATTCATTTATACCTAATTACCACCAGTCGAGCGATAGAAGCATCTTTAACAAAAGCAAAACAACTTGACTGGAATTTGTCGAGATGCGCGCGGTCACGCCTAGTGTCCGCGCACTCGCTTACTCGCGCTAAATCCAGTTAGTGCATTTAAGTTCATTATCAGTTGAGTTTAAGAATGTTTACGAAGGGCGTAAAAAACCCCCCGTAACATTGAGTTATCAAGCCCATCAATCAAAATGCTACCATGAGAAATATTAAGTTGATACCATTGACCAATTTTGAAGTATTAACATTTCAAAGTTTCAAAATTAGAGTATTCATAAGTGGTCAATGGTATCAACTTTAAATTCCTCATGTTATCGTTTCGACTGATAGGCTTAATACTCATGAGTTCTTTTTATCTCTTAAATAGCAGAAGGTATACTTCCCTAAAAAAAGCACGCTCATCCATATTCTAGATGTACTTCGTACTCCTTGGATATTGTAAAGAACTAATTTTTTATGAAATAAATTAGTCACAGAGATTCCACAACAAGTGTCAGGTCTTTCCGTTAGACCAACTTTGAGTTTTTAAATTTTGAAAGATTTAATCTTTGATTATTGTAAAACGAATAAACCTTTTGAACTTGTGATGAAACCCCTGTGATTAATGCAACCAATCACGATACCTTACTAATTAAGTATCAAACCTAGAGGCGTAGATAGCATGAACACTTGCGATTGTAATTTTTGTAATTGTTTTTGTGATTTTGTAATTTTATAATATGTAACCATAATAAATGTTACGACAGAAACACTTCTGAAACATAACATTTTATTTCACTGCATAAAAGTTGTCAAAGTTCATAATTTAGTGACCCATTATTAAATAGGTACATTTAATAGATGGAATCAAAAAAAAAATCACGCTCACTCTAAACCAGTTGTCTTTCTAAACTTAATAATAAATTTTTCTCGAATAAAAATACTTTTTTGACTTTACTTGTTTTTCCCTTTCCAATATAATCTGACAGTTCGAGTGTAATTTCTCGCAATGGAAGTAGAAAATATCTCAATAATAAATAAAAACATTTAAACAAAGAATCAGTTTACAAAAAGTTTATTTATATTGTATTGATATATATCAAAACAAAACTAAATACTTATCTAATTCTATACTATTAATTAATAATCGTGTTCATGATTATATGTGCATACAAAATCGACTGAAATATTTGACACTGTTTTAAAATACAACCCTATAACCCTATATATATTTAGGTTAAATTTATACTATGTTTTGCACTGATTTATGATATGTAAAAATTAACTATAAATTAAATTATCCACATTCGTTACTCTATATAACACTGTTTCACAAAACATAGGCTACACAAAATATACAACGTGTATATAAGTATGTCTATTATAACGGTCGCATATATAATACACACGTTATCGCCTCTCCTCTTCTGTAGTTCTCCTTACTTCACGCGTATTTGATTATTTCGCTATCTCGACCCCTGCCGCCTTCGCGATCCTTGTACATCCGTATGTGGTATACGAGTTTGCCGAGCCGTGCTTTGCATGGAAAAGACTATAACGAAAATATAATAAACGTGGAGATCTTTCACGGTTGTACACGGACGATTATACCGAGAACTAATAATCGTACCGTTACAAATGGCGCCCTAACGTTTTTGTGGATTAATTAATAATTGAATATTCGTAAAAATATTTTTCTTTTCCCTCATATTATTCATCAAATATTATTCATACTCATATTGTTCTCGTTGTTGCATTAATTACGCGGTCGAGAAAAATTATTCGTATAATAATGTCATTCTCGAACGAGCAACCGTATTGAAATATTTTTCGTAGTCGAACATAAAGTCGACGAGAGTGCGTCGCAAGACATTAACGTGTTTATTTACATTCGAGCGCTGAGTTGAGAGCTCGAGGCACGCGCCGCTCTCATGCACACGAACATTAGTGTATAAGCGTACAACAGACAAATAGCCCTCGAGTACCGCTACTCGGAAATTTGTTTGTGCGATTTTCGTTCAACGCGTTCAGGTAACCCGTCTATAGGCAAGCAAAGGCCGATCGGCCGAGCGGTGAACACTGTCGCTGCGTACAGTACTAGCATACATAGCTCGACCTGTCAGTGTCGCCCGCTCGGGCAAATATAGGAATGTTCGCCTGTAAATTGAGAGACAGTGAGCATAGTAAACGCACGCCTAATACTACGACCGCGCGATTCTCACTGTATATTTCGAACGCACATTTCTTAGAATTTGTCGACTTACTCTCTCAATATACTATAACCTTATAAGTAATTGTGTATCATATTATTTACAATATTATCTATTTATGTAACACTATTTGATTATTTGTACTATTTGTAACTTGTATTATTTTTATGTCAACTTGAAATTATTTTCGCTATTTTCGGTACACATTTTAGAAGTTAGAAATGACGAAGTTGATTTATCATAGACAATCTACAGCGAAGTTATTAGAGCAGCGACGAATAATTTTGTACCGCAAAAGCAGCCGACCAGACAATCGAACAAATTTATACCGTTCGACACACGTGGTAACGATTCGTTGCTAAGAGGAGAGGACCAAGATTGGAACGACCAAAGCCATCATAACTCACAAAGTTGCGAGCATAGAGTTTTAGAGTACATGAATAGAAATAAAGCATTAAATCCGGATGAAGAAACTAACAAATTCGTCATGTCACTCAAAGGTTGTATTTCTGGCGTGCCGCCCGAAATTGCGGACGACTTCAATCACTGCAAAGAGATGCTAAAAGAACAAGAAAAAACGATGAAACAAACGTTAGAGATACACGAGTAGATGCTTGAGAAGAATCTAGAAGAAATGCAAGTACTTCAAGCGACTGTACAAAAGCACGAGGATACGATTAATAAAACTAGCGATTTTGTTTAAGGCCTCATTAAAGAAATCGTCCGACTAGAGAAATTGCTGGCGATTAAAGAGTAAAATTCAAAGCAACCGCCGAATGCTTATACGGGAAATTCGAATCGGCACGTAAACTTTAATGACACGTATTGAAAGAATTATTTTGTGCCAGAAACCGTGCCTTTGCAAACCTTCTACAATACACCATTAAACAATAGAGCTCAGTCTACGCCTTTTCAACGATCTTCAACACCGGCGTATAATTATTCCAGCTATTTTAGACATTTATAGCAACTGAGCCTACGTCGAGCAGCAACACACAACAAATACCGCCAATGAATATGGAAGCTCAGCCGAACACAAACAAATCATCGGACGACGTCCGAGTGGCAATTTACACCAGGGGCACACAATTCCTGCCAGGACTGTAGATGTGACTGGGAAGGCGGGGGGTCAGCCGATTCATGTAGATCGTCTGATTCCGGAGAAGATCATGGACATAGGAGATAAAATTCGAAGGTGGAAAGCCAAATTTGCTGGCAATCCGAAAGAAGATACAGAAGATTTTATTAGAGATGTTGAAGATGCGCTCAGACTGTCCCGTCCACGTCTGACAGACGAAAATTTATTAGATGGACTATCGCAGTCATTATTAGGCGGAACTTTAAAATAGGCTCGTATCGAACGTCATAAATGGAGAACTTGGAACGATTTTTGCAAAGACGCCAGACCCACGTATGGCATAACTGACGAAGCTCGGTTGAGTTTACTGTTGGAAGCGAGCAGACGAACACAAGACCAAAACGAGACGTCAGCATGGTCATACTCTTCGATCGTATGAGTGAAGACACCTCGATTAAACAAAAGCTCGATATTCTATATTTGAATATGACTCCTACGCTAAGATTTATCTTCGGAAAAAACGAGGTGAATACCCTCGCGGCTGAACGAAGAACATCTATGAGCACCGGCTTCGTGCCACCCCCGAGCTCAGACCAGGGGACACCTGAGAAGGCAAAGGGTAAAAATCAGCCGAAAGTCGCAGCGATCAGCTCTTCAGAATCGCTAGAGCCACCAGCTTGGTTCAAAGATTTTGTGCAGAGGTTCGAGAAAAAAAAGCCAGATTCAGACTCGAATAAATGAAGAAGAAGCGGAAGGAATCTCCAAAGCCCGGAGAGAGGGAAAGCTCCGAGGATAAAGAAGCTGATCAGGCGAGGTCGACTGAGAATAAGCAGCCAAGCGAGAGCAGTGATACAACGATTGAGAAGAAGAAATAGCTCGTCTGTTATAGCTACCAGAAGCAAGGCTACACGAAGTACACTTGCCTTGACTGTAAGGGAAAAGCCAAAGGGAAAAAGTAGAGGAGGTCGCTACTGACCCCATAACGCCTTGGACCTCAGATATTATTACAACAGTACCGACCGTTGCCGCGCAATGCGCAGCGACCAGTAGCAACAGTATACCGTCAGATCACCGATGGTGGCTGCAAGTATATGTAGGAGAGTTCCGGATCAGGGCCCTTTACCATCTTGGAGCAACCTAGACTTGCATCGGCACGATGTCTCCATAGTTTCTGGAACTGTTGAACTTACTTTCACGATTGGCGGACAGACTCGTACGCTGACTGCCTTGATCATTCCCGATCTTCGTGAAGGATGTAAACTCGGCGTAGATTTTGTGTTACAATTTGACGCGAGATTAAACCAGCGCGACCATATATTGACAGTCGAGAATTCGACTGAGGTCATTCATGCGGACGGAGCTGACGTGAGTGAGACTGGTCAACCGAGCCTAGTATCGATTGGTTTGCTAGAATTGACTGATGCACAACAAGCTGTATTGGAAGAGTTGCTTTGAATTGGAGGGTGAGCCATCCCGTTCGATTAAACAAAAATACTACCCGGTTTCTCCTAAGCTCGAAGAGATGATGCCTACGCAAGTCAAGGCTAAGCTAGCAGACGACCTTCTTGAGCCGACGGATAGTGACTGGTCTAGTCCAACCCTAATGGTTAGGAAGGGAAAGGGCGACGAACAGCACATGTGTATTGACTTCAGGAAGCTGAACAAGTTATCCAAAGTCAGCGTCTATCCTCTTCCGTATTTAAATATGATTTTGAGTAAGCTGCAACGTGCTCGATATATTTCCACCATCGATCTGAGCGACGCTTACCATCAGATCAAAATTAGGCAAGAAAGTCGACCGTATACGGCCTTCACCGTTACAGGTATGGGCTTATACCAATGGAAACGCCTTCCGTTTGGATGGGCAGGAGTTCCAGCATGTTTCCAGAAAATGATTGACTCTCTTATTACTCGGGATTTAGAGAGGAATTGTTATAGTTATTTAGATGATATCATTGTCTGTACAGAAACGTTCGACGATCCTTTGAAATATTTAGATGGTAGAGTATTGGGTCCAATAGATGCGGGAGATCTTAAGGCTTTCCGAAAAAGTACGGCCGTCGGATTAAGAAGACGACCGAAGCGCATCTGGGGAGGAAGAATATGCCAAAGAAGATCTACGATCGGAAGATAAAGAAGACACGCCGATGAACACTAGTAATCCGCGTAATTCCGATAGTCTGCTGACAGACATAATACCGACGTAAACCGCGAGCGTAGGCGAAAGTAAGACCAAGCGAGGTCGACTGAAAGTTGCGAAAAACAAAACTCGTACGGAAACCGTAACCCTTTCCCCGCGAAGAACACGAGCACAAAAGGCGGCAGCATAGGGTATTGGCAGACATACATGTCCGCGACGTTGCCGGCCCATCAATCACGCGCTGCCAAATATCACAACGTCGTGTCAAGGGCCGGAGCATCCTTCCGTATCGCGCGCAGCCTTATACTCAGTATTGCGGTAGCACCCGACCAAGCCACTCAATCCTTCGCGCCGATTCGTCCATTATACCTTTGCGACTCCCGCCTAGAGCATCCACGTGAGACCTAAGCGCACGACGAGTGTCCATCTACCGCCAAAGCCCGACCGTCACCTTCGGCGACCCTTGCGGCAGCCAGGACGACTGCAGCGTCCGAAAACAGATCGACCCCCCGGCACCAACGTGTAATTGTGAGTACCTCCTGGTAGTGAGAGAGAGAGAGAGAGAGAGAGAGAGAGGGAGGGAGAGAGAGGGGGAGGGAGAGAGAGAGGGAGGGAGAGAGAGAGAAAGAAGGCACTTACAGGTCGAGTGACAGACATTAGCGACGACGCAGACGGTGTTGTCGATCAAGGCAGCGGGAGCAGCTGCGTAGCGCAGCGAACGCGAGAAGCTTCAGCGGGGCGCGTTGGTCGCGGTCGTGAAGGCAGCAAAGCGTCTCCTCTCAAGTCTCCGTACACAGCGAATCGTACGAGTGTATTTCACGACAAAGCGTTCGTAGCAGATGGTCTATGGAAGCCCTTCATCTGTCTATGGAAGTCTTCAATCTGACCTGATCGCGCGATTCGCGGTCGCGTGCCAGTAGCGCTCTCTCTCCCCCCACCTACTCACCTATTCAGTGGTCCTCCGGGCTGTTCGATGCTGCTCCTGTGATAAGCTTACAGTTTTGAGTACATGTGCTTTGAGCTGGAAGACATGCTGGGCATGACGTTTGCAAACCGTCATAATTTAAAAATACATTTATTTATGTAGAAAGAGATTGGATGCGTATCCCACAACCAGCTTTTGCTCGATGAAAGCTGTTGTCCATACGAAGAATTTAATATCTTAAAGTCCAAATTTACCTCCGCCGAAGCCCACATATATGCAATTATTTATAATCTGCAATTTATTAATAAATAAATAATATGTATATATATATATATAATTTATTTATATATATATATATATATATATGGGTGAAGATCTGTAAAATCGAATGATCTAAATTTAAATTTTTTCCTACCATATTAAATAACTTCAACTTGATAAAATACACTTCCCTAAATTTTTTGAGTTGGTAAAATCAGGTATTTTTTGCATTTTTTGCTGATTTTCAAAAATTCATAGCTTCTCAGGGAAGCATTTCTCACTAGAGACATGGATAGGAGTTTCGTAAGAAAATTTTGTCTAGTTTAAAAAAAAATACTTTAAAAATCATATACATGTTGCGACTATGTAATAATACATTTATACCTTAATAGCAGCAAAAGTGACAGTTCGCTCCAGATTGTCCCAAAACTTCTATTATTCTCAAATATAATCCAATTCGTGGATAAAATATGTTTCAATGATTATAAGAATTATTATGTAGAAGAGTGTATTAAAATATGTGATAATTCTCAATAATACGTATTATTGACAAGATATCATAAATGATATATAATTTGAATAAAATTATATTAGAAATACTCGAATTATATATATTATTATAATCTTTGTGTGGGCTGCTCACCTGAGCAGTATCACGATCAGAGTTGAATAAAATCTATTTATTCCCGAAAATGCTAAATGAGGTTAACTTATTACGAAGTAATAGAATCTAAGCATCTAAATAATACCAGAAGAAGAATAAAGGAATTAACTTAAATGAAAATAGAATAATATATTCTGAAAGTTCCCTAGGCATTTGCACACAATGTGTTCGGTACCGTGTCTGCTTCGAGACTGCCCCGCGAAGTCCACGAGGGGATGCTGCTCGCCGCATTTGAGCCCCGACAAAGTCCCTTCTCAAGTCTTTGTCTTTTCGTCGAATATGAATTTTCCGTACATTCAGTATACACTTGCTGCGTCGCAAAGTCGTAAAAATCCGACCCGAACGCTGTAGTCGCCGCGCACTTATCGCTGAGCCGAACAAGATGTCGCGCAGGCGCTCGCCGCCCGAGACCCGATACTGTGCCCGAGCGCGGCGCAGTACCATAAACCGCCACCGTGGCCAAGCGCGAAGAGAATTCGTGGCTTTCTCTTCGCCCCGCGTCCAACTCCTATTACCAGCTGTCGTCTGCCGATGGAAAGGAAAATGTGCCATTTTTCATAAGTGAAGCTACAACGTTCCCGAGGACGTTCCACTCACGCAATAAAAAATGTGGAAACAAAGACCCTTGGTCGTTGCACACACACACAGCCTACGCAGTCTCTAATACTGCCTTGAGACGCCTATCCGCTGAAGTATGCACTGCTCTCGCTCTGCTCACGTTCGTTCGAAACACTTTGCATGTAAAGATAACATACATATTGCACTGTACATCGCGAGCGAAGCGAACGGACATGGTTACATTTAAGTTAATTTTAAGTTCTTATGTCATGCTTCTCATTCCTTGCTTGTTTTGTATTTGCTATTTTAATTTTTTATTTTCTCTGAAATTTCTGATATACTAGATGGGGTTCTATCCCAAGGGTGGAAAATAAACATATCTATCTATTTATCTATCTCTCTCACTCTCTCTCTCTCTCTCTCTCTCTCTCGATCTCTCTCAATCTCTTTTGATCACTCTCTCTCGATCTCTCTCGATCTCTCTCAATCTCTTTTGATCACTCTCTCTCGATCTCTCTCACTCTCTTTCGATCGCTCTCTCTCGATCTCTCTCTCTCTCTCGATCTCTCTCGATCACTCTCGATCACTCTCTCTCTCTCTCGATCTCTCTCTCGATCTTTCTCTCTCTGTATACGTACGCTAAGCATCCATTCGTAAAATATACTTCCGTAATTTCGAAAAGCTTAAGCGACTACCATTTATCGCAAAAAATCATCATATACGTTACTTATTTTATTTTTGTTTACAGTAAATGCGATTTCTTGTAATATTTTAAGTAAGAAACATAAATAAAGAAATTCAAAATGTTAACAAAATACTTTTTATGAAACTAAACAACAGACTTACCCCAAACATTGCTCTAAGGTCTGGGTCCCTGAACCTAAATGGTATATTGCTAACATGAAGACGTTTAGGTTGCCCCTTAATATCAGAAGTTTGTGTTTGTGTAACTGGCGTCATTGTACCGGAACTTGCCGGAACTAATGAACTGTTTTCAACATTACTTTCTGTACTAGTTTCATTAGCACTTGCTGTTGAAACCGGTTGTGGTACACTGCTGCTGGCAGCTGCTGCAGCTGCTGCTGCAACTGCTGCTTGAAACACTTCCGACTGCAATGAAAAAATACATTCATTATTGCAAAACATTAGAAAATTTTTAACTTATCTATTTTACTATTTTATTTTACATTCGTTACAAGCTTACATTCGTTATATTCGTTACAAGTTAACACAGATTATATGATAATGTTGCTCATATACAGTCTTAGTTTATTACTTATAGTATAACCTAGGATAAAGTCCCTCTACTATACCGGCATTTGCCACAGGCTATAGTGCATGGCCTGTGACGTAGGGAATACTCCGCGAAAAGCCGAGGAGAAAACCTATGTCACTACAGGGTAGCTGCAGAGTTCATCTCCTGGTAGAAAAAGTGAGAATTTCTATGATTCAAATTCATGCTCTTGGACCCACCGGGATTCGAACCCTGGACCCCTTGGGGTGCGCGAGGGCAGTCAGTAACAGGCATGCCTTAGTTAACTGAACGAACACAAGCCCCATTAATTTAAATAATCTGTGAATTATAATTTCATTAAAATTAATTATATTATTACAATTTAAATCGCATATAATATTATTTATTACATGTAATGTACTGAGTAGCTGGTGATTATCTGGTTTTAACAACTTAAATGATGTATTTTTAATGGGTATCTTATTTAGCTTTAAAGATGGCTTTTGAGAAAAACAACTATAATGACAAATCAATTTCCAAAAATTTCGTTACAACGACAGAAGAAGAATCTATCACTTACAAAATCATTTTAATCGAAGGAACCATCTATTAAAATTCTATTGGTCTTCGTGAACGAATTCGTTTTAGACTTACCATGCAGGCAGTTGGCGTTTAAACAAGCTCTCAGAGTTGTTCTGAGGAGTCCGCTTAGATAATAGAACGAAATGGATATTTTTCTGTAGGGCCAACCTGCTTCAAGTCTCCAGATGGAGAATGATTAGTGCATATCCTACATACTGAATTAATTTACTCGCCGAAATCAATATTTGTTCCATTGATTACAATTCATAGATAGGGTTGACAACCCTCAGCGTCTTATCGACTTAATACTATCGTATCCTATTTATAACTAACGTTTGGCAGTCTCCGGGATTCCCAAGTAGAGCGGAGAAAGGATTCTCAACTCCCCTTTGATCCTGTGACACACTCTCCCGCTTTACTCAAAAATAAAAACTCAACACTCTAGGGGGTGAATGGAGAGACACTCTCCACCAGGACGGCCAATTCTGACAAATTTCCGTTCCTCAGTCAGATCTTGGTTGGTGTGCAGTGTTCTAACCACCGCATCTCGGCCGCACTAGTTATACGGGACTTAATTAAGATTTTTTGAAGTCAACAGAGATGCGGAGACATTAACGTAGGCAAATTTTCCTAATATAGCGAATTTAAATTATCCCTCTTATGAAAAGTGATGAGCTTTGCTGTGAAGCATTTAATGCGTTATTCTAATTCGCTGTGACATCATTATGATATTAACGTGATATATGAACGTAATCGGTCGCGTCGCAGATTCATCTTTTATATTGAAGCACTGCATAACCTTTACAATTACAGTCTACTACACCGGGCCAGCATTGTGCGTGGACAACGAAATTTAACCGCACGCGCATTATTCCAAGTAGATACAGAAAAATATAAATAAAATAAAATAATAATTAAAAAAACTAGCTACCGCCCGTGCTCGTAGTTATTAATTCTGCCTTTGGTTGACACAACAACACTAATGCAAAAAAAAAAATTTATTATCCACTGACCAAAATTTCTCGACGAGAAAAGAGAAAAACGACACATCACAATACTTAATAAAATTCCTTATTATTATAAATAAAACCTCACTCATTTCACCACTTCAACATGGTAGCAGAGCGTGGTTGCAACATTGTTTAATATATCTTCGTTGTACTCTCGAGTCAATAAAGTATATAAGTACAAAGTGTACAGCAAAAGTGAGGCGAGAGAGCCACGTGGAAACTCGGAAGTGTTCCAGTGAAAAATAATCAAATTAAGAAGAATTCGAAGAGAAATACAAATGAATACGAAAAGTAAAAGGCGTCTAGAAGATGCGAACAGATTACGATCGGCACGAAGAAAATGTATTTAAGTGCTGTGATAGAATACGTGGCAAATTTTTGAATTTGTACCAAGGCATATATGTCTAATGAAAATAAGGAAATATTAAGCGAAAAAATCAGAAAGACAATAGTGAAAAGTTTTATAAGAATAGCCAAGAAAGTTTGGGCTTTGAAAATTGAAATCGATACTAAATTATTAACAGTAGAAATGGCGAAGCAAATAAAGATAGATGATAGCATGATACCTATCTTTGATGGTGCAAATTACTCCAGTTGGAAATCACGAATAATGTTAGTTCTACAATTTAAAGAGTGTAAAAAACAAGTAGAACGAACAAGAACTGAAAGTGATACAGTTACGGAAACAAATTGGAAGAAAAAGATCTTCATGCAAGAACAATAACAGTCAGTGTAATTTCTGACAAACAGTTAGAATATATTGTTGAATGCACAACAGCACTAGAAATAATAAAAAAAGTTTGATAGTATGTATTTGACAAAATCGACAGAGTTGCAAATGCTTTGCAGAAATAAATTAGAAGATATAAAATTGCAAAATTATAGTGAAGTCAAAGAATTCTTTGTGGAATTTAAGAAAGCTGTCAACGAATTCAAAACAGCCGGTGGCAAAATTACTGAAGAAGAAATAGAGAATTATTTAATTCGTGCATTGCCATCAAGCTACAGCTACATTGGCGATTTCCTGGACCTGATACCCGAAGATCAACGTACAGTTGACTACGTTAAGTCAAAAATTAAAGAGAAAAATTTAAATAACAGAGACAATGACAAAAGTGACAAAAGCAGCAATGTAAGCACATTTAATATAAAAATAAAAGGAAATTGTTACAACTGCGGACAATATGGCCATGCACAGAAAGACTGTTGGAAAGGCCAACAGAAAAATGAAGGAAGCGGTTCTCAACATAGCCAAAATCAGTGAGGAAGAGGCAGCCACAGAGGCAACAAGAGAGGCTCCAGAGGCCGAGGTCGAGAGCAACACTCAGCACACAGCGACAATACAAGAGAGCAACGAGAAGACTACACAAGCGAGTCATGGTCAACGCAAGTATGTACGCCCGAGATAAACAAGGTAAATTTCGAAAGTTATTGTAACGTTCGCGAAAATCGAAAACAAATCAATTCGTTATTAGATAGCAGTTGTACCGATCATATTGTACGCGATGATAATTACTTTGAAAATTGTATTATTTTGAAAAAACCAATCGACGTAAATTTACCAGACGGTAAAACACTTAAAGATACTAAAATGGGTAGTATATAAATTTATTTTGAAAATTACTATGACAAAAAATATGTTGAACTTAAAAAATTTTATTTTGGGAATGGAATAAAACAGAATATATTGAGTTTTTCAAAAATACGATAGTAGCTCAGAATAATAATGCAAAAATTTATAACAGTAATAGAAAATTAATAGCAGTCGCAAATAAAGTTGGAAATTTATACTATCTCAAAAGCTTTCTAGTAAATGAAATAAAAGAAAAATATGTAAATTCAGTAAAATTAACTGCAAAAGAGAAATGGCATAGAGCATAAGGTCATGTAAATTTTCAATATTTAAATAAGCTAGTCAAGAAAAATTAGTTGAGAGACTACCGGATAAAATTGAAAGCGCAGACATGAAATGTGCAAATTGTGTACAAAGAAAAATGGCAAATGTACCATTCCAAAATAATCGTAATAAAATATTCGTAGTGAAATATTAGAACTAATTCATACTGACTTAAATGGACCGCACCATACGATTATAGTAAATGCAATCGAATATTTTGTTTTAAACATAAGTCTGAAACTGCAAGTTGTATTATAGAATTTGTTAACTTAGTAGAAAATAAGTTCAATAACAGAGTTAAGAAAATACAGTGCGATGATGGCAAAGAATATCTGAATAAGGAGATTTATAATTTTATTAGATATAAAGGAATAGAATTATTACCATGTCCTCCGTAACACATGAATTGAATGGTGTAGCCGAGAGATACAATAGGTCCGTAATCAGCATAGGTAGATGATTACAAAGAGAATCAAATATAAATAGGAGATATTGGCCGGAAATTATGAAAATGGTAGCTTATTTAAAAAATCGTGCAATAGCCAATCCAGCAGAAAACAAAACTACTTATAAAATCTTCTTTGGCACAAAGCCAAATATGAAACATTTAATAATTTATGGTAGCAAAGTCTTCGTCAGAATCCCAGAAGTAAAAAGAAAAAATAAATGGGATGACAAGGCAATACTAGGAATATTAGTAGGTTATACAAAAAACGGTTATAGAGTATTAGTAAATAATAAAATAATAAATACTAGACACGTACAGGTTGTCGAAGAAGACACAACAATAATTTGTCTGAACGAGTCAGACGAAAAAAATGATAGTCATGAATCTGAAAATTCTTAAAAAGATTCAGAAGATTATGATAGTGTTGATAGCAACACGAACAAAAATTTATTTATCCTTACCACTTCTCTCGAGAAAGGTAGAGGTAATGGCTCTATTACAAAAACCAATGATACAAATGATCTGAATAAAAATGAATGTTATTTGAAAGAACCGGGAAGGTCAAATAGAAAGAAAAGTCCTGTAAATAGATACGGCGATCCTATAACATACTTTATCTACGTAAATAACATCGATACAAACGTACCAAATACAGTCGCGGAGGCGTTAAACTCGAATGAATCAAAAGAATGGAAAAAAGCAATGAACTCTGAAATTGAAAGCCTTATGAAAAATAAAACTTGGACATGAGTTGACAAACCATTAAGTAAAAAAGTTATTGATATCCAATGAATATTCAAAAGAAAAAATGGAAATACTTACAAAGCTAGATTAGTAGTGCGAGGGTTTCAACAAAGAGAACATATAAAAAATGTTTATTCGCCGGTAGGTAAGATGCAAACTTTAAAAATTTTATTATCGTATTGTTGCAAAAATGATTTGTTCATTGATCAAATGCATGTAGAAACTGCTTTTTTGAACGACGACGTAATTTCGGAAGTATACATAAATCAACCAGAAGGATATGAAATAGGAAAGAACAAAGTTTGTAAACTACAAAAAGCATTATACGGTTTTTTAAATATACTATGAGAGTGTTAAAATATCTAGTGAATACTAAAGATCTCAAATTAACGTATTTCAATAACTTAAAGTGTGATACATTAGATTATATGGTAGATTCAAATTTTGCTGGAGCTAACATAGATAGAAAATCCATAACTGGATATATTATAAGATTTTATGGAAATCTGATTTATTGTATAACGGTCGCATATGTAATACGCACGTTATCGCCTCTCCAGGCGTATGCCGTATTACTTGTACTAATACATTTCTTGTTCTAGCGACCACCAGCGGACACTACTCTACGAGAAAGACAGAGAGAGCGAGAGAATGCCTATATTAGGCCGATATTTAGAGAGAGAGAGAGCACGCGTATTCCCGCCCGCGACGTTGCCGGTCCATTGATTACGCGTTGCCAAAATATGACAACGCCGTGTCAAGGACCAGAGCGTCCTCCGGTATCGCGCGCGTACAATTATTTAGTATTGCGGTAGCGTCCGAACGATCCTCACCGATCCTTCGCGCCGGTTCTTTACCACACACTTTCGTGTCTCTTTCGGGCACCCGCTTGCGACCTATCTCGTCCTATTCGACCGCCCGGAGTTCGTCCCCCTGCGTGAGACTTCACTTCGAGTCGGCCAGGACGACTGCAGCGTCCGAGAGCTACGAGACTGCGACCACCTTCCGGCACCGACGTGCGACCTTGTAAGTACGAGCTCTCTATCACTCTCGGTATTCGGGCGATTGAGCCCCATCTCTCTCTCTCTCTCTCTCTCTCTCTCTCTCTCTCTCTCTCTCTCTCTCTCTCTCTCGCGTAGTGTGCGGTGTCGCACGACCGCTCGTAAGATCGAGCTCTGTGTATTGTTTTTAATACAATATATTTTCACTAGTTCTCTTTTAATCCACGAATATCTCATTATTTCGATACCTCGTCCCCTGCCGCCTTCGCGACCTCGTACACTCGTACGAGCCACACGAGTCGGCCGAGCCGTGCTTCGCACGCCCGACGACACCGAGACACTTATTAATAAACGTGGATTCATTTCACGGTTGTACACGACCGATTATTTTGGAGAACGATAATCGTGCCGTTACAATTGGAAAACAAATAAACAGAAAAATGTAACAACATGTTCAACCTTTGCTGAATATACTGATATGTCAGAAGCAGTAACAGAAGTAATATTTATAAAAAATCTATTAAATGAAATGTTCAATAAAAAATTCGACAAACGAATAAAAATATATGAAGATAATTCAGGTGCAATAGCAATTGCAAAATTAGGAAATTATACAAAAAATACAAAGAACATCGAAGTGCAATATTTTTATGTAAATGAATATTACGAAAAAGTAATAATTGATATAATAAAAATTGATTCAGAATTAAATCTAGCTGATATGTTGATTAAAAGTTTGAACAAAGCAAAATTTATCAAAAATAAAAAAGCGATACATATAAATGAATAGTGTAAAGATCGACAGGACTACACGTAAAAGCGAAGAATATAAATTGAAGGCGTGTTGAATATTATACAAATATTATAATCTCCGCTTATTAATACTCAAATTGATACTTTTCGCGCCATCTCTTAGACAACGGTATTTTTGTAAAAAGAGATACGCGCGACCGCGAGAACACGACTATTACGATTGTATATGTAAACATATGTGTATATGGTATACACTATAGAGAAGAGCGCTCGCACCTATAATGTACTCGCGCTCATTCTCTCTCTCTCTCTCTCTCTCTCTCTCTCTCTCTCTCTCTCTCTCTCTCTTGTAAGTCTCCGAGGGAGACGGTTGTACTAGACGACGCATCACAATACTTAATAAAGTTCCTTATTATTATAAATAAAACCTTACTCATTTCACCACCTCAACAATTACAAATATAGCTAGTAGTACAGTAACGTACAAACTGTAAATACAATAGGTATTATAGTACACGTATTATCGCCTGAGAAGAATAATGCACTTAATAAGCAATAAACATTTCTAACAATAGTTACCCGTTGAAAATTATGAAGTCCATAACTTGAATAAAAAGGAGGTAGACACTAAATATTGAATTTTGTCAATTACAGCTAATTTTTAAAAACTGTTTGTGTTTTTTACTAAGGACAAAAGCCCCATTGGACAGAAATATTTCGGATTTCTAGTTTTTATAATAAAAGAAGCCACCAAAAGAATTTGCAGGAAGGCCTTGGTGTCCCCTTGTGAGTTGTGCGTTGGGTGACGATTGAATGATAACGCGTATGAGTGTGGTGAAAGGTGGCATACCACTCCGGCCTCTCTCCAATTCAATTAATGCTCATTAACAGTGATTAGCTGGTGGAACGGTGCGGCAGCTCACCTGGAAACGGACGAGCTCATGTTGCTGGGAGACGTCTCTCATGTATATGATCCTAGTTGACTGCTCGTTATCTTAACTCTTGTGCGATTTCAACGAGAAACATTTCGATTGTGTGGGTTTTTAGCCCTTCTCTCTAATTTACGTATAAATTTTATATTGCTGATCGACCGTGTGATTTCTCAGACTTTCTAGCTAAGATACTTTTGACGAGCCTATGTATAAGATTTTAATTTTTGGAAAAAACTGTTTAGACTCAGTGTTAGTTTATTAATTTATTAAAATTTGTAATTTGTTTTTATAGCACCGGTTACGAGTGTTCTAGTTAAGTGTTCAAATCGTTATGCATTAAGTATTATTTGTACTTATTATTTTGCTACGTATTTATGATTTATGATGTTTTCTATTTGCATGATGTATGTCCTGATTTAAGGGGTTATGCCTGAGTTAAAATTCAAAAAAATCAAATTTTTTTTTATTTGATTTTTTAATAGCAAATTTACTGTAGAATATACTGTTGAAACTCCTTTTGCCCGAAAAAATTTCGTTACAAAATTATAGGCAAAATACTAAAAATATATAATTTGTCAAAATTAAGTATTTTTCATATTTTATTCTATAGCGCTTTTGTTTATTCAAAGCCATTACATTTTTATAGAAAATTTAACGTTAAATGTGCATACAAACTCCTTTTGATAAAAGACAGTTTTATTAAAAATAACACAAATTATTTATTTATGAATTATTGCATATAGTAAATAGCTCATTCTGATAAAAGCATAGATTTTTTTATTGTGAATGTTAAAAATAAAATAAATTTATCTGTTTCATTAATTTAATCTTTTTAATAAAATAATAAGCATGCGTGCAAACTAAAATATTTTTATAAATTACCACCTAAAAACATGGTACCATACAGCATATGGAAAAGCCAATCACTGTTTTACCAACCTAGTTAAGTTTGCTATTAGACAGCTCTTTCGTCTGCTTGATCTGCAGTCTAGTGCAAGCTTGATGTTGTGAATTTTGATCTGAAGTGAAAACTTCTGAGTGTCAGTGGTGTTTAAATTTAGATAAGTATTTTGGACTCTAAATAACACATTATTTGTGAAGAACTTGTTCTTTGTGAGTGTGTTCTTTATTTTTAGGCATATAAGCTGTCAATGGCATGTGAACGATAAGGTACTTCTGTGTTCGATGCAAGGTTAGATGTTGTGGAAGTTGGCTGTAACTATGAACAATCCTAGAAAGTCATGGGTAAGCAATACCAACAATTATATTCATATGGAACATACTGACTGTGAATGCGTATAAAAATTTATATTTCAATTTCAGCTTTTGATACTAGTATATCAATATGTGTGGCACCCGGGTCTTAATATATCCCTTAATACAGGGATATTTTATGCCAAAACACAAAAAAATATGCCAAGCAGTTTCTGTAAGTACTACCCGATAAATGGAAATAAGTTTCATGTATAAACTTTAAATGCAGTTTTCTCAAGTTTTGAATTTTTGTGATTTTAGGTCAGTTGCCGCAGGATTTCTCAACAACTATGGGACCGATCAAGCTGAAATTTTTTAGAGAACTCCAGGAAGCCCTTCTTCACTGCTTGAACGGAGGGAAATTGGCTAAGGTAAGTTTAAAGAATGTTACGCATGTAAACATATGCATAATTCACTATAATTATGAATATTATGAACTTATGTGTTTCTAAATATTTAAAATTTTTATTTTTCAGTAATCCCTTCCGTTCAAGCTGAGGAGAAAGACATTTAGAAGAATTGCCATCCAGTTTGGTTTGAATTCATCACCTGGATCATGAGAAACCTTACGGCAAAGGATAAAATATACTGAAATTTAGTTCTTCACACATGGTTCTTCACACATAGTAAGTATAGATATATAAGTTTTTAAACACATGGAAAATTACAACTAATATGTACAGTTTAATCACGAAAAAGTTTTTATTTGATATTACTTGTACAACATTTTTTTTGACCTGTTAACTGATAATTTATTTTTTTCAGGTTTAACTCAGGCATAACCCCTTAATGGGTTAGAAGAATTTTACATATTTTTCATATAATTTTTCTCACCCTGAAGAGGAGCTCGAGATATCTCGAAATGGTCTACAGTAGATAACAAAGAAATTACTAACTCGAAGCAATGACTAAATTTGTGGAATAGTATACATATATTAAATATCTTTTCAAATCTAATCAAATTTCAAATAAGATATGTTGTTATAATACACTTAGTTTACTTGAAAAACGTTTCTAAATATGTGTGACTATAGCGATGCGGCGCTTAAGTCGATGGTAGGGGAAGCATTTGGTTTCAATGTCAGTAGCGCCTCCCGCTATAAAAGAGTGAGCATTTCAGGGTGGAGTATCAAGCCTGGAACTGGAGTACATCCAAAGAGCGTCGCTTATATTTAGCTTAGTTTTATATTTAGTTTTTATTTTTTTATTTTTTTTTTTTTTTAATATGTAGTAAGTCATAACTGTTATAAAGGAATATTTTTGGAAGTTTTCTATGATTTTTTTCAAAATAAAAAGTAAAAAACAAGAAAAATATTTTCATTTTTATCCATTTTATTCAACATGCTTATTAGGTTATGCATATGTAGTAAGGTTATTTCATATAATATATTTGAGATTTCATCATGATCAAGATAAGCTAAATAATGATATTTCTTACAGTAATGATCAACATTAAATTTAATCTCAGTTGTTACATTGTCGTCAATTAAATTAATATATTTAACAATATTTGGCGTATAATAAAGTATATCAGAATTTTCATTTTTACTTGTGTTAATAAGAAATTCTGCTATACTTTTTACAACATTACTTACACTACCGTCAATCTCTTCCAGACAATTGAGACGTACATCGATACAATTTGATATATAATATTTTAAACATTCAAACGAGCACTCATTCAATATAATTGATCCATAAATATTATTAGACATCTCGGTATCATCCTGAAGTCTACATTCCTCGATTACAATAGTTTTTGTTAAATTATCATTTAAAAATTTAAGTGTCCAACCTGTACCATAATATGTAATACCCTTTCGATAATCACCGTTATCAGAAAAAAATTTTGAAATTAAGGGAAACATACACTTAAATTCATCCCAACTATCGTACGTGAATGGAACACCGCTAAAGTCGGTGTCTAGTAATCATACCATCGGCTTGAAATCTTCATCCTTCAATGATTCGCATTCTAGGCCAACGATGATCTTCTTTGAATAACAGCTGCCTAGTGAATATAACGAACAAAGCAGTTGTGGCGATTCTCATTAGTCTGACGATGTCTTATGAAGATCCATTGCAGCAGTTTACGTCTCGAGCTTTACGTAGCGACTGATCGTTAATGAGAGTGTATCAAGCTGTTTAAATACGTTTTGAGAGGAGTAGGAAACGAGTGTTCCACAGAACGTCGTAATGGGGAGTGAAAGAAAACACTGAATCAGACATCCTAAGAATGTAAAATATCATGTATCGCTAATTTCGTCTTAAAGAAACGACATTTTAAACGGGTAACATTTTTGCAAACATCTGACAATGCATACACCGTTTCCAATGAATACTTGATCAGCTTTTTTCTTACAATGTACATAACGCCTGACAATGTCATCGTTTTTTCGAAGATTGTCGGAGAAAATATTTATAAACTTACGGATACCTAACCCAGTGCTCATATAGTGTAGAAAAATTATACAATATTGACCGCATACGTCGGAAGAATCACTCTGTCATCGAACATTATTCCAACGAAGACGTTTACAATTCATTTGTAGACGAATGATGTGATCGGGTATGAATGGCGGTAGTCCGAAGCTATCAACATAAAATGCATTACAAGATTTATCGACATATATAGCAACTCAGTGCATACCATCATCTGTATTCACAATAAAGGTTCATAATAAAGGTTTCTTCCACACTTTTGGTATCTGATCGGCTGGAAATACACCAACAGCGTGGAAAGGAATTTTTGAAAGATTTTTCAGTATTTGAAGACTATCCATTATCGAATTTGTATAAGGAATGTTTATTTCCTCTCTCAGATGAGCAAAATAACAACCATACTTTTAATTTCTAAGCATTATTCAACTGCTAAAATCGACGATAACTTGACGAGAAGCATCAATTTCCAGAATATTCTCGTACTCAGCGTACAAGATACAATTAACTGTCTCTGTTAAGGGATTGTGAAAACGTGCTTTCAACCTTGCACTACCGTGTTTAATCAAATTCCAATGACTATTCTCATTCACCGATAAGTCTGGTGTAAGGTCGAATGCAAACAGACAATAGCCGTTTGGGTAGGATTCACGGGTTATTTGATTTCCATCGTTGAGAAAATGTATGTCGGTACTGGAAAATAGAGTATGATATATATCAACGTAAAGATTTTTAGTTGTAAAGTCTGGCTGTAAAGGTTTTGTTGGCACTTGAACGCCGTCAACGTATAAACATAAAAAGTTTATACGAAAATGTTCAAAATTAAAGGGGTTGAGCAATCGATCTCCATAGAACGCTCTATTATTGACAAATCCAACGATGATTCTCTTCGGAAGCTGACCTAGTATCACATTGTCTAAAGTTTCACCGTGAACATTACTGTGCATTGTAATCACCTTGACTTCTACTCTTGTGAGAGGATATTTGTTTTCGAAAGTGATTGAGCATGGGCGAGCAATATTCCAGGACTGATTTTTACTCCTCGAATGAGAAGATTCGCCTCTTCAATGTGTACGAAAAAAGTGTCGGTAGGGTCCAATAGGCAAACATTGTCTCGCAATTTCAATAGACGCACCCTCACCTCAACTCCATTGATCAAGAGTCTCTCCTGATTGAACACGTCTGAGTGAAGGCGTCCAATGATGTCAACCGATTTTTTATAAGCTAATAATTTTTTTCTCTCTTCGAGTCCTCGATTTCTATTCTGTGTATTATTCATTTCTTCAGCTGTATCATCACACCAAGCACAGTCGACAGATGAGACGATTTTGCTGCTGGTCCATAATTTAGTAGCGTCTCAATATATGCTCTACAAGTATAAGCGTTGGTAGGAGGAGACACTGGTTTATTGTTGAAGTATGCATCGACTTGATTGAATAATGACTGCATGAAATTATTGACAGGTCCTATTCGTTGTGCTAATGATTTGAAAGCCGTTCGATTAGCCTCTGTTATGTCTTCTTCAGGTGTAGTGCTTATTAAACTGACACGTAGACTGCGCATGGTATGTGCTAAATCAATATATTCATCACTATTTCCAGGAATCACAAATTCCATAGGCGAGTTATCTGTTAGAGAAGATACGGGTTTGTATTGAATCCAATGTGATCCCTCTATTGTTGTTTGAGTTAGAGGAATATCAAAAAGAGATAACTCCGACTTTAGACATTCACAGGAGTGGGTGTGTAAAAACGCCATTTTTATACTCCAAAAATATCTCTCATTGGTCTACTCTTTCTTTTTTGTTTTGTAGAAGTTTTTTTTCCTTTCGCCGCCCAACCGCCTTCTTTTTACTGTTCTTATTTCCAGCCTTCCTTACACTTTTCACACGACTACTACGTTTTCTTCTTCTTCTTCTTTTATTTATTTCCATAGCGCGGTATTTTATAACCAGACCCCTCCATCAGTTTATCCAATTTTTCTTCAGCTTTTCTATTCAGCACTTCTCCGGATTCTCTCACACGATTGCGAAACGATTCGTTAATTGGTTTGTTGCGTGTTGCAACATCAGACACAATATTAAAACCTGTTCGAACTGCTTCTTTTCCTACTGCTCTGGCGCCACGAGTGATAAGTGTTAGCACACGACGAAATATTCCGGCTAAAAATGAGCCAATACCTCCGTGACCTCTTTGATAGGAGGATCCGACGTAAATTTGACCAATGCCACCCATATAAGGATGTCTTCTCCCACCACCACGGTATCCACTGCCAACTTGATAATTAAAGTAATCCTCGTAGCGATCCATTTTTAGTCAATTTTCTTGAAATGTAGTGTTACAGTCACAGTCCCGTAATCAAATGCTATGGATTGGTCACACTGATCCCTTATATCTATTTCAATTGTCTGAAACGAGCTGAATAATAACGGTATATACATAGGCGGTGAGAAACTTTTGATATGCGTACAGCCGTACTCGTAATTATTGGTATTAATTGATACAACCCTGAGTAGTGGTGGTTGAACATCCCCTATGACATAGGGTTCACATATATCAGTATAGATCATAAACATGGACGCTAAACCGTTGGAGAGTTGAGCAGGCCTATCAGACTCTAAAACCAATTGATTAGCAGTAAAGAGAATTTTTCTATTCTTCTCAAATCCCAAAAGTTTTTGCATTTTTTCTGATGAACAGATTTCATATTTGATTCCGAAGAAGTTAGGCTTTCCACAGATTCTATAGATTGTTACGTAACCACCACGTTCAACAGCTACCTTTAAATGGTTGGACATACATTCGAGGTTATTAAGTTCTTCAACCATTGAAAAAATATCTTCATAATTCCCAGATTGAATCATTGACTCTGACTGTGTAAATTCTTCCTCTCTTAATTTGTTTGTCTCGATAACTGTAGGTGGTATATCTTTTCTTAGAATTGTTCTATCTTCTTTATTAGGTGACACGTGTTGAAACGTCAGCGGAATTTGAATTTCCGTCAGTGCGAAATTCCAAGAACCGTATAACTTAATATTTTGTGGTAACTGCATAGTATAATGTGTTGTTGTGTTTTCTGAGAAATACTTCATATTACTGTTGCTGGGTAGAATTACATAAAATTGATGATCTCTCATTTTTGCGATAATTGACTGGCCTTGACCCAACAATTAAATTTCTCCGGATAACCTTTCCAGCTGAAGAAATACTCTTTCGAACGAGACGTACCTCTAGACTCTAAAATTTTGTCAATTTCGAATGATGCTGCATTAAGATTCTTCCGAACTCTGCTTAATTCTTTCCCGTAAAAAAATCCGTCGATATCTTCACCTGATAGATCTTGTAAATAGTAAACAGGAGGTTGACGTGTTGTTGATAATCGTATGATTTTAAAAATCTCTAGACTCCAACCACCTTCATAACTCTTTTCAAAGATATTTCTCGCGCGACTGACACCAACTCACCAATTTATATTTAGGAACTCTATCAGGTTTACAACTTTTGTAGCGCTGTTGGATATTCCTCCGAGCTTTAGCGACATTATACAAAGTTACGGATGCAGATGTCATCTTTGTTGCTGAATGTTTGCTATGGTTATAGGCCTCTATTATTTTTGGCAAAACGTCAATGTATCTCCTTGTACTTTTATGGGTAAAATAACGCCAGATTCGTTCTTGAATGGTGCGTACAAGTCTTTCGGCTATTGCTGCCTGTATATCGGGACTACGTGCCACTCTATGTGTGATATCATTATCACGTAGAACTTGCTGAGTCTCGCGTACAACGAACTCTTTTCCCTTACCCATCTGGAGACATATAGGCTTACGTTGACCAGTCCTTAAGACACGAGAGAATGCTTCAGCAACAATTTTAGAATATTTTTCCTTGATTGTTTCTAACCAGCTATATTTATTGACAGCGTCAATAATGGTCAAAACATAGCTATACCCATCGTTATAAGTCTTTAACGATCCCAAATCCATTAAATCAGCTTCCCACAAATCATCCATATTTTGTACATTATAACTACGTCGTATAAATCGATGTCAAACAGGTCGATGTAAATTATATGCGTCTTGACTTTCCAACCAATCAACGACAGTATCACGATAATATTTTTTTTTTATTTTATTTTTTCGAACGTACGGCTTGAAATAATTTATCGATAGCAGCATACGCTGCTGGATGCGTAGGATTGTAGTAAATATTCTCAAAAACTTTTTTGTTACTCATTGTTCTATTTTATTTTTTGTTTGGTTTTATTTCTCTTCTTATCTTCTTATTATTCTTTGATTTTTCCTTAAAGGCACTCTATACGTGAAAAACATTTTTCGAACGTTATCTTACTAACCATACAACAAGCTGTCATCATAGCCAGTGTTCGCTCATCTATTGCTGTTTCATCTGCTAGCATCTGAGAAAAAGCGTATTGTGCTAAAACCCGGTCAGCTTTACGCCGATCACCACTTTTTTTAATACAAACTATATCGTGTTGTCGACACGCATCATCCAACGGATTAATACCGACTTCACCATGCTCCATACATTCTGCTAGTTTTGTACCGGATCCACAAAATCTGTAACCTGGTACATGCATTTCAAAAGGTAATAGATCAATTAATTCATCCTATTTTTTAATAATTCTTCTTTCGTTTTTTCTTCAACTCAGACCGTAGATTTCTGGCCGGCTGTCCGCTCAATCTTTGCCATGATTTAATTGTAGATTCGTTTATACTTAATTTATTCTTTTTTTCACTGTTTGTTATATTTTCTTGGTCAAGGGTTTGGGATGATGTACTCGAGTTGGTACCAATAGCTATACTGGAGGCCGTATCGCTACTATTCATACCGATGGGTGAAATGTTTTCACGACTATTGGTAGGAGTAGCAAATTGGTCGGTATCGCCATCTAGTGCAGAATTTCGGAGCGGTGTGGTATGAACAATTGCGCGACCTTTTGGTGTACTTCCAATTATTTTATTCAAAAGACGTTTACCACTGTTATAGGTAATCTCTTTCCACACTCGAGCATTGCCAATATATTCTCGTGGTATAAATGATTCGCGAAGAGCGACAACGAATTGTGCATGACCGGGAGGTGGTGATCCCCGTCTGTTTCTCATAGCGTCATACACTAAATCGATTATGTTGGCATCGCTCAAACGGACACCTCCTATTGTCACAATACCATCGTCGGTACCGCTTAGACGTAACTTACGCGATAAATTTGCGGCTTTAGCTTTAAATTTTTTTGGTGCGCTGTCAACGATACTTAAATCGATTCTATCCTCTTCTTCAACTCGTTGTATATCATCGTCTAAATTATCTGAGTGATTTTGCTGATGTGAATTATTCTGTACACATTCATCTTTCTCATATGTTGTTTTAATCACATCACGGTATTCGGCATCTTTGAAATGAAGATATCGTTAAAGCGCATTTCGATATCGAGACCAGTTTTCGCGTTTATTGTCACAATCTGCTGAATTTAATATATTACTCATTTCTGTATCCAATCTACTCATCACAGTACTAGGTGTTTGAACAGTCTTTATAATAGAAGCGTTTACATCAATATCTCTGTTTGTGAGCGCACTCTGAAGGCGCTCAATATTTTCGTGCGGTATAAGCACCATCTTTCTAGCATGCTCCATTTTTATTTGCTAATTATACTAGCCAGAAGTGTACCGATGATAGGAGCTAGTAATGCAGGTAAAAATCAGCCTCGTTGCACAATAATTTTTTTCTTTTTCGATAGACTCACTAAGGGTTCAGCTACTTTTCGCAACGTACGTGCATGTCGCTTTAGACGTGATTTTTGAGTCTTTTGCAATGGTACATTACCGATCAACACATTCAAAACACATTCACAAATGTGACGCACTAGTTTCGGATCAGCCGTTTCCAATAATGCTTTCTGTTGCTTACTTTTTAAATGAAATAACGCCTTTAAGATGATAGCGTCTTTTCGGTTAAATAAATATTTTCTAACTGACTGAGCCATCACACGGATGCAACTGGAACAAAAGTCGATGGGTCGGTACCTTTTATCATCTTATTGCGTGGTACATAGACGTAGTTTATTTCAGCAGCAGGAAAGATGGAAGTACGATATTTACAGTTGTCAGGCGTAGTCTGCTTTAAATCCAGTAAAAGATAACCAAAGGGTTTTGATGTGGCATCCCAGTAAGCCTCTTGTAAAAATCGCGAATTCTTAGAACACAATTGTCGGGAGAGATGCTGTATCTGAGATCTATCACGTAAATTCCTAAACAAAACAATGTATTGAGCGTTTAGAGATATATCGCGTTGTCCATTATTCTGGTGAAAGACGTTTTGTGTGATGAATATTACTGAGAGAGAGAGTGGTGGTGGGATGCCTTTGAGAAAATATCAACAATATTACCAGTTGATGAAGACTCGCGCATCAAGTCATTAATAATTACAAGTTTAGGTCTAGGATCATTGGACCAATCACTGCTTTGTGGCAAACCCTCGTGAAATTCTCCTTTTTTATCGCTTAGATCTTTATAACTCTGCTGCCATTCGGCGTAGTAGACAATTATACGTTCTATCTTGATATCGCACGGACGATTTAGATCTTTTAAAAACTTTGTAACAAATACTGTTTTACCACATCCCGTAGGACCACACAACATGGAAGTAAACGGGTGTTTCCACCTTGTATCCATAACTGTTACTTAAGGAATGAAATGAATGCATTGAGTATAAATTTTTGGTAGATCGAAAATGCAGTGTGGAGAAAGGTTACGCAATAATATATAAAATCTAATAATTAAAATAAAAATATATTTATTCAATAATGCTACATTTTTTACATTTTTCTATTTTTGCTATCAGTACAGGCGTTACAATATTACCAACTCTTTCTATTCGTAATCTAAACCGTTCTCGATCACGAGCCATTTCTTCCCACTCCCCACGACGAGCTGCTTTACTTGCATGCAGCCATATGTACATTACATGAACAGCTAATTTTTTTTCAAAACGTACTCGCATCTTGTTTAAACTATCTTATTGTTTTAGCACTGTAATATGTGATTACACTGTAGTAAATTCAATACAACTCTTACCTTTATAATTTAAAAACAATTGCAGTTTATTGGCTTATTCGCATAAGCTATCAAAAAACTTATAATCTTTATTTAAAACTCGTCATCCAATGTAGCAACAATTTTCGTTCCGTAACGGATATTTGCTTGTTTTAGTACTGTAACCGTATAATGTCTATCGAGTTCCAATTCGGACACCTTCATTGTTGGGAGGAAACCACCACAAGCAATTTTGTTCAATGCTTCTAAATCCATCTGAAAATATATGGTAAGACCTTTAAAATTACAGTTATTATAGATACGAAGCAGTGCAATAAAAACATGCATACTGTTTTTCGAGACTGTTTTTCGTAGATGATTAACGAGTCTACAGTAGGTTATTCTCTCATGGCAATCGGGTAGTGATAATGGCATTAGCGTTTGGCAAAAGGTGTATCCGTTTGTTAGGTCTAATCAATTGTTCTCAGTGAAAGTACAGCTAGTTCCGGAGTCTAAATGAATCTTATTATTATTTAATGACATGTGCGCAGTGTGCGTTCTTAAGGGGACCCAACACGTTTAAAATCTGAAAAATAAAAATATTCTAAATTGATATTAAATTAAATAATATGTTAGAGAAACTTTTCATACTTATAGTATGTTCTCTTACCTTCAATTTAAGCTCTTAACATCTAATTTTGTACCTACCTATCCGGAGTGGCACTCCGCAGACTCTTTTTCACTGTCCGTAGGATTCCAGGTGACCATATGCTTCGATTGAGCTCAAATTTTGTGAGTATGTTCTGTATAAGTGTAGTTTTGGCATGAACAGAGGGATTTTGATTTGAATGCTTAGAAAGATTTTAATAAAAGAAAAAGTAAATTTTTTAAATTTTTAAATTTTGTATGCCACAGTTTCTTTTATTAAATAAGTTTGAAGCTTTCAAATCAAAATCCCTCTGTTCATGCGAAAACTACACTTATATAGAACATACTCACAAAATTTGAGTTCAATCGAAGCATATGGTCACCTGGAATCCTACGGACAGTGAGCTGAAATAATGAAAAACCAAAGTTAGAGAAAATCGACTTCGAAGTTCGTCAATGCATATTAGAAAATAAGTTAATTTTTTACTTACCAAATCTCTTGGAACTATTTTTCTGTTAATCCTTGGTAGTAAACTATCATTTTCAGGAGTCACATGGTATACTCCCTTGTATCAATAGGCTAAGTACGCCTTTGAGAACCTGTAAACAAAAAATGGTAAATTTGTGTATTTTTACATTATATGCTAATATTATTAATTTATTGTATTTAATACTAAAAAATGCATATTTATACCTACCTAATAATTTTGCTGAATTCTCCAACTTGATTTAATGGAAGAAAAACGATTATGATTTCTTCAATGTACAATCCACTGAAAAAATACAATACATTAATCCTTCCGGGCACAGATGATGCATTGGCATCTTGTTCGTCGACTTCATATGGTACCATGTTGCCCAGATTGCATTGTACATGTCATCAATGGAATCTGGGTGATTTCGAATAGCTTTACCATAATAACTTGACAGCTTGTCGATCACCTTAGCAGTCAGCCTTTCTCTTCCGCCAATTGGTTTATTGTCCGGAAGCTTGATCTTCTGGCTGGTAAACTGCTTGACAAGGTTTCGGAGACGAGTTCCCATCCTCTTCTGTACGTGTTGGATGCAGTCTTTCTTCTCCACCACAAGTTCATCACCATAGGGTTTCGATTCACTCACAGCCTTGAACACTTTGGAGACTCCATCTCCAATATAGCGATGATATTTGACACTGTATTCTTCTTCTGAGCGTTCAAATATCTCACGGATGCCATCAACATCCATCTTACCTGCACTACCTTCATGGTTAGCAGTGCAGTGTGGATTGTGTTCCTCGTACCATTCTTCATACTCAGCAATATGCAGATACTTCTCCCACGATGAACAAGGTTGACAGAAGCTGTTTTTAACACCAACGTCCAACACCTTGCCTGTGTGATGTCCAACGATGCTAGCAAATCCTTGTAGTGATGAAAATCCTTTCTTCCTCCACGAACCATCACCAGAAATGTTCAGTCCAAGAGCACCATCTTCTGTAGCGGCTCTTTCTTCTTGGACTGCAGCTCGCATAGACTCCTTGGCAACACTCACATACTTCACTTAACTGTTGATTTATTGAATCGTAAGCAGACTGAGCTATTGGCTTAGAGCAGTCCATTATGCCACAAAATGTTGAAAGCCCAGCATGTCCAACACCCAAAGCACGACATACAAGTACAGCCCTTCGATTCACTTCCCATGCATGGTTACTATCGCCCACTTTTTTGCTAGAATTGATGCTCAAAACTTCTCTGCATCGAACACATGAGACTTCAATTTTGAATCCTAATCCAAACACTACTGATTCAGAAAAGTTCACTTCACTGTGACATTTTTTGCAACACACCACACTTTGGAGTTCAGGAAATAGAATATTGATATCAATAATTCTATTCTTGATTCCGGAAAGGCCTTCTGCTGCTGGAGTTTCAAGTTTTTTTGAAGATGTCGAAGGTCTTGGTTGTGCAGTTGAGTCTTGTGTATCATTACGTCTAGTTCCTGCAAATTTTCTTGGTCGCCTTCTATTTCTTTCCCAGGAGTATTTCCTATCCAAGTGAGTGGGCAATCTGCCCTTCTGATGACTCATTGTTATAACTAACTAATCTAAACTAAAAGCTAAACTAACTAAAATTTCTAACAAATACTTTGCACTTTGAAAACTTAAAATATAAATAACTTCACAAGAAAACAAAAATATACACTACTAAAAAAAAATTATTTTAACTTTATTTAATTATGTTTGCACAGTGCAAAACATAAATTGAACAAAATTGAAATTTTCCAAGGAACAAAATAAGATACAGTTCGCTTAAATCGGATGAAAAAGAAAAAAGATTGCAGTGTTCTTGTAAACTTTTTATTTGAAGAGTATTATTAGGGCACACAAAGACTCAACCGGTTGTAATTAAATTGTTGTTGGTTCTTAGTATCTTGCTCCTTTTAGATTATATTTTATTCTTCAATAAGCTGGAGTAGAAATAGACTTTCTAAAAGGTTACCCCCATCCCGTGTATAACTACCTTAATAAGTATGCAATGTGGAATTCCTACTCAGAGGTTTCGTAGGATATTCGTAGACGATTGGCGTTGGCAATTTTATTCTTCTTTTTTAAAATTTGAATTTGTAGGTTATGGGCATCGATTATTTCAGTGATTTTGTACGGTTCAAAGTAATTATCCTGAAATTATTTTGCTTTATTGCCCCTACATAAATAGACATAATCGCCTAATTTGAAATTTCGTGGATTTAAATGTGTATCAAAGTATTTTTTTGATTTGTACTTAGATTCTACTAGATTATCATAAACTAACCTACGTATCCCATTTAGGCGAATAACCAAGTCTACTATGTAATTTTGATAAGTGGGTAGCATGTCACCTTCCCCTAATGGATCACTTGAGGTTAATCTGGCTAGTCTCACGAATACAACCTTATACGGTGTATGTTTTCTACTTTCCTGACTGCATGTATAGTAATTTAGTATGGCCAAATCTATCCAAACATCCCACTCATTATCTTTATCAGTGTACATTTTCTGCTTCACATTAATAGGTACATCTGTAGTGGTGATTATTCTATGCTTAATGTTAGTAACAGAGCCTAAATGCTCGCCTTCTACTAAAAATCTATCTTGGTATTTATTTACTAATTTGGTTACATGTTCTCGTTCTATTCCATACAAATAATCTAGTCTAAGCTTATCTAGTATTGATCCGGTATTGGCTTGAATGTCGAAAATTCTGACTCTTGGTAGTTGAAGAACATCTTGATCATATTGATTGGTAACTCTTAACTCGTGGGTATGGAGTAACTGGTACATATCGGTAGTTTCTTCCAGAGTCGGTTGGTCTAGATTTAGATCTTTGAAAATTTCTTGCTGTATAACGTGAAATACTTGTCTTTGTGTATTCTCCTTTTGTTTCACCTTATCTTGAACTTCCTTAGCCTTCACAGCGATTCTGTAATTGGCTTAATATCCATCCGAATCAGATGTAAGTTCTAACTCGCTCAAATCCTAGATATCATCTAATAGCTGTGTTAGTGTTTTAGTGGAGGGATTCGCGGTTGTACTGGTTATTGATCCAGAATCTAACCCAAGTTCAGACATGTCTTCCTGGAGGTCTACATACTTTCTTTTAAATGTAGGAGTCGAATCAGAAGTGTAAGATTTGATCTCCATGGAATCCTCATCTTCCGTCTTATACATGTCAGCAAATGTTTCGTGATGAGTTGTGGTAGAATTTGGGTTAGAGTCAATAATTAATTCAATGGTGGATGGTATAGGATCCTTGGATACTATGGGGATGAGAATTCCATCCATTGAGTAAGTTTCTTTTGCAAAATTAATGATACCTTCCGTCTGATGGAAAAATGCAGCTCCCAGTATTCTTTTACACGGTATGGGAAAATCATCAAGTACTATGTGGAAAATACCCTCTGTTCCAAAGAGTTTTATTTCTGCTACTCCGATGGTCTTAGTGGTTTTACCTCACATGTGGAGGGTATCATAGAATATCTAAGTATATTTACTTCAGAACCGGTATCTAGCATCAATCGTCCCGGATTATATGCTGGTGAGTTAAGTATATTGATATAGGGAATGCATAATTTTGGATCTTGTATATCTATATTGATGATCCTTCCTAATTCTATTTCGTAATGAGGATTATCTCTCTAATGGAAAGTCATATTGTTGTTGTTGTTCAGAGTAAATATTTTAGATCAGAAGTCCATTTTCCTGTTGTTTTGATTAAAGAGCGGTGCTCCAAGTATTCCTTCGAAAGGAATCTCAAAATCGTTGGGTACAACGATGAAGTTGATTTTTGTCCCCAGTGGTGTCATTTCTACTGTTCCCAGTGACATGGTAGGTACGGATCCTATTCCTTTCAGTTCAAGCAGATTGTTCCGTCGTATTCGGGATTGATCCAGTACAGCATTGAATCGAATAATATTTACCTCAGATCCAGTGTCTAACATGAAGCTAAGATCAGCATTCTTTGCTTGGTTTAAAAACTGGACGTAAGGTATTAATTTACTAGGTCCATTTAATTTAACCGTTTCCACTTTGCGGAATGGTCTTTCGGTGCTTTCATTGGAAGGTTCACTTAATTGGACTGGTAGTCCTACAGATTCAGCATATTTCCCAATATTTCCATCTGCACATATGAAAAATCCCTATAATCGATCCATTAAGTAATAACACCCGACCGATTGGTTTAAAAGTTTGGTCATTGAACGGCTCTGAAGTTGTGCTAAAATAAAATCGCCAAAAAACCGTCGCGCTATAAATATGATCATGTAAAATTATTTAAAAATAAGTTTATAGCTGTAAAGTGATTAAAATTCATTGGTTTTACAAGTACAAATAATATATTAATCGGCTAATTAACAGCTATATCATTTTTCTATAAATTAAAACTAAATTTCTTCTACTCGGAGAAATACAACTTTGCAAGGAGATTTTCTCTAGTATCTACGAAAAATACTTCTAATGTGATATATATATGTTTCAAAAGCTTTATATACAATTTTAATTACCGAAAGGAAAGCTGCGAAGGCTATTTAGATATGCTCAAATGGCATTTATATGGAAATGCAAAATCATTTTTAAGTATTAATTTTGCATTATGAAAAAAACAATAATCATTATGCACAACTTCTTTCCTCCAGTGTTGCTGCTGCAGATCTTCGCTTTCAGCATGCAATATCGGTTGTTCTCCTGGATTCACATCAAATCTTCTCATCAGTTTAAGAACACGGATAATCCACTGAAGGAAGTTTTTAAGGGGTTATGACAGAGTTAAAATTTTGAAAATACCCATTTTTTTATTCACTTTCTTCATAGTTAATAGTCTGTAGAATATGGCCCTGAAAGCCGTTTTTGGCTAAAAAAATTTGCCTCCAAGATATCAACAAAAAACTAATAAATCTGTTTCAAGTAAATTTTTGAAAAATCGGGATTTTTAAATATTTTAATTAGGCCAAACTTGTGGAAAGGATTCTTCTAACCCCCACTTTTTATAGAGTAATTTCATGAGAAATCTTACTGAAAATATGACTTAAAAACCGTTTTACAAACCGTTTTTTTATCAAGAACTTTAATTTATTTCCATAAAATAAATAAAATCCGTAAAATTAATTTCTCTATGTGTGATTTTGTGTTACTAAACTCAATGTGTTAAAGTAAAGGCATTAAACAAATTTGAATTTGCCACTCGAATAGGTTGTGCCTCACAGCGTCCGGTCGAGAATGAAGATTTCTGCTTGATCGGTATAGTAGAATAATCTGTAAAGCAGCACCCAGGTCTTCATACATGGCTTAATATATAGGTATCTTATGCCAAAATATAAGAAAAATATGCCAAGTAGTTCGTGTAGGTACTACCAGTTAAATATACATAAGTGTTTCGATAAACTTTAAATGCATTTTTCTCAGTCTTGACATTTTCATGATTTCAGGTCCTTTACCGCAGGATATCTCAGCATCCAGATGATGAATTGACACCAGACAGGATGGAAAATCTTCTGAATACGTTTCTTCACTGCTTGAACGGAGCAGAATTGACTAATACAAGGTAAAAGTCAATGTTGCGTATGTGAATATATGTAATATTCACTATAATTACTGATATAATCATCTTATGAGTTACTAAATATTTAAAATTTATTTTTTGTAGAAAAGTCTTTCGCTCAAGCAGTGAAGAAACATATTCAGAAGATTTTACATCCTGTCTGGTGTCAATTCATCATCTGGATGCTGAGATATCCTGCGGCAAAGGGAAAAAAGTGCTGAAAATTAGTGATTCATACATGTAATTGTTTGCAATGTAAGTATATATATATAATTTTTTTAAAATAGTTAAAAATATGTTTAATACCTACATTTGAAGTAGGAGAAAGATTTTTTTATACTATTAATAAATAATTTTTTTCAGTCTATTACTTATTAATGTCTTTTTTACAGGTTTAACTCAGGCATAACCCCTGAATAGATAATTGCGTATTTGCATCCGTAGATGTGGTTTCTCTTTTTTCTAATCTTCTGAAAGGCCTCATTTTTTGAAAGTAATAAATTACCTCTCGAGGGCGAAGTTTTTTGAAGGTATCTCGACACTTCTAGATTGTACTTATTTAAAGTTCAACGAGAAATATTAGTAGTAGTAAGTAAATAATGGGCGCCCCTATCAGCTTTTGTTCAAGCCCAATATTCGCTGACATCGTCTTGGAAGAATTGAAAACTTATTGTTTAGCGATTGTTATGAGTAGTGTAAAAATATTTTTTAGATAAGTTGGTAAGCCTATAACTTTTTCTACTTTTTTAACATTTTTTTTAGCTTTTATTCTACTTTTTCCATTTATTTTTTTCTTACGAATCTTTATGTG
Source organism: Philotrypesis tridentata (assembly GCA_018906965.1). Lineage (NCBI taxonomy): Eukaryota > Metazoa > Arthropoda > Insecta > Hymenoptera > Pteromalidae > Philotrypesis > Philotrypesis tridentata. The sequence continues at coordinate 52,460 of JACCIB010000174.1, read as the reverse complement.
ACTGATAAAATCTTTCTATGTGTTTGACATTATGTAATGAATAAGGAAAATAAATTTAATGCATCTCTTCAAGCTAGTACTTCAATTTAATATCAGCCGACGTTTCGGATTCATGAAGTCGCTTATCAAGGCTGTGATTAAACATACAAATATTTATTTGCATTACAATTTAACGTTAACACACAATATTAATTAATTACCTACGAGAGCTACCATACCTTGTAAAAAATTGAGAAACTACATTTGTATAAAAAACCGGTCACGACAAACCGTCCTGGATGACACTGATTAAAAACAAAATTTATTTAAAAAATTAGATTTATAAAGTTTCTATTCAAATTTTAAAACAATTATAAACAAAATTTAAAATCATTTCTTATTGATACGGAAACAACACGTCTCTCTCAAACACACCACCCTTGGTGTCGCCAACAAGGTGAAAAAACGCACCCAGGAGCTCTTACTCGGAATGATGTAAAATTCCCAGCTTATATAGTCTTCACTTTAGCGTAAATTTTAATGTACACTATCATACTTGGGGCACCAATGGATAAAAGGAAGGTGAAGCGGCAATTAATGCTGTCCGAGGATGAGACGAATCCGCAAAACGCTAGCAACTCCCACTCCAATTGCACACTAACACAAGCGCTAACAACCACGATGGTGTCAAGCGATGCGGAAAGAACATTCTTTATATTATAAATAGAATTTTTATAAATATTTTTTAGAAAATTAGTGCTCTGTTTAAAGTATAATCAAACAGGTGTATATGAAATATTTCCGAGAACCTTCTTCTGTGTAGCAAAGGCTCTCTATCCAAAATTTGTATTGTGACGGTCAGCCGTCAGCCCCAGCTCGCCTGGACACCACCGGAGCTATGCTAATCGAGAAAAAAAGGAAAAAAAGCATAAATTTACACCCGGTGGTGTTTACAGGAGAACCGAGCCGAGATGGAGAACGAGAGAGAGAGAGCGAGAGCAAGAATACGGCCGGAGAAGCAGACATAGCAGCGCCGCACGAAACAGCTGAGAGAGCCACGCACAGCGCGAGGCATGCGCGGCGCCGCACGGGACAGAGAGAGAGAGAAACACGACGCGCGCCACACCGAGAGAGCGGAAGAGAGAGGGAAGCCGCACGAGAGCGAGCGGGAGAAGAGATAGCGGCGACAGCCGAGAGCGCAGCACGGCGAGCGAAGCCACGAGGCGTACGCGCGCGAGCGACCGCCGCCATGTTGGCGAGCGCCGAGAGAATGAGAGCGAGAAAGAATGAGAGCGAGAGAGAGCGAGTTAGACAGAGACAGCGAAAGAATAATGCGAGCGTAGAGAGTGGAGGCATGCGTCGAGCCTCGGACGTTATTGGCACAGCGGTACGCGAGCGAAAGATATTGTAGCGTAAACATTGTAAGAGAAACGGCAGGCGGAAAATGTACAGTTGAATGCGACTACAGCCAGACAGAGCGAATAAGTGGATTTGAATTTCGCGCGCGAGGATATGTAATGTAATCACGTGATATCGCGTGAGCAGGAAAGGATAGTTAGGGAATACATGCGTGAGAAAGAGACAGAGAGAGACGCCGCGGTCGCGACGGCCACGCAACAGGTAGTATAGTCAGTATCCAGTGAGCAGCAGATTAGACAGGACGCACTCCAGGACAGCAATTCCTTCCGTACCACATCTACATAACCTCCAGTTATTTTATACTGTCGAGATTCGCATCGCGATTAGTTTTGCGCCGCGCGATTTACAGGGCACGAGGCTTCATCCGAACGAGAGGACGAGCAGTCAGCCGGAGCAACAGCCAGGTAGACGCTTATCTTATTTGAAGTGCGCGTTCCCCCGTGTCGGCCGGACAATACCGCCAGAGTGTGCTTCCCGCACACTAGCTTTCCAACATTTTTCTTATTTATTTTCTTTTAAATAAATGCCAGGCCTTTAATCCGACATAGTGTGTGTATTTATTTGTCGAGCCACCCCGCCTATCCTTCTTCCCAATATCCGCGGCCGTGAGAAGCAAGTCCGTGCACCGCTGAGCAGCCGGCAAAGCGGTTGATGAACCGGGCGTCCATCTTACAATAAAAATTTATAATATTAAATACGGTTCATCAGGCAGCCCGATAACAGGGTGTGACCACGTTGTGGAGCTCTCGACGGCCCTCCCGAGAGAGTACGAAAACCACAACGTCACAGTATATTATCGAAATCGAAATCATGCCCTTTGTCAGACTTATGAATAGCAATCGGCGATCTCATATCCTGACTTTTAGTACAATATTTGTGCTGTCCCTCTCTCTTTTTTAACGGCCTAGAGGTTATACCAATATAAGTCGCTTCACAATCTTTACAATCTATTTTGTAGACTATGTTGCTCACGTCAACTTTATCCAAAACGACCTTTCCTAACTTATGTCACGGACTTAAGGCGCCTGCATAGGTGCAACGTGACGTGATCTCCCGAGTGTCGAACCCACAACAGATTCCTACATTATCCACACCGCGACTCCGATCGAGGCTCCGTCTCCTCCGATGCCCACAAATACACGGGACAAAACACCTGACTCTAAAACAGTCGGGACCCACCTGTGCGGTAAAAACGGACTTATCACTTAGCCCGTCACATTGCACCTATGCAGGCGCCTTAAATCCGTGACCATCCTGTTTTAGGCGAAGCCGTCCTCGGCTTCCATCTTCCTTACCGATTTCGGAACTTATTTTAGGCGCCTCTTACGTGTTTTTTCTGTATTGACACTGGGCTGGCAAGTCCGTTTTTACCGCACAGGTGGGTCCTGACTGTTTTAGAGTCAGGTGTTTTGTCCCGTGTATTTGTGGGCATCGGAGGAGACGGAGCCCCGATCGGAGTCGCTGTGTGGGTAATGTAGGAATCTGTTATGTTGTGGGTTCGACACTCGGCAGATCTTTCAAGATGGGTTCTAAACCAGCGCGATCTCCCGCACAAGGGATGCCAAGTATGTTACGGATGTAACGTACGAATGTTTGGACGTGGATAGGAAAGTGAAAGAAAAAGGTAGACGACGGGACTCGAACTCGCGGACCCGAGAGCCAGAGGCCTGTGCTCTAACCACGGAGCTAACATCTACGATGCATTTTTGTGCGTTATAGCGCTACTCCTCTTATCACTTAGCCCGTCACGTTGCACCTATGCAGGCGCCTTAAGTCCGTGACACTTAATATATTTATTGAATTTATTATCAGTGGTGGTCGATCAAAGAAATATATTGTTTTCCAAGAATACATCTTAATTTTTCATTAAAACCCGGATAACACGGAAAAACTGAAATTCGATTTTTTGAATTTAACTTATTTCTCCTAAGAATATTATTTAATTTAGACTGTTGTAAAGACCGGATTTACGGGTCGTAAATACGGACGCGCAGGTATACTATATTTCGTTTTGGAATCTAGCCTCGACTCGTAAGTCTTATGTTCCGTAATTGTTAATTACTTGGTTTTTATTTTGTTCCCGAACAATGGCGCGGACACTCTGTCTATAATGCGGACACGCTAAACTGAAGCGTGGATACGATGCAGTATCTTGGACACAATATACAAATGTGCGGACACGCTGTATAGTAGCGCGGACACGTTGAGCTGTAGCGAGGACACGATGCACAGTAGCGCGGACACGCTGAGCAGTAGCGCGGACACGATGCAGAAGCGCGGACACGCTGAGCAGTAGCGCGGATACGTTGAACTGTAGCGCGGACACGCTGATTTTGGATCAAACCCTTTCTCGTCCTCTTCCTCGTTTGTGGATTTAATTTATGACAATTGGTTATTCTATAAATAAATACTCTCTAGGATGTTATATTGATTATTATTTTTGTTTTGTTTATTCAGAGTCCCAATTGTACAGTCCGGTTCTTACAAAGGTTGTTCGTGTTAACAATGTTGTCTCGTTCGGTACTTACTTCTAATCAATCTTTACATGAAGTCTTATTTTTACTCAACCTGGAGTTATCGTCTAAGAATTGTTATTATAGAAGTTCTCTAGGTTTCCATAATAACAATAACTATTCTAACTTAGGCTACACGACTTCTCGTGGCAAATATTTTGGTCCTAACTAAGCTGTGAGTTTTAGTCACTTTCGCCAGATTTATTGGCGGTCCCTTCCAAAGTAATGTCTTTTGTCGGCAGGCCCTCGTAGCCGAGTCTTCAAATAATAGAGATCTAACTTGTCTATACTCACTCTTGTCAATACCCAGCGAGACTACTCAACTTTCTAGGGTTGAGCCCTCGTAGCCGAATATGAAAAGGTGATGTATATGTCAGTCAAATGCTTCCACGCATTTACTAACTTAGCGAGACTACCCAAACGACTACTCGCGCGTTCACTTTGCAAAAGGCCTGGTGCGGCGCATTTCCGGGGCTTATAAAGCCTCAGGCGGAGCACACTTAATTTCGACAGAACATACGTCGTACGATATCCTCGACCAATCATAATTTGCCACCAGAAATCATATTACCCGACTCCAGATCAGGAGGTCGCAAGGAGTGCTGACGCGCAAGTCAGCAACTCGCCTGCCGCGCGCTACGGATGTCTCAATCGGTTTCGGGCATTGCAGCAATCAGCCGCCGCCCAATGTATAACGCAAGACCGGCCGAAAACTCCAATACGCTACCGACATATGTTAACGCTAAACATGCAACAATATAGTCAATAACTAGCTCAATATCCTAGTCAATAGACCTGGCACGTTACACTGTTTATCCTATGAAGTCTTTTTTTAACGTACTTTTCAATAAACATTTTTGGATAATCGTTTGCGAGTAACAATTTTTTAACCAATATAATATTTTTTTCATGAGAAGCTAGATGAGAGAGCAATACTGCCTTATCGATAAGACTATAAATTATAGCAACTTTTTGTGATTGTGGATGGTGCGACATTAAATTAACACAACGACATTAAGCGGTCTTCTTTTGGAACCAATTAGTGATTAAATAATTATTTTTTTGACGTATAATCTCTATATCTAGAAAGCTGATACTGCCATTATTTTTTATTTCGTATCTAAATTGACGGTTTTCATCAAAACTATTAAAAACGTACAAAGCAGAATTAATCATGGCGCCATTCTCCACCAAAATGCAATAAATGAAAAAGTTATAGGCTTACCAACTCATGAAAGGGGAACAATTTACCCCCTCCATCTGGATTCTAGCTCAATATATATTCTATACCTAAATTGAAATATTTAGGTATAGAAAAGAACGATTGAAACGAAAATCAGTAGACGTAACCTGACGAACCAGCGTCTGCTCATTTCCATTCCAATCGTTCTTTTCGATATCTGAATAATTTAATCTCAAACTTTGCAGATTGATTTGCATATTGATTGATATATCTCTCTTATCCATGGAGCGCAATGGGCCCTGACAACAATGTAGCCGAGAGAGTAAAGCGTCGGCACTGCACGTATCGATCATTGCCGACTCTGTCGACTCGAGTGCTAATTTGCTAATTAATGCTCGAGTTGAGAGACGTAAAGTTGTCACATGACAAAATCCGGTTGTAGTATGAATTGGGCCAAAAAAACTTAATTTTGAAAAATGTTGTTTAAACGAATTATTTAAACAAATTAATGTTGAAAACTAATAGCTAATTTAAATTCAGTAGTGCTTCGAACCCCTAAATCATATTGGTCTATATGTAGCGTGGCCCAATTTCTGCCGCCTGGAAAAAATTTAATGTAGTGAATGCAGACACAGCAGACTTCAAAAAATGAATTATTTACTGTAAACTCAGCTGTAGGATTAAGAGGCTTATGTTATTACTTTGAAGGATAAGAACATGTTCGATGAGTTTCATGCATCCAGAACTCTAATACGAAACTCTACTCGCCCAATCGATGATCGAAAATATTGTTCGTGATATTTTCCAGCACGTTCTAGGTTTTTTATTTTTGATATAACCACAGGTTATTAAAAAATAAATAAATAATTATGAAATAAGGAGATTTATATTTTTTATACTATTGTTATTCAGTCACTAAATAATAATATAATGATAATAAAATTCTACTTGTGTAAAATGAAATCTAAATTCATTTTGTTGTATTTGGGATAGCAGCTACGTGTATTAAACCTACGATTATTTTAGTAACAGTCAAATCTATTAACTCTGGTGAGTTTCAACTCATCTCATATGCGAAAGATTGGTTCTAGCTGTACAATAAATGCATTATAGGCAATAGCTATACTATTCTCCAGTACACGCTAACACCGCCGGCAAGTGAATACGGATGGCTATCTTGCGGAAAGTGGAAAATTATGTACGAAATAATATATCACACTTTTTAAAACCATAAGATTTTTCGATTCTAGGCCTTGTTAAAAAATGATTTAACAATAGTTGTTACATTAGCAATCTTTGTATAAGACTACGGTATTGCCGAAAATTTAATTTTTATTAATTACAAAAACTTACGATAGCCTGCTGATCAACGCCATTAGGAGGAGGTGGTGGACTAAAACTACTTTGAGTCTGTTGCCCTGTTGTAGTAGAATGCGGAGCTCCCGATGTCTGAGGTACTTGAGTTCCACCTGGTAAAGACTGCTGCGTATTAGTATTTTCTTCCTTAATTGTTACAGAAACTGGTGGTTTGCCTTCAGTAGTGGCATTTGTAGAAGCCACAATATTTCCAACTCCATTTACTGGAGATGGAAATACACCCCCAGCGTAAGGCGCAGCCATTCCTGTCTGCACCATATGCTAAAAAAATATGTAGCATTCATTATCTCAACTATACAATTTTTTATCCTACCTATATTGAAATTATACGCATAATAGATACGTCTGATTACTAAATCTGAATTAAATTCAGACCAAAACTGAAAATAGGACTATCTGAAACTAATTGATAGCTTCGATTTGCGTACAACTTTACTTAATCCAAATTTTATGGAATCTTCCTAGCGCCCGAGAACCCCCCACAGTTCGCCGAGGAAGCTGAGCAGCCGAGCAGGACCAACAGGTCGGGTAAGAAACTATCTCTTTTGTGCACGAGTCTCCCACCAGAAGAGAGCAGCTGTTAGGAGTGCCCCTAGGAAAACCCTGAGCAGGAGCCTCGTCACAATATATACATATAGTCCGGGAGTCCTGGAATTGGGACTGGAAGTTCGTGACACTCGCAATTTTATTGTTGGATCTGGTAGGTGTTAGTGTACTGATGATGACCTTAAATTCTCTACCTCGCAGCTGCCCCGGAACATTGTCATTATTGCAAAATAAAGTTCAAAAATGCATTTTTTTGTTTTTCATTTGTAGTTTTCTTATTATTAACTTTACATGAAAAAGTTGAGTATAAAAATTGTTCACACTTAAATTTCCTACAAGGTACATGTATTTCCGAGTACGAAATTAACTTTTTTCGTCGCTAAATTGTTTAAATAAAAAAAAAAGTTTTTTTCTTCACGTTGCCGTAACTTATGCAAAAATAATTATTTTTCATCGAACTTTCACTCAAAAGGTCTTAACAATTCATACTATATAAAAATGCTTGCCCGATCCCGCTATGTTAAAATGGCGGTTTATTGCAAAATTGTTATTCTATTATTTCAAATGCATCTCTGTTTGTCGCTTATAACAATCAAACTTAAATCGGTAATTAAATCGTAAATCAAAATTAAACGATATTGTACAAATCATATTCCATTCCGGCCTATTCTATCCCGGAATATCTATGATTACGCCGTTCCTGACCGTTCCGTGATAGAGGGTTATTGTTGAAAATGTTGAGAGTATTATCTATATACATTGAACAGATCATAACGGAATGGAATTTTTTACAATGCCTGGTTAGGTAATTCTAGTGCATATATTGCTGTTCATAAATAAATTCTACGTTATCAGCTGAAATGCTTTAATTACATCCTACCTTAAAAGCTATAAATTTATAAAATATAGATATTAACTATAACTTAGTTGTTAAATGTATTGCATTCTTTTAATAAGTAGTGAAATATCTCCCCCCCCCCCCCACCTCAAAAAAACTTTTTCAAGGTAAAAGGTGGACAAGTATAAGGTTGTTTCTTCATTTAAATTATAGAATAATTTTCAAACTCTCCACAACGGTTACGTAGCCAAAATTCTATGTGTTTATTCTATCATCTAAATTAAAGATTTTGAAACTCTCCATAGCCATTCTAATCCCTTGACAAGACTCTATTTGCTTATACTCGTCAACTTTGAAAATCTAAAGCTCCCTTCAATAAAATATGTTTTTACGTAAACAGCTTCGTATTGAGGATCCATTGAACTGACAATCATTTTTTTATTATCACTTCACTACCTTTCATTTTACGAAAATTCCAATTTTAATTTCCAGAAAGGAAAGTTGTGATATCAATAAATAAATTAGCAAGTTTCTTTTTAGTCTAGGGGCAGGAGGGGTTTTCGTCGGACTTTTGGGTCCACGGAATTTTCTCAGTGATTTCTATGTATTTTTGCCTCCTGAACACGAATATCGGAGGTGTTTTGCCGAAGAGTGGTCAGGAAATTTGTTATTAACAATTTAATGGTTTAAATTGCTATAAAAAGAAGACTGGGCAAAAGTCATATCGTAGCTTAACATGCAACATGTTATGTAGATATCTGCTGCATTTTGAGGAACTGAAAAATATTGATTGAAAGCAGAAATATTGGATAATTACTGTAGGTTAGTTGCAAAATTCTGTTCCGCGGTCTCCCGTGCGCACTGTCTGCCTTATAGATTTGGTTCTATTTCATATTTTTTCAACTTATGAGTACTCATTTTGAAGCTTAAGAGTTTTTCTATAGATATGGGTTAATATATTTACTCAAAACATTGAAATAAAAAATTTATAACGTCAGAACCTCAAAAAAAGCGGAAAAATATAATTTTTTTTTGTTTATAAGGAAATTTGACCGGTAATTTTTTACAAATACATATTGAAACTGATAGAGTCTTATTCCTTATTTAAAAAAGAAAACTTTGATGTCAGATGATGCTCAGATACTATTATTGGCTTGAGTATAACAGCGATTCAAAGCGCAGGCGTACGCGACCGCATGAAGAGAATAGCGCATCGAAGTGTGTATAGCGCGTGCTTTGTGTTACCATGGTATAAAATAATCATATAAATAAATGTTGTTATAATAATATAATAACAATGATAATAGCGATACTCATAATTTACTTTTGGTTTGTATTATATTAATTCTTGCACTTGTTTTTTTGTTTACAATGGCAAAATGAGGAACAGGGAATGTTTGAAGTTAGGCATACACATGCTTTCGTCTTACATACTTTACACGTACAATTGTAAATTAATTCACTAGGTGGTGGTAAAAGTGTCTCTATTTTAACAGGTAACAGAAGGTCATCTTGTTCCTTCCAACCGTATTCTGTTGTTTGCGAGAAATAAGTAATTAAGGTATGAGTCCTTCTATAAAAAATTCAAAAAATGTCCCATGTTACCGATAAGTGTCAAAACAATAAAAAGCGCGACTAGCACTAAATCCACGCGCATAAAATTACAAGTACAACTAAGTACAAAAATAAATTAAATAAAGACAAAAATAATATACATAGTAATACCAAAACTTATAAAACCGTGTATAATAGGTTATGATACCATTAAGACACGAAATAACATTGAGTTTGGACGGTGCGCGAAGTGGTGCGCGGAAAAAGGGGTGGGGCTGTGTGCGGTACAGTGAGACGCCCGTTCCCCACCGTTCCCGCATGACAACATAGAACATCCTTGCAATATTTGCTGTAGAATTAAACTTTTTTTCTTTCATTCAACTTTTATTAATGATTTGAAGCAATTTCTGAAATATTTTATTGACATATATAAATTATATAAATTGTGACATTTGATCACTAATGACCTTTCTTCTATTCAAAAATTTTAAAAATTATGTGCATTCTATATCATATGCAGATGAATCCGAATTAACGTTCTTAGATCATGTACAAAACTTTTATGCAAATAAAAATAGAAAGAAACTAATTTATTTAATGTAACAATGAATCTTTCTAAAATATTACATAAATTAAACTACTTGTATCATCAGATTTTTACATTACTAATTTATTGTTGGCTCCGTGCAGTATTTAATCTTTTAAAGAGTACTCGCTCAAAATTGCACCTACATATTTATAAATATTCAAAGATTGTTACTGAATATTTTTTAAATTTACTAATAAAATCCACTGCTGCAATCTTCAGGGAAAATTTTAAAAATTTAAATCCACAAAATACCACAATTAAAAAAAATTTAATGCACAGGCCTAAAATTTTATGAATAAATTCCTTTTTTTGTCCTGAATAAAAATTGCTATATATAGTAAGTGGTTTTATTAAGGGGGACCGGTAGTTAGCCACTAATAACCCACCACTAACGGTACGACAGAAAAGTGCTGACTTCACAGTATAAAAACTGCTGCTAACTAAGTAACAGTATGATTTTTCAAGGAAAATGCATTACTTTAACTGTTTACTATTCTAAATTATTTTGAACTAAAAATATATGAAATAGATTTTGATTTACAAAAACTATCAATCTTGTAGGCAAAATTAAATTAAAAACTACACAGTCGATGCTAAAAATTTAGGCATATTTAGGCGGCCATACTTAATTTTTGGTGCCAAATTGTTCAAATCTGACCTCAGTTCGGAAAGAGCAGGTACTTTTTACGTAACAATGTGTTGCTTTTTATAATATTTAGTTAATTTTACGTCTTAGTCCAGAATCCTGATTTTTTGTCGGACTCATTTTTTCAGGTTTAATTTTATTGTCGAAATATGTTAGTCGTAACCTATTGAAAGTAACCCTAAGTTATTGACTTCGGGCCTGAATGGAAATATTATTATTGTAAAATAAAGTTAATTAAGTTCGATGAGGACAAAATGGTTCCGATCTCTGAAACGGAGGGAGAAAAACGGAAACGAGGACGTCCAAGAAAGCAGATTGAAATCGACCTTCCACCACAGTCAAACTTGGTCGAATCCGAACTCACACAGCTGGAATATAATGAAATACGTGTTCTAATCGCTAGAACACAAGGTGATCCAATTTCATACAGAGAAGCTATGAGCTCTGAAAATAAGTTCGAATGGCAAAAGGCCATAAAAAGTGAGTTGAAATCCATGGAGAAAAATGAAGATTGGAAAATCGTTGATAAACCACTGATAAAAAGAGGAGAAAAACCAAACATCATTGACTCAAAGTGGGTGCTAAAAACAAAAATTGGTTTAAACAATGAAACTAAATAAAAAGCTCGATTAGTTATAAGAGGTTTCAAAGATCGAAATAAGTACAGTCTGGCTGAAACATATGCTCCCGTTTCTGGACTGACACTCATAAGATCAGTGTTAGTTCTAGTCAACAAGTTTGATTTTGAAGTTCGACAACTGGATGTTAAAACTGCTTTTCTGAATGGAAAAATAGATTATCAAGTCTATATGGAAATTCCTGAGGGAATAGCGTGTTCATCAGAAATCCGAAGTAAGAAAGTTTGCAAAATCCAACGGGCTCTTTATGGATTAAAAATCAGTCCGAAGAAGTGGTACGAAAAATTTACAGAAACAACAGTTAAGCTGGGACTACAGACACATGATTCTGAACCATGTCTTTTCACTTGGAAACAAAAGAATAAATTATTAATACTTTTGGTGCATGTCGATGATATAATCATAACCAGTAATGATAAAACTAAGCTCGAGGAATTAACCAAATTATTCAAGCTGGAGTTTGAAATGACTGATCTCGGTGAGCCTAAGAGTTTCTTAGGCATTGAAATAAACCGAGACAGGAAAAGTCATACAATGACGTTAACACTGGAGAAATATATCGACAAAACATTAAAGAAATTTGGATACAGTAAAACACACCCACAAAGAACTCCTATGGTCACAGCACAAGTGATAAATCGTCAGAGATGAGAAAGGGAGGAAGACAATAATCAGCTCAAGGAAAAATCTGGTAATTTAAATATCAGATATAGGGAAATTGTGGGTTCACTGTTTTATCTCGCAAATACTGTACGTCTTGATATAGCTTACGCTGTGAAGGTTTCGAGTAGACATCAGATCAAACCAACTAAGCTGGAATGGTTAATGATCCAAAGAGTCTGTCGTTATTTAAAGCACATCAGGAGTAGAGATTTAAAATTTACAGAAAAGCTTGATGACATACAAGGATTTTCTGATGCCAGCTTTGCTGACTATAAAAACTCACTGACTACCAGTAGGTTTGTCTTGAAGCTGTTTGGAGATACAGTAGCTTGGAAAACTCACAAGCAAAACTATGTTGCATTGTCAACATGTCAGGCCGAATATGTAGCTATGAGCGAAGATGTCAAAGCATGGTCGCATTATCTAACTCTCTCAGCTTGATAACAGATTGTAAGTTTTTACCTATGACACTCTAGTGCGATAATAGAGCAGCGATAGCTAGTTCTCAGATAAATACTACAAATAAATTAAAACATATGTCCGAAGTTCCAGAACACTATGTTCGAGAATGTGAAGCTAGAAATCTGATCAAAGTTAGCTGGATTGCGTCAAAAGATGAAATAGCTGATTTATTTACGAAAGCTTTACCAGTCGATTTGCATTTAAAGCTGACTAATTTAATTCTTAATTCTTAATATATTTCTCTTTGCAGGAGCAAATAATTAAAAACTTCAGCTGGAACTTGCTCGGGAGGGAGTGTCAAGTTGAAGCGAGCAGCATTCAGCTCCCCCCACTTATTACGGCCCTGCTTGGCGAGCCGGCGCTGCTGCACAAGTCGACGGGTCGACGCGCCGCCGATTTGAGAGTCAGTCTAGGTCTAACAGCCTTCGGTGAAAGAGCGCTATTACCTTTTGTTTTTATACTATAATAAGTTTGACTAGGTTAAATACGTAAGCTTGATTAAAATAATTATCAATATAAGAGTCTCTCTTTTTATTTCCCTTCTGCAAACAAAGAAAACCTCAACAGTTTTCATTCATCTCTCTTGAGGAGAATCGAGGAACCCGAAATTTCACTTTACAATATCTATCAATAGAAGCAATTTCAGAAAATGTGACCCTGATGTGATTTTGTTAGTTTTGTCGTAAGCTTTCATTTGAGTAGTGCCATGTGATAAACAAAGCTGTCAAAGTGAAGAAAACCGTAAGTCGAGTTTCGAACAATGCCTATGATGCATCATAGGGTCTGGCCAGCGCCCGACGGCGGCGTACGTACTGGCGTACCTTATACTTGCCCTCGTGGCGCTATCGCGTCCCATGATACTTAAAAAGTTTTATTATGAAAAACGAATTATTTTAATGATAAAATTTGATTTTAGTTTGTTGATTTTTTTTGGAATCTACAACATTTCCAATTAACTTTTTTGTGTTCAGTTGAAAATAGATGTAAAATTAAGCATAAAGAGTTCCCATTTGAACCATTGGCCGGTAATCGTGAAAGTAAAAAAAATGTTATTTTGTATATATAAGAGCTGCACTTTCATACATTTTCAGCTCGATTGGTCGAACATTGGTTGAGATATTGCAGGTTACAATTTTTGTGGTAATAAAACTGTAAGGCATTCCCGTTTGCGGTCGTGCATAAAAAGCGAGAATCGAATAAATATATTAATTTTTATAAGTAAGGTATTTAATTTATTTACCTTAACGTTATTAACTATTAAGGATAAGCATAATCAATGATTAAATGCAAAAAACTTTGTTAAAAAATATCGATATTATTGATATTATGAAATATCAATAACAACAAAGAAATTTATTTATCTACGTAATTAGCAATCAGAAGAATTTTTATGTAGTATGAATTGTCAAGACGTTTTGAGTGAAAGTTCAACAAAAAATGATTATTTTTGCATAAACTACGGCAATATGAAAAAAAAGTTTTATTTTTTTTTATTTAAACAATTTAGCGATGAAGAAAATTAATTTCGCACTCGGGAACACATTTACCTAGTAGGAAATTGAATTGTGAACAATTTTTATACTCAACTTTTGCACGTAAAGTTAATAAAAAACTACAAATGAAAAACAAGAAAAAAATGCATTTTTTAACTTTATTTTGCAATAATGACACTTTATTAGCAATAGTGCACTAACACCTACCAGATCCAACAATAAAATTTGGAGTGGCATAAACTTCCAAAAAATTTCCTATATGGTGCCAGGTCTCCCGGACATAAATCAACAACAGCGTGCGTCAAATGCACTAACATCAGAGATGACTAGAGAGATTGACAGAGAGCGGGGTTTTCGTACGACAAATTCCGAACGAGCTGCCTCGAGGAAAATACGCACCTCCAGATGCTGCGAAAAGTAAGAGGGCAAGGGGGCTGGGGTAAGAGTTATAAAAACTGCTACAAAAAAAGGCCTCGGTGCAGTTTCCTCCGAGGTTTCCTTTGTCCTGCGCTAATCCCCTTAATGACGGTCAGTTTTGACGCAAGCGAAATGCAAACTTTTTAAAAATGAAAATTTTCGATAATCACATATTTTCGTGAATTCAAAAATTTTGCAACGATTAAAACAAAGTTCGAATTGCAAAAATCGGATAATTCTAAGTTTTATATTTTTAAAGAAAGAATGAAATGCATTTGCAAGATATAAAACTTAGAATTATCCGATTTTTGCAATTCGAACTTTGTTTTAATCGTTGCAAAATTTTTGAATTCACGAAATTCTGTGATTTTCGAAAATTTGCATTTTTAAAAAATTTGAATTTCGCTTGCGTCAAAACTGACCGTCATTAAGGGGATTAGCGCAGGACAGAGGAAACCTCGGAGGAAACTGCACTGAGGCCCGAAACTGAGACCTTTTTTTGTAGCAGTTTTTATAACTCTTACCCCAGCCCCCTTGCCCTCTTACTTTTCGCAGCATCTGGAGGTGTGTATTTTCCTCGAGGCAGCTCGTTCGGAATTTGTCGTACGAAAACCCCGCTCTCTATCAATCTCTCTAGTCATCTCTGCTAACATCTCAAAAAGTTACTCATGAGTCATAAACCATCAAGATGACATGAGCCTTGAATACTTATAGCTCTTGATACAAGATCAAATATTTATAATGTATTTAGATGAGTGTGTATACACTATCTAATATGATTTTATCCCTCGGTAGTTTGTTATAATTCTTTTGTTGTTATTATCGATCCCTCCGAGGCAATGGTTTTGAAAGGGTTTTAAAAAAAATTAAAACTCCTTTCTTTTAAGAAACGACGTTTCGGCGATCATTGGAAGACTTCCGAGACAGTAGCTGACAAAGTGTATAAATAATAGCTGTGTCACTCGGTCTCTCTCTTCCCCCGCTGTTAACTAGCCGGGGGAAAGGATTATCGAGATGTACACAAATCAAATGTGCTCCAATATTTTCCTGATGAGGGCGACAATGTTCGCCGAAACGTCGTTTCTTAAAAGAAAGGAGTTTTAATTTTTTTTAAAACCCTTTCAAAACCTTTGCCTCGGAGGGATCGATAATAACAACAAAAGAATTATAAAATATTTATCTTAACTTTACAACAAAAATCCTGTGATTATAGTATAATAGTATATGTATGAAATGATTCTCTCTCATTCAAGTTTTGTAGATATTTGATACGTTATATATATAGTAAATTTCCATGCAGGTAATTCATTTTTAATTAAAGAGGTTCTACCCGTAACTACTAAATTTTACTGTATATATATAGAGCTAGGTATACATCTTAGAAACACGCATGTAAATTTTCAGAAGGCTACAAGCATAGAAGTGGAGATATTTTCAGAAGGCTACAAGCATAGAAGCGGAGATATGAATGTTTTTATTTTACACAGATTAGTATGGGCTCTTATGGCGAATTACACTAATTTATTTATTAGAAAGTATTAAAAATTGTGATTTTGTCCAAATTTATTATGAATGAAAATTAATTCATAACGAACATTATTTATTTTTTGAAAATATTATTCATTAGCTCAGACATATAATTAAACTTCATTGAATACTACAATCATATATTTAACCTCAAAATACGAGTCAAATCAGCGAAGGCACAAAACTTGTTATAAATAATCAAGATAAATAGAATTATATAAATGGAATTTATAACCATTATTTGGTTTAAGTTAATTTATGGAAGCCGCTGAGAGCAGTATATTTTATACTCATGGGATAGTATATTCCATGAGTAAAAGAAGATTACATATTGCCTGGTGCAGTAGGGGTACAGAATAAATTACACAGTAAAAAATATCTGAAAACTGTATTTCACATTAGTTTTTATGGATTGTATGCATATTTAGAAGCATTTAGTTATCTTTACCATTCTATAAAAATACCTAGTTTTTTATAAAAATAACACATACTTGTAGCATTTTAATCACCATTTCCTAAGGTATAATTAAAATATTAACTTGGCAATTAAATATTTAATAAAAAGCCTGGAAATTAAAACCACTATGCTCAAAATTTATACTGTTACACAACCCTGTTGAAAATATTGACATGATTTTAAAATGCAATAAAATGACTTGATTTTACGTGAATTCTTTACATAATTAATGACATCAATTTGTGATGTATCAATTTCCAATTGTTTATAACGTGACATTATTACATACTTATATATTTATGAAACATTAGAATTGTTCAGTACATAATTATATTATGTAATGATTTTGGATGATGCGAATAAATTTTTTTTAAATTATTTAATACGTAACTGAATTATGCAGCAATTTTAAATGATGTAAATAAATAACATCATTTTATGAATATAATTCATTCTGCTGGACTTGTATTTTATAAATATTTTTACGTAAAATTTCGTAAATGATTATTAAAACAATCGAATTAGTTGCTGCAAGACTGCAAGCATGCATTGCTCTATGCAATGTGTTTTATTTTAATAGAAACGACATCGTTTTATAAAAGTTTCATTATAAAGATGTAAATAAAAGAAATGAAATAGCCTCGATTGGTCGATTTTTGTGCCCATATTCATAAAATGATGTTATTTATTTACATAATTTTAAATTGTTACATAATTTAGTTGCGAATTAAATAATTCCAACAAAAAAATTTTCCAATGTTATATTATGTGATTTATTCGCATCATCCCAAATCGTTAAATAATAAAATTATGTACTAACAATTTTAATATTTTGAAAATATTTAAGGAAGTAATAATATCAGGTGATAAACAATTGGAAATTGATACATCACAAATTGATGTCATTAGTTACATAAAGAATTCACGTTAAATCAAGTTATTTTATTATATTTTAAAATCACGTCAATATTTTCAACAGGGAGGTATTTATAATACATGTAAAACAGTAATTATCATATCTGCTATTTATCATTAATATTTTCAACAGGGAAGTATTTATAATACATGTAAAACAGTAATTATCATATCTGCTATTTATCATTAATGATACGTTAAGTAAATGATGTGTTACAACTTTTAATGGGATGTCATGACCAAAGCGACTGATTGTGACCCCACTTTGGACTGCAGTTTTGATTATTTACTTAATACTCATTTCACACCATTAAAAATCAAATTAGTAACTATTCATTATTGTTTAGGCTACCTTAAAACAGTTTTTGTTGATATAGCTTGTTAAAAATTTAATATTATTAAATATAGCAAATGAAAGTGATGATCAGTTTTCTCTATCACCTTGCAACTTAGTTTACACTGTTCATAAAAATAACACAAAATTATATAAACGTGAAACTTACTAAATATAAATAATTATAACAGCTATCTCGGAACTAGACATCGTTAACAATACAGAAGAAAATGCTTAGATCTTAATAAATGCAACGAATTAAACAAATTCAGAAGATAGTTGCCCTGCATCTTGGTATCGTCTATTAATACATAAATGTAACATTGAAATATTCAGGTATTGAAAAGAATGATTGAATGACTGACAGACTATTGATTTTCATTCGAATGATTTTTTCTCATGCCTAAGTATTTTGATTTCAAACTTTACGTAATGATAAATGATGCCAAGACAAGGGGTAACTACTTTCCTATCATGCAATTAGCGATGGATCACTAGTAACTATCATATCTCCTTAAAAAAAATTTGTGAGTTATTGTTAGAACAAAATTGGCTTGCACCTCTTCTAGTTGCTACCTATCCCACCTAATCCACTTTAAATCATGTTTTATACGATGAGAACCTCAAATTCATGATAAAATTATGATTTTTACATTAGAGTAGAATAAATAATTTTTGTCTAATATCCATAATGTTTGATATTATGTAATGATGCTTTAACGTTAGATAATACTTAACAATATATTAAAAAAGAGATTTTATAATTTACTCCAAAACTGAGAACTACTACAGTTATGGAATATGTTTAATATGCCTTCTGTATTAATTTTTATCTATACTCTTGGAATATTGTTTAAACACAAAAATAAAAATTTATTTATTTCAATATATATATATATTCTTCTATCACTGTTTAACAAAAATTTTGTGCAACAATTAATTAACCTTTCATTAATATTTTTAAATAAGCAAGTATAAACTGTAGACAATATTTTCAAAATATTGAATGCAATACAGAAATGTTAACTTTTTTGAGAATATTATAAAAATATTATCATGAATAATCACAAAGTAAATTCTTATACAATGTGAAAAAAGCATTGAAATTATGCAAGTACATTTATTTTTAAATCTGGGTTCGGTACTTGAATTATTTGTTAATTTTAATAATACATACAGTAATTCTTTTCCGTCCTTTTGTTCATACAATAAACATCATGTAAGGTAAATAATCACTTTACGCCCCAGTATTGAACCATATTTTATGCTATAAGAACCTAAAAATCATGTCAAATTTGCGACTTTTAGGTTAGAGTGGCATAAAATATAATTTAACTATTATTAAAATCTTATGCATAATTTTTGTCCATTGATTGAAACAAAAAGCTTTTCATGATATTATTGCATTATCTTTGAAAAAACTTTGATACCATATATGTTAAATGTTTTAAAAACAGACTATTCTGAAGTTTATAACAGTAAACAAAAATTTTAATTAATATTGTACAAAATTTAACATGAAAATATCAATTCTTACCCTATCAGTTTCATTGAGATTTAAAAATTTATTATCAAAAATTCAACTATTTAATTCTCGATATATTTATAGTCAGATAATAAATGAATATATATATATATATATATATATATATGTATATGTATATATACATTCAGAGAATTTATTAAATTATCCTAAACCAAGAATTCCATTATACGATATATCTATTAAAATAAATCATTATCCTTTTCCATTCGATGTTAAGGAATGGAAGTAGCATATATACTATAGAAACCGCAATGCATAACCTCAAAATTTCATACAACATAATTTAATAATAAGATTTGCTTATTACAAAAATGTTTACATTATCTACATGTACTTTACCACCTATGTTGAAATCAAAAAATTTATTTAGTTCTTAAATTCTTATTGGAAAAAAAGAAAATTTGTACACACAATGCGCGCGCACTTACTTATTTTGGTACAGTACGTCTATATGATACATGATCGATCTCTCTCTCTCTCTCTCTCTCTCTCTCTCTCTCTCTCTCTCTCTCTCTCTCTCTCTCTCGGTGCTGCAATCGGTGATACTTACATACCCATACAATTACTATTTTTCACACAACTTTTACATACTTATTTCGCAGTTATTACTAGCACTATTCAATAATAGCAATAATATTTTGTGGAAGGAATATAATTATTAATACGTTCTTTAAAAAATTAAGAACATTTTCTGAATTTTTAATATTTTATTTGCGATTTTTGCACATTGTTTATTAAACAAAAAAGTTAAAAATGTTTTTCATTCAACACTTTAAAAAATCTATTTGATAATTTCTCCATTTCTTCAACTTTTCTACACACACACACACACACACACACACACACACACACACACACACACACATATATATATATATATATATGTGTATGTGTGTGTGTGTGTGTGTGTGTGTGTAAATTTTGGTTGAGTCGCACGTATACATGGACTGGTGCTATTACACATTTTAACACCATGTATAAGACATCTGTAAAAACAAAAGCTGAAATACTTACAGGGTAATACATTCCCTGCGGAGGAAGAAAAAAAGCTCCAGAGCCCCACAGCTTGAGGCCGTTCTGCTTCACTATTGCGCAAAAATATATCAACCCTCTTGAGCAACACTAATCTTGGTTTGAATACCTCGTTCGTATATTAGGTCAATTACTAATTCTGCACTATGATTTAATAATATATTAAACTTGTGTGTGCTGACAAGTGTATTTTTTTTTTTTTTTATAAAACTGCAAATATTTGTCTCAATTCACCCACGCATACCGGCTGTATATAAGGGACACCAAACGAAAACCAGTAAACTTCTAAAGTTAAAGTAAAGAGACTATCTGTGCGTCAAATATCAAGTTAATGACTGAAGCAATTATACGGAGAAACCAATGAACAAATCCTCAAATCTGCACTTTCTGCACAGCTTCTACATACGTTCCACACTATTAGTACGTTGAAACAGTTCAGTTGAAAAATATTGATGTTTTTTAAAACCAATTTATTAATTAAATTTTAGTTTACATTTCCTTAATAAAATCTATTGTTTATTTTAAATAGTCAAGAAAACAAGATTGATCGATACGCAGTCGTACGGTACGACAACAATGCACTTAGAGCACTATACTATTATGCATGCTCTTACTGCGACTGATTCTCTGATGGCCGAAACAGTTGCCTGTTCCAATATCTCGCCGGCACCGTTGGTGAGCAGCGCCATCACTCGGTTCAACATAAATTATATTTTTGTCTGTTGAACATATAAATATCTCATATAGTTTATTTAATTTACATTATTCTACACAAGCAAACTATTGTATAGTAACAATTCTGAAATATTTAAAAAGTTACAAAATGAGTTGATAGAATGAGACTAAATTCATAAATCGAAATAAAAACAACTTCGAAATATAATGTATATTAATTTAAAAAATTAAAGAGACTGTTTATTGAGAGTAAAAACTTATAAAATGATTTCTATCCAAATTGTAGTGACTAATTTTTATTACACCTATTACTGTTAAAGATGTTCTATTCATAGCCATGCTGGGGGTGAGGAAGAGGTAGCTGAAAGGTATACTAAACTTTAACATGAGCGAGTATTTGCTGTTTACTTTAAGTAATAAAATATTGTTTATGTAAAAATATGCTAAATGATGTTTTACAATTTAAAATATTGAGAGAAATTACATTTAAACTTGTTTTCTTTAAATTAGAATAGTTTGAGGTTCTTATTTATTAATTGTGAATTAATATTTGTACAGTAATATAGTATAAGGGAGATTACAGAAAGAGGCCCAGAGAGAGGCAACAGCGTTGATTTTTTGGATGGTAACACTGCTTTACTATATTATACATGTATATTATGTATACGTATACATTGTGTCGACTGGTTGTATTCATATTTGCATTACCTTCCTAACCTATGCAAAGTACTTTAAAAACACGCAGACAAGTCACATGTTATTTTGTCAAAAAAAAAGTTTGTGAGACAATGCTACGCTGTTCTGAAAATGCAATATGTCGGTTAAAAATATTAGAATAAGAAAAACTCCGATTATAGCAGCAGAAGGAGAAGCAGAATCTACTTGCGTCGTAAAAGGCTGTAGAATATTTTGTGTCACATGCGATGAATCAAATGAATAGCCACGATTGCTCCGAATCTTTCTTATTATAAAATATTGAAAAGGAAACAGTTGTTACGGGTCTTATTGCCTCGATCTTTCATATATGTTGTCACAAATGTCTTGTTATAAACACTCTTAAATCGGGAAAAGAGTATCAAAATCCATCAAGTAAAAAACCTGTTTTCGCTGCAAATTCAAGAATAGTGTTAGGTAAATTTATTAATGTTTATCAATTTTGTTTATCCTTCTCTAGAATATAGACGTGTATAGTTGTCAGCTATACACGTGTGTGGATGGATAATATACATGTAAATATATATATAAATAAAGTTATATATATATATATACATAATGTATATATATATATATATATATGTAGATTCTGCTTCTCCTTATATATATATATATGCATAATGTACATATATATATATACAATGTTCGTGGTACTTCTTTTTACCTATATTATTACACTGTACAATTTCAACGACTTCTGTTAACTTTTTTATAATCATAGAACCTCCTTAATAATTTTTTATAAAAACTAAACAAATTAGTTTTTTAATGAATGGGGTATCTGAAAATCAATCAGAAATTCGAATTTCGCATCATAATATCATTGCAACACAATAGAATTTAATAAAATGTTAAACAGGTAAAATAAAAGTCGGCAAACTACTATTATTTGTGAGAAATCGCTGTTACACTCGATAGGTTTCAAAATTGTGATTTTCTCCATTCATTTCAATTGCAATCTATCGCTTCAAGTTTTATTTCTTTTCACAGTTGTATCGAGCTCAATCGACCTATTATTATAGTGTGTGTGACACGAACACATGTACGGCAGATGTGAATACATCGTATTCGTGAGCGCACTAATTTCGTTAATTTCAATAGAGCTATAGCCTATAATATTTGTGTGGAGATTTCAATCTACTTTGTAATAGTAAAAATTATGCGTATAAATGTGAGAAAATAACAAAACTCTGGTGTTATGTATACACTTTATTAATAACACATGATATTTTAATATTCACGTCTATAGTAAAATTAAATTACGTTTTGTGTTTTTTTATTGTTTGTTGATTACTTATATGATATATCTACATAAAAACCTATAACATAATTGTACACAATTTTTATATGCATTTTTTAATGAATGAAATGAATGTGTGAAATATGTATTGTTATGTTATTCTTGAATGTGTCGATTGATATAAGTATTATCTTGATGATTTTCTGCATTCATTAGTATAACTATAGATTTGTAGTAACTGAAATAGGAAATGGATATGTACGATTGAATGTTTTTTACAAATAACGAGAATTTTTAGAGCGAAAACTAATTTTTCCTATTTTCTCACATTTATACCCAGCTTTACTATTACAAAATAAATTGCGCGAAAAGGGCGGTAAATTCCTTGCACCCCGCGTATATACGCAAACACACTAATGAAAAGAAAAATAGCAAACACATTGTAGTTTCTATACGTCTATATAATATATAATACATATATACGCACATATACTCACACATATACAGAAGTATAGGAAAAGCCCCGACACGCTCACACAGGAAAAGCATGCTAAAGGGCCATAGTATACGGCCCGGAGATTGGGGATGAGAGTTGTTCGTTTTCTCTAGTTTTGACGGAGAGCCTCAGCGGTGGGGGCCGCCCCTCGAACTCGCATACTCGACAGACTGGGGACCGCCTCCCCTTCTTTTCTGATCAAAAATATTGTGAAGACCCTGCATATATTTTCAAGCGCTCGAACATCAAAAATATTTAGATAAATATGAAGATATGAAGATGCGCGATAGCATTCCGATGACAAGTATTAGTATACGCAGTATATATAAGTTGCGTGCCTTCCAGGAACTGCATGACTACGTATACTTTAAGTTTGCTAGATAACCTCAATGCTTTTTCTTTCATTTGTTAATATTTAATTTAGCGTGCATCAAACGTAGAAAAAAGAAATATTCTCAATTTAAAAGATTCTTTCGTGATCTTTCTAATGGTATTAGATTTCCTTCAGATTAAAATGACACCATCTATCTATTTAATAACATGTGCACCTGAGTTAAAATGAAACTTTGAATTGCTACAACTCCGGCCTTGTTCTGCTCATATCAGCTGAACGGCCACGTGACGTCCCGTTTACCGTGGGAAGTAAGGTAATCTAACCTTCCAATATGATAAACGGCGTCAGCGTGATCAGGCACTAAACGTCAGCTGATATACGCAGAATAAGGCGGGAGTCGCAAAAATTCAAAGTTTCATTTTAACTCACGTGCATTTACCGACATTTTCGTGCATCAAACTTATTTTTACTTCCTTTCATTCAAGGCATTTTAGTCTTCATTCGATGCCGTGTGTGAGTTACAAAATGTATATCTAATATATATTACTATAACACATACCATATTGATTGGTATCTAATTTGTATAAAAAAAATTAGTATTTGAAATAATTCATTTAAATTTTGTAAAATTATGTAGTGCTATACAAATGATTTATATCTTCACGTTTGAAAAATGAAATACGTAGAGTTTAAAAACATGATAATTATTATAGGATTTGAATTATGATGAATAATCATCGCAGTGTTATTAATAAATCTTCATCTTCAGAATTCAAAGCAGCCCTTGGTAAGTAATTAGTAATCAAACTTCATCTTAATCCGGCAACGTTTCGTCCTTGATTAGAACCTTTTCAAGCCTATTTATTATACAACAAAATTATACGTATTAAAAAATAATGAAATCATAACACAAAATTTGTTTACCTCCCGTTGCGAGATATACATATGTATACATCCATACATACATATACGTAGCAATAATTATTGCTGCGTCGGGAACATTATTGCACGGCCAGCTGACTCACTCTCGGCGAGTTGACAGCTCCTGGAACGAAGTCAGCGTTCGGTGGCGCTCGCAGGAGTTGCCTCTGACCGACCGCGTGCGGAGCGCAGGCTGTGATGTCTCGAATCACACCTGCGCAGCGCGCCGGCGCTCGGGAGGGGGCACGTCAAGAAGCGAGGTAGTGGCGAGCGCACGCGGTCACATGCATGAGAGTGTGTGTGTGAGAAAGAGAGGGAGTTAGCGCGCGCAATAGAGAGTGAGAGAGAGGGAGAAAGAGAGAATCGGAGCGCGCGGGAGAGAGAAGGTATAGCAAGAATGGGGGGGGAGAGAGAGAGAGAGAGAGAGAGCGTGCGTTTGAGTAAGAAAGAGAGGGATATAGTGGCGCGAAGTTGATGGCGTGTGGAGCGCTCAGAGAGTTTGTGAACGCATGAGTAAAGCGTGTCACGGTAGAGTTAACTTTATGTTGACTCGCGGACGTCATAGAGACGTATAGGGGAATGTATGGGCTAGGGAACGTTGGTGATTCGATAGATGTTGTCCTATGATTATATCGTTGATGATAGAGGATTTTTCAAATACCGCGCGCCCTACAGTTTATCTATAGGTGGAGCCCCTGGATGGATATCGACATGATTGATTGATTGATCGATATCAATAGAGGGGGCGCGAATTTACATATTGAGGAAATACATAGAGGATGATAATTGAGTTCTTAGCCAATGACTAAATTAGGATTTGGAAAAGAGGGCGCTGGAGAAACTCATAGATAAAGAAATAGATTGGTGGTAGTTCTCGATAAACCAATAGGGGATTGTTCTAGGAAGAAGGACCAATTGTGTAATTTTGGAGGCCGAGACCGCGTTTCCGTGAAGAAGGAGGCCGCGTGGGAAAACGCGGCATCCTTCCTCAAGCGGAGCGTCGGCCTCGGCCATTCTGTTACTGGTGCTCGCCGCAAGTAGTTGTTTTCAGCAGACAATTAGCTATTTTCCCCGTGTCGCCATTTTGGTTCGATGGTCGAGATTCTTGGAGAATCTTGGGGAAGTGCTGTATTGTCTCCTTAATTATTTCTTTTGGTGGAGTTTACGTTTTGGAGAAAAGAAATATTGGAGGAGTTGAGTCGACTACATCTATAGAGGAATTTGGTAACATTTTACCATAAATATATTTGATGATTATTACTTTTATGGCGGAGATGTGGAGAAATTAGGTGGCGGATTTGTGATTTCGAACAAGAGGAAACTTTCGCGTTTTACAGCGGATTGCAGTTTTCCCGTTTTGTTCAATTTAAGTAGAGCCACTCGTACAAGATTTTTCGCGGGCCTTTCTCTAGCTATCAACCGTCAATCCTGGAGTTAGTTATATGGCTGCGAGCCCATGCCTTTAGATAAATTCACTTTATCGTTGAAGAACTGATCGTGTATATCATACGATAATATATCTGTTTTTTTATTAATCTTAACTATTGGCATTTCATATTTGATTAACCCTGATTGCCACCACTATCCCGCTTTTCGCCATTGCAGGAACATCACGAGCCGGAAAAAAAAGAAGTAAGCCGCGAGAAAAGAAATATTTTTGTACACTAACTGGAATCCTCGTGCGGGCGAGTTAAATTCCACGTTACAAAATAATAAAATTTCAAAATTTTCAAAATTTTCAAAAGTTTCAAAATTTTCTAAAATTTAGTTGTTGCGTAAAAGAGCCCTTCGATACACTAATTATAAAAAGCACGGTACACAACAAGGAGCGAATGACCTTTTTAGACTCGGATATGATTTGAGCACTCGGATCCATCTCGGGCAGCTATGGCGTCCTCGACTCTCCCTCCTGCTCAATCATCATCCTCGCTTGAAAAAGTCAACTTTCGCCCCTAGTTGTGAGTAGTAGGGGCTAAGATGGTTCTGCGCCACTTACCGACCGAGATCTACCTTTACCGACCAGCATCGGTAAAAGTAGAGATCTCGATCGGTAACGCAGACCCATCTTAGCATGAGTCCCAAAAAAACTACCATACCGACCTTCCCTCGATCTATAACGCAGAGCGACCTGCATTATCGATCCTCGATCCCCCCCCCCGGCGAATGCCCCCAGCCCGCTGCCCCAGTACACTCAACGACGCTTGTGCGTAGAGGGGAGAGAAATGCGCGGATGCGCAGAAAACTTCTTCGCGGTTCTGAGCACTTCACTCAAAAAAAAAAAAATTCACTTTGTTTCGTCTATCACCTGCAAAAAAGAACACACACACACACACACACACACACACACACACACTGAAAAAAAAATAACACTTCACATGTAACTGTAAGAAAATAAAAAGCCCGCTTAATACCCCAGTACTCTGCCTCTACGACGCTTTTTTTTTGCAGGGGAGAGAAACGCGTAGATGCGCTGTCACTAGCTGAAAAAAAAACACTAAAAAGTATAGAGCACCCACACACACACACACACACACACTTTAGTAGAAAAAAATTCACTTCCTGAAAAAAAAATGAACTTCACTCTTGAAAAAAAAAGATAGTCACTAGCTAGAAAAAAAAACACTTTCACTTTCACTTTTCCTGAAAAAAAAACTGAACACTTTACTCACAAAATTCTCAATTCACATTTACCTGAAAAAAAATAGCTGTCACTCTAGCTGAAAAAGAAAAACACTTAAAACTAAGTACATCACAAAAACCTCACTTCCTGAAAAAATGAATAAAATGCTGAAAATTAAAAAAAGGTAATAATAGAAGAAATAAATTAAAATCAATAATTTTTATTTTTATTTAAAAAAGTTTGAAAAATATAAATTTTTTTAGCAACTTTTGATAGCTTTTTCATATTCATCTAAAACCCACTTCTTCAATGCACGCACATTTTGTTTAGCGCAATTACTTCTCCATCCGTCTGCATGGTACTCGCAAACTTCCGGAAAAGAATCACGGAAGCCCTCAGAGTGTAGTGAAGGACATCCTATTTCTTCTAAAGTTAGAACAAAATCTAAAAACGACTCTAAAAATCTTTTTTTGTTTAAACCTTTCACGTAAAATTTTTTCATCACATTTGCACCACCGAGACACTTCATTTCTTCGAAAACACTCATGAGATCTGTAAAATCCTTGTTGCCATCCTCCCATTTCAAACCATGATAGTTCTTTTGAAGCCAGCGATTTCCTCTGGCTTCCTTGTCAACCAGATCACCCCATTCACAAGGCGGTTTGAAAACGTATAGTTTATCCGGAATACTGCTATCCAAATCGGTGAAAGCAATTTCTTTGATTATTATATCACCTTCGTAGTGGAAGTACTGTATGTCCACAATTACTTCCATTATTGAAACGTCCTCATCCAATCTGTAAAAAAGAAAAAAAGGAAAAAAAGCGTTAAAAAACTTTAATTATTGTTTAGAAAATTTTTTTTTTTAAAAAATATAAAAAGATGTATACCTTGTCTCACAGAGCTCTGCTACAGGATCACAAGTATCCATGCTTGAATCACACTCCATTCGCGCTCTTTTTACATGAGGCTCACTATCATTTGAATTCAAATTGCCCATTTTCTGGAAACTCACACAACGAGCCATTTTTTTTCTTTCACTTTCTTTCAATGATTTTCACTCACACTATTCACAATACTCACTTTCACTCAATTGCCGTTCACTCACAATATTAACAATATTCACAATATTCACTTTCACTCAATTGCCGTTCACTCACAATATTAACAATATTCACAATATTCACTTTCACTCAATGACGTTCACTTTCACTCACAATATTCACAATATTCACTCACAATATTCACAAGGTTCACTCACAATATTCACAGTATTCACTCACAATATTTACTAAGTTCAAAATATTCACTATGTTTGCAATATTCACAAGGTTCACTTTTCACTGAATTTTTTATTCGGAAGAGAACGCGAAATGAGCTCCCGGGGCCTCAGCGCGCTCTTTTAAAGCGAGAGATCAAGGCCGACCCCACCAGCTCGCGACTCCCACTCGCGAATCTTCGGCGCGCGCAGCCAAGGTTGCGTTTCTCTCTCTCTCTCACCACCTCCCGCTCTCGCTGTAATGCGCACGCTTTCAAGGTTACGAATCTCTCTCTCTCGCTACCTCCTACTACTCTCGCCCAAGTGCGCGCGCAGGACATCTCTCTCTCTCTCTCTCTCTCTCTCTCTCTCTCTCTCTATCTCTCTCTCTATCTCTATCTCTCTCTCTCTCTCTTTCTCTGAAGCGCGTGCGCAGCGGATCGCTTTCTGAAGCGCGCACATTTAAATGTCTCCCCAATATATTCAGCTCTCACTGAAGCGTGCAGCGTATATTATTCTAATAATAGTAGGAATATTGAAATAAACATAACATTATTTAAATTTTTATATATTTATTCAAAAAAAGATATATTATAATTGTATGATAACTGCAAGAATACAAAGATACATATACGTTATAAATATTTTATACGAGTTTTTTTACATATCCACTTATAGGATTATATTGAACTATACGATCATGTAAGATTAAACAATAGGCTGTCGTTGCTGGAGGTATAATTGTTTTAGTTTCAAATTCAATACGAACATCTACAGCAGCTTGTTTTAAAGACTCGTTCTGTTTCGAGCAATCGATTACAAAAAATGGTGTATACTTGATAAAGTCACTTTTGCTTACGAGCGGATCAGATTGTAAATCTTTATTTTGATAATAAGCGTTTTTAAATTGAATAAACATATCATAGAGTATAGAATATTGATTTTGTGTAATATCAAGATTTAAATTACCGTATGGGTAATATTGTGAGTTAAGAAATAGCTTTACATCAGTAATATTACAATGATCAAATCGACTACTATTCTTCGTAGATATACCTTTTGTAGCTGTTTGAAATGCTAAAATTACAAATCTTGGCTTTTCTAATTGATTTGAAGTTTTTACTGTCCAAATATGCTTTGATGTTGCTGGTAACAGTGGATATTCATATAATTCCCATGAACGAAAGCTCATAGCAATAGGAATATCTTTTTTAATATGACTAAATAGTGTTATTTTGCGCCTGTCTGACATGATTACGTAAGGCATCATCCACTCTATTCGAGTGAGTTCAAATTTATACACTTCAACCGGTGCATTTTCTGTAGGAGTTGGTTGTATGATAGCATTTATATCATTTCTCGATCTTGTAAGTATAAGTTCATGCTTAACGTTTACAATTATTTTATTATAATCCTCTGCGAATCCGAAAATCATTGAAAGCGGTATCGATACATCAAATTTACCATTTGCATTAATTATTGAAGCAGTTTTTTCAACATCAAGCCATCCAGCATTTTCCAGTAATTTACTTTGATTTGAATTATACGAAACATATCCTTTCATAAGACTTGTTATACCTACATTTTTACATCTATCTATTTCAATTGCATTAATCTCGTAACGAATTTCATCAAATAAATGACATATAGCATTATTGACGAGCTTCGTTGTATTTATATTTTTATTATCTGATGTTTTAATCTGTCCACAAATATGAAGTGAACTTTTTGAAGGTAAAAGACATAAATCTTGATGCTGAATTGAAATATGAATCTCGTCACTATTATTAAAATTTAATGAGGTATATGGTTGATGAGCATGAATCTCATAGTGAGCAATAGATTCGTCAAAAACCACCGGTGCCTGTACACTAAGAATTTCTTCCATTTTTATTTTTATCACTTAATTGACAACAACACACAAATATACAGTTTATTTTCTCTTTTTGATGATTCTTCTTTTTCTTATGTTTGAAATTACGCTGAGTCCGAGTGTCTTCAGATACTGGACGTTCTGAGGTGTTAGACCTTTGATCACTTGTCGATGAATGACTGTCGGATGACATGATAACTTATTTATAAAGCCTGAGCCTACTTTTGTATTATACACTATACCCATTATGTAATCTTCACATGTAGTCGAACAGTAATCACTTCACCTTGAAAATTTACAAGGTCACCATTTTAATCAACTATTCGTAACTGTAAGTCGTCGATAATTTTTACAGAAATAGGTAAATAAATTATTTGTTTAGGTACTTCAATAATTTTGTATCCGGGTGGAACAGGGAAAAATTCATGAATTGTATGAACTTTATGTTGATTGATGTATGCTCCTGATGTTATATTACATTCAACGCGTAAGGCATTCACTTTAAGAATGGATACAGGTAAGTCAGATACATGAATTTTATAAGGTTGTAAAACACGTTGTGTGAATCCAAGCAATTGACCAATAGAATTTTGCGGTTTAAAATCGATCTTATGACTGCTATATATTATACTACGTAATGTATTATTATTAGGTTTTATGCTTAGCTCTATTCCTTCTGGTTCAAGTTTATTCTGTAGAAATTTTTCAATATCAGATATTTCATAGCTTCCGATTGGAAGTTCAATAACTTTATTGTCAATGTAGAAATTATTATGTCCAAGATCAACATTTGGTATAGAGTTGAATGTAAGTAATTCAACGAGACCAAGAACATAATTTTTATTTTGATCGAGTTGAATCGGCGGAAAATAGTGTGTTTCAAGTACTGATGAAGTACTCGAAAGGCTAAGCGTCAGAGATTCATTCATCTTGAAGGTTTATGTAATACTAAATATTTTAATTGATTATAACATCTTATATAAATGATAATTATCAGGATGATCTAGCAAACCACTTAAAAATTTTAAGCAAAGGTGTCCGCAAGTAAAAGTATTGTATTCTTGATAACGTTTATAATTATATTTAATAGTGTCAAGGTTAAAATAATTAATTAAATCTAGAGGAGGTCGTAAATCACCGAAGCTGTCAAAGTACAAAACTTTGTTATAGTTCTTACGATATGCTACCCAGTGTGTGCCAGGACCAGTATTGTCATCAAGATTTATAATAGCACTTTCTTTAAGTAGAGGTCCATCAGCTGGTAGAGAATTTCTCATAAATACTCCTCGAAAGTTTGGTATTTGTAATTTTTTAACAAATTTTTGTAAATCATAATTAGTTAATGAACGCTTGGGAAGCTTCACTTCAACAAAGTTTTTTTTTTCCTTTTCGAAAATTTTTTTTTTTTTTAATCACTTGCTTCTTCATAATTATTCCATAACCTCGCTGATAAGGCTTCAAGTATAAACCTTTACCGAGCGCTTGTGCTTCAATTTTTTTATTATGTCGTTGATGTTCTTCGAGTAATTGTTTAGCAGCGTTAGCTCTGTTAACAGCTTGTACAATCCCTGCAGTACCACCTGCTAATGATCCTACAGCGCTTAATCCAGCAAATAATGGAATGAGGGCGGGGAGAAAACCGCCTACTTTTGGAACAGGTAATACTCGTGGTAGTGCTACATTACGTTTACCGCCAACTTTCTTCATAATAGTTCGTGCTGCGTTTAGAGCAGTTTTAATAGCAACGCGTGAGTTGTTGCTAGGTGCTACTGATTTTGACGTAGTTTTTATTAATTTTTTTAAAGTCAATTTCTTTTTAATTTTATTACATTTCTTCTTCTTTAAACCCATTCCGAATTTCGACTTCATTTTCATAATGTTATTAACAGCGAATGCTGCAGCTTTTTCACCTAAACTAGAGTCTGAAGCTTTGACTCGTTGCAAAGCTTTTTCAGCTAACACTCTGTCGGCAACGTTCCGAGCGCTTATATCTTCACGATTTTTCGAATATGCAATGTCATGCTCTTTACACGCAGCATCCAAAGGATTAATGCCTGAATCTCCTCGAGACAGCCGCTTATATAGCTTTGTACCTGGACCACAGTATTGGTAGCCTGGTATATGCATTTCGAAAGGTAACTTATTAATAAGTCTATTGACTAAACCTTGACCTTGATATATGATCATGGCTGTTCAATAGTTTATACGATACTAAAATTATAACTATAAAACATTAGCTTTTATAACTTTTTATTAGTCATGCTTTAGCTGGCAAACAGTATGGATTTAAAAGAGCAGTCAGTTAAGCTTCCAGTCGTTAATTTCGATACTCTGACTGAATCACATGATTGCGAAAAGAAAAGACATGGAGATCTTTTACCGAATAGTATACGAGCAGTATTTTGTGGCCCTTCGAACTGTGGTAAAACAAATGCTCTATTATCACTTATTACACATCCAAATGGATTAAAGTTTGAGAATATCTACGTTTACTCAAAATCTTTGAATCAACCAAAATATCAATTATTAAAAAAACTCGTTGAACCTATCAAAGGAATTGAGTATTTACCTTTTAGCGAGCACGATCATGCTGTATCACCAGACAAAGCTCGAGAAAATTCGATAATGATATTTGATGATATCGCTTGCGAGAAACAAGATAATGTTAAAGCTTTTTTCTGTATGGGTCGACATAAGTATGTAGATTCCTTCTATTTATGTCAGTCATACTCTCAAGTCCCTAAACATCTTGTACGTGACAACGTAAATTTACTAATAATATTTCGTCAAGATGATATGAATCTGAAACATATCTATAATGATCATGTTAATACAGATATGACATTTCAACGCTTTAAAGATTTTTGTAGATTTTGTTGGAATGATAATCATAGCTTTATTGTAATTAACAAAGATTGTAATTTAGAAAGTGGCAGATATAGAAAAGGGTTTGATCAATTCATTATAAATACAACACATTTAAATTAGATCAAACATTTGAATGTGAGATATCATCGCGTCAACATGGCTGATTTTGAAGAGCAAATTAATGTTCTTCAACAAATAGAAAAGGCTCGAGAAGCTATTAAACGTAAATACAATGCTTTAAAATTAAGTAAATTAGATGCTGAACAAGCAGTGAATACTACTTTTAAACCTATTGTTGCACCACTCGAAAAATTGATTGATATAACGGAAACGAAGTCGGGAGCTTCGAGAAAAAGAAAGATGAAAGTGAAAAAAGAAAAAAAGAGGATAATATAGTAAAAGAAGAAAGCTCAGCTGAAGATGAGGAGGAGTCTGATCAAAATTCTGTTACAGAAGATGATTTAGAGGATGAAGATAAAAAGCGTATAAATACAGAGAATGATAATAGAGAAAAAAATCCAGTTATAGATAAATATATTCAAATGATACGAAGAAGTGAAATAAAATTATTAGATACGCAATATGGTGTACGTAAAAAATTGGATGATATTATGATTGGAAATTCTTTTTTTTCTTATGATGATAAATTCATTAATTTGAACGGTAAACAATATATGCAGACGCCTGGATTAATTGAGCTGTTATTTAAAAAAGAACCTGATTCTAGTCTTATTACTAAAAACGATGTATCAGAATATACAAAAATTATTAAACAAACGAGTGCACATAAAAAATTTTACAAAGAGGATGAGTCTGTACGTGAATCTAATACAAAAAAATTCATTGATTATATTTCAAAAATGACGAATAAACGATCATCTAAAGTAGGATCAGGTTTTCCCCCTCCCTTTAAAATTGCAAGACGAGATACAAACGTCGACTATATATATTGGGATGATCCAAACGAACTTGTCAGTCGATTGAGATTATTAATAGCTGAAACATCTGTTGGTAATCAAAATCATATAAATGAAATTCAGTCTATAATTGAAGAACTTCGTGAAGCTGGAGTAATACATTAAAAATTATATTTCATTTTAAACCTAGTGATAATCTATATTGATTACAATATACTAGGTTTACTTCTGGGAAGAATAAAGGAGAGGAACATCAATTTCTTGTCGAGTCAGAAAAAATGAATGAAAAAACTTCTGCTATTTTCACACAAAATAATGATACTCACGACAATTCGAAAAAACAAAAATCTGGCTTTGAAGATAATTTCTGTCCATATAAAAATTCTGGTTCATTTTCCAGCTATCAAGGAAATGCTAATACGGGATTTAAATATTAATTTTTGAAAAGAGTAATGTTACGGTAAGAGCCACTTGTATAAATAGGAACACTAATCAGAAAGTAACTCATTTTAAAGATGAGTGTTGACTTATTCGGACGACATTTGAATAGCTTAGAAGACCTTCAGGGGCCTCCTGGCGTTGGATATAAACTGACTGCTGATTGTCAATACAGTTTAGAAGACAAGAGATTGTGCAACGTAGCCGATCCTAAAGAATTAAGTGACGCTGTAAATTTAAATACCCTGCGCAGTGCTACTGAAACTATAAAATCTGAAATATCTAAATTAGATGAAATAGTTGATTTACATAGAGATGAGATTGACAAAAAGTTAAGAACGCTTACAAATAACATTGACACAATACACAGTCTATTACTTGAAATTAAAAATAAATAAGTGAATATGGATAAGTATTCTTTTAATACAAATTCTGCTCCCGAAAAGCATGATTATAATAAATTAGATAATAATAGAAAAGGTTATAAAAGACTCTAAAAACTATGAATCAACGCCAAGAGGTTGTAGAAGAACTTCATAAGCCAGCACGACGTAATTACAAACGTAGATTTGTGGATATTCGAGATATTGATGAAACGTGGCAAGCTGATCTTGTCGAGATGATACCTTATGCTCAAGAAAATAAAAACTTTAAGTATATACTCACTGTAATTGATGTATTTTCGAAGTATGCATGGGCTGTTCCAATTAAACAGAAGACTGGAAAAAATGTTGCAGCTGGTATGTTGTCTATTTTGAAGCAAGGTCGAGTACCAAAAAATTTACAAACTGATCGTGGTAAGGAATTTTATAACAAGGAATTCGAGAATCTCATAAAAAGTTATAAAATACACTTATATTCAACGTTCAGTAATCTAAAAGCATCAATTTGTGAACGGTTTAATCGTACACTTAAAACTAAAATGTGGAAACTGTTTAGTTCGAATGGAAATCATAAATGGTTGAGCATTTTATCAGATTTATTAAAAAAATATAATGATACTAAGCATCGTACGATTGGTATGAAGCCTAGACATGTTACAGTTGATAATTCTCTAAAAATATATAAAAAAATTTATAAGCACAAAATTCAAAGACCATCATTTAAATGTGCTAAATTTAAAGTAGGTGATCGAGTGCGAGTAAGTAAAGCTAAACAAATGTTTGAGAAAGGATATACACCTAATTGGTCAACTGAGATTTTTCACATCGACCAAGTACATCAGACAGTTCCATATACTTATCATTTGAAAGACTATCAAAATCAGTTGATAGCTGGAGGATTTTACGAAGAAGAACTGCAGAAAACAAAGTGTCCAGATATTTATTTAATAGAAAAAATTATTAAGAAGCGTGGTAGTAATTACTATGTAAAATGGTTAGGATTTGATGATGCACATAACAGTTGGATAAGTAAAAATGATATGTAATGTAAAAATAATAAACATGAAATTATAATAAATTTTTTTGCTTTATTTATTTCTATAACCTTACACTTATTTTTAGTTTATTTATTAAGAAAACTCTGAGATTTTATTTAAAAGCACTGGCTTAATAATTACTTCAAATCTTTGAATTCTTAGTCTAAAACGTTCTCGGTCACGAGCAGCCTGCATCCAGTCTCCTCGTCGAGCTTTTTGATGTGCAAATGTCCAGGTGTACATATTATAAATCGATACTTTATCATTAAAACGTACACTCTTTTTTTCAGTTTTATACATCTTGTCATTAATATTGAATAATCTGAAATCAAATAATTCTAATTTAAATTTTTTATAGTATGATTTGTAATAAAATTCATAATGATAAATACTCACTCTATTTTGTAATGGCCCCAAGCCAAGGTTTCATCACTTTCAGGTACGAGGTATCTTTTATCATCATATGGGTTAAGTGCAATCTTTAGTTGTCGAATGGTCTCAACATTATGTAACTTTGATCGTATGACACATTGCTTTCTTTTTAAAATTTTTTTATTTTTTAAACAGTTTACATAATCATTAAAACATATAGTTTTTGTCACAACTGATGATTTTATACCTTTAATTTTCTTCACATGATCTATATTATTCACTCGTGTGCTATACATTTTACTTCTCAGTCCTACAAACTCAGTAAGTATATTACCATTGCACTCATCCTTCATAAGGCCTACAACTTTCTTATTCACACGAGGCATTCCAAAAACATTGTTTTCTGGGTAATCTGATGTATCAAACTGTTCAATATTCGATTTAATATCTTCATATAAATCGTTACAGATGACTGCATAAATTAAACTATCGGTGTCTGTGTATAGTAACTTACAATTATTTTGATACTTTCTGAGCATAAAATCATAATGAAATCCATACATAACAGTCTTTGAAATATCTAATACTGATAAACCAATATATATAGGTTTATTCATATATACACAAGTCTTTCGCATTTCCACAGCAACTAAATTTTCACTAAATATTGTACTACTATGAAAATTTGGCTTTGAAATCAGAGCTTCTACACCATATCGCCCTTCCCACTTCGTCATAAGTTTGACATCAACGTGTTTCCTTACGTTTTCCATAGTTTTGCCGTACACAGCATTATTCATAAGTTTGAAAAGATTTTTTTCAAACTCATTTTTTGCATTAGTTCTCATTGCACTATTTAAATCAATATAAGGTTTCAGCCATTGTGACTGCTTAAATTTCAGTACTTTATGAATTTTGACAAGCTCTAGTCCATTTGCTAATGCTTGCTTCAAAGCTCGATAATGCATAATATATTTTTTTTTATTCAGTAAAGTAGCCAAAAGCTTTTCATGCCTCGATCCTGGTGGCTTCATATGCTCTGGACAGAAAGTTAAGTCATTATGTTTGCAGTGAATTTCTTTAGGATAATTAAGATCTACCTCTAAAATGTATCCCTCCGATGCATTATCATCGATGCTTTGAAAATTGATATTTTTGAAATCATCTATCCATTCAAATCCATCATATGGTAGGGACTGTGTCATTGCATAACCATATAAATTATTTGCATCTAAATAGATAAGATATGTATTAGCTTCTTCACATTTATAATATTCTTTCATATATTTATGATTAGCTTTTGCATATCTATCAGAACATTGACTTAATCCTCCTCTAATACCTCGTTCTATGAATAACAGCATATCAATATCTGTTATGAGTCTTAATTTAACATCAGTAATTTTCAACATTGCATCCCAGGTATAACCAGGTGTAGTGTACTAATGAGCGGGGTCAAGACCATATACTGACAAACATTGTTCTTGAAAATTTTCAAAAATATCTGCTAATAACAATATATCAGTTTTCATATATAGATCAGAATATTCTCCAAGAGTTTTTATGTCAAACTCAGTCCACACTTTTTGAGCATGTGCATAATCTTCCTCTGACACTTCTGAATCAGTGAGTGAACTGAAAAACTTTTCTCTAGCAGGTAGTACATTTTCATCAAGTTTCTCCTTAGAATCAACGTATTCGTAGGGAAAAACACCTTTCTTAGTTAAAAGCTTAATTTTCTCAGCTTCCAAATGGGAAAATACTGATTTAAGTATTTTAAAGTCTCTAAGAAAAGATGCTAATTTATCGAGAGATGATGCCATAAAGCGAAATGAATCAATAAAACGAAATTTTATAATACTGTTTTCAACATGTTTCGTAAAAGCAATATATCTTTCTTTCGTTAAAGGAAGCAAATCAACTCGTCCTGGAAAGAAATTAGATATGTCGCTTATAATGAAGTGAGCATCGTAACCACTTAAATTATGAAAAACTACTGGAATTATTCGGGAATCTTGGTAATTTAAATTACATCCAGCATGAGCAGGACCTCGATATTTTGAGGTTGAATGACAGTGATCATGGACTTTTACTCTACCATCTATAGATTTCTCACATATGTGACATGTATTTGAAATATTGAATGACATCTCTTGTTCCATAGTCAGATTTTCCATTGGCACAATATTTCCATATATTATTTCTATTTCTTCAGCAATCAGTTTTAATTCGTTAGCAAACCAATGAGCAGGTTCTTGACCTCTGTAGCTTCTAAAACGAGATAATGAGTCATCATAATTACACTTTAAAAAATAGCCAATGCTGAACATATCATGTTTTTGATATGCTATAGTATTTTTTGACTGAATATCTTCTTTTTCTAATTTATTAATTGGTGTTAAAATACACTCACAATCGGCATAAATAATAAATGGTATTTTTTCCTTAAATTTCTCATTTTTAAAAGATAGAATATCATTACCAACTTTTGGTATCTTAACTTTACAATCATTGATTAGTTTACACTGCTATTCGTGTATATCAAAAATTTGTTGCGTAGAAAAAAAGTGTAAACATCTGTCACATATATATATTTTATTTTCTTTTTTTGTCAACTTACTCCTTACTAATCTTGAAAGATTTTTAATGTAAACGTAATGATACTTGTCATTGTCCATTATAATATTATCACTATCATATTCATCATTTTCTGCTTTAATTAAGAGCAAATTTACATGATATATTTTCTTTTTAGATGTAAGGTGAAAAGGAATGATTTCTCGACCATCAATACCAAAAACTTGTTTTAAAGATACTGGAAACTCTATTCCTTTCATATTTAATTCACTTTCAAATCTGGTATAGTTAGTGAGTCTGTCAGGATGATTATGACGTGAAACTGGATGAAGTGCTGATAAAATTGCCCACTTAAAACATTGATTATCAGTATTTTTTACGTTTACACAAGCTTTTTTTTCTTTAATAAAATTGGGTAAAGGTATATAGGAACTATCACTGCGCATTGGATTTAATCTGTTCATATTTATTTGTAAATTTATAATTGAATCAAACATCCAGCCAGATTCTTTGTCTTGAAATTCTTCAATATCAGACATTAAAGGAGTTTTAATATTTTCAATAAACCACTGTTTTAAGGGAGTTGACAAAAAAATTTCTGAATTGGACGTATTAAAGTATTTTGTATCGATATGCTCTTGATCAGCTTCAGCACTTAATTTTTTAAATTCACAAGATAAAGCACAGTTTATTTTCAAAGCATTATCATTCTTCTTTAAAATACTTTTTATTCGTTTCCTAAATAATCTTGATACATCATGTAAAAATGAACTAAGGTCAATGTGTTCAATGTGAACAACAATACTAGTACGAATACGATTTTCAAATGCACTATCCAAGTCAATCCATTGCACACGTTGACGTAAGCCTTGCTTAAGTTCTCCACCTTTCTTTACTAATGTATTAAATTTTATGCGAATGCATTCAAATCTAACTGCAAGGTGTAAAACTTTTTGTTTTTGCGATACTGGAAGATTTTTATTGTGTAAAACGTTTCGCATAGTTTTAGCAGCGAGCTTATGATGCTTTTTCCAACGTTCAACTACATCACTTGAAGTAGAACTAGTTAAAAGATTCGTCGCTTCTTCTAGAAACTTTATATAAGTAAAGCACTTCTCAATAATCTCCATATTTAACTTTTCTTATTCACGATTGAAAAAGTAAGTGAGTCTGCAGGCTTGCTCCGCTCCTTATATTTGCAACAAGTCAAGGTTACTGTACAAATTGATAGAGGGGATTGTTCAAGGTTCTTATTAGCTTTTACGGGGATGACAATGGAAGGGATTATTTCAAGGCTCTTATTGACATAAGTGAGTGGTAATGGAAGGGATTACTTCAAGGTCATTATAAATCATACGGTAGGTACTCCTGTATATACACACTGAAAGAAATATATAGCCAACCCCCACTTTTTTAAAATTTAGTTCAAAACACGAGCATTTTTCTTTTCAAAGCAATAACTTCCGGTTCATCCTTTCTACTTGAAGAAATATAGCGACTATGCATATAGCAACTGGAGCTGCTTCTCTCTCTCCCAATAATTTTTTCTCCCCTCCGGCCGGAAAGCGTCAACTTTCTGGCCGCTGCGCGAATTGAAGTTGCCACTTTCCGGCAACGTCGAGAAGAAAAATAGTATGCAAACCATGGCCAGTAAAAAATAAAGCCTCAGATCACATGTTTGTCTACCTCGGCTTCGCCTCGGCCGACAATTACATGTGATCTGAGACATTTCTTATTTTACTGGCCTTGGATAGTAATATACTATTTCTTTGAAATTAAAAATTTCGCTAAGTGACAAAAAAGATGTATAGATCGTTTGATTTGCATATGAACAATAAGAGTAATCAATCAAAATAATATATTAAGTGGAATTTTATAAAATTTTTTTAAAAAGCTTTTAATTTTAAAAAACTAAGTATTTTAATTTTAAAAGAAAATGTGATTAAAAAAATAATAATAAAAATACTTTCATAAAAAACATAATTTATTATAAAAAATGAGTCTATTTTAAATACAAAAATTTTAGTATAAAAGATATTTCTTAAAAAGCATACACGCAAACTTAAACTCGGACATACAAAATAATTCTAATTTATACGCATGCATACATACACATATAAAAATTATAAAAACTATTACATACACACGGAGGTTCATACATATATAAATTTATAAAAATTAAAGTAGGATTTTTTGATATAAAAATAAAAAATTTAAATAATAAGAATCTTAAATACTATAATACTAAGAATATATTGCTATGTCTAATACTAAGAATATACTACTATCTTATATACTATAATACTAAGAATATACTAATATAATTCTATAAATCTGAAGATGAGCTCGATGAGCTTGATGAGCTTGAGGACCTCGATGATGATGATTTCGATGAGGATGAGGATTTTTTCAGTTTTTTAGAGGGTGAACCATCCTCATCATCATCATCATCATCATCATTATCATCATTATCTGAAAAATTAGAAATGCTACTTATTGGTGAGCATGCTAATTCTAAAACATCAGCTGATCTTGTAGATGGTTTGGAAGCTATCCTCGTTGAGATTGGTGTAGGTGTATACACCAATCCTTGATTTTCCCCAGATGTTGTGGCTTTTGGAGTGTACTTCTCCACTTCATTTGGTTTTGACAAGAGTCGGAATAAAAGAGACTCCGACTCCTTTTCCATTGCGGACTCTAATGTATTAACCTAAAAATTAATAAATTTTAATGATTATTAATAATAGAATTTATAAAAAAAATATTGATAATAATGTATAATATTTACCTCATTGAATAACTCCAAATCTTGCAAATCCATCATACTATTTGACGATGGAGAATTCAAATTTGTTGACAAATTTAAAAATGCCTCTCCTGCTTCGAGCGACTCTGGTTCAACCTTTAAAATAAAGAAAGACAAATTATACACATATACACGTACTTTTAAAAAATAACACAAAAAATTACTTGAATCGTACCTGCTGTTTCGAAGTTGAGGGAAAAACCAAACAGTTTTGCAAATTTGCTAATACTGCATCGGCACTAATATGCGGAGAGAAGCGTTGAGGTTTTTGCACAAGATTTTTCTCCTGCATATCAGTGTCGGGCTGCTCCTGCATTACAGCTTCGGGTTGTTGCTGCACTTCAGGCTCTAGCTGTTGCTGCATCTCATCCTCCGGCTGCTGCTGCACCTCAGCCCCCGGCTGCTGCTGCATCTCAGCCTCCAGCTGCTGCAGATCAACCTTTAAAATATAAAAAAATTATAGCAACTAAAAATTTATATTTGAATACACACACACATACACACACACGCGCGCGCGCACGTGCACAGATACACACACACACACACACACACACACA
Organism: Philotrypesis tridentata; assembly: GCA_018906965.1. Lineage (NCBI taxonomy): Eukaryota > Metazoa > Arthropoda > Insecta > Hymenoptera > Pteromalidae > Philotrypesis > Philotrypesis tridentata. Next base: position 10,246 of record JACCIB010000174.1, on the reverse strand, counting down.
CACACATACGCACGTGCACAGATACACATACACACACTCGCACGCGCACAGATACACACACGCAAAGCGTAAAGATGCACACAAGATTGTCAAAATTCAGTTCTTCGAATTCCTCCAACTCCAGGACAGATTCCGACTCCACTTGTGAAGGCTCATCGTCCGGGATTATCGAAAAGAACTGAAAAAAAGCACAAAATCACAAAAAGTTACTTTTCCTGTCTAACATTTTTTGATTTGCATTTGTAAAAAATATGTCTTTCTGTACCCTTATCACTAAATTTTGAGCAAAAGGCTGAAGAGGTAAGTTTAACACTTCTCTTTGCGACCGTTGCATTCGAGGATCACGTCTCGCCTGTCTCACCATAACTTCTCCAACACGCACTTCTTCACCAATGTCTAAATTGAAGTCTTTTTCAGCTTGTTTTTCAACCATTTTTTCCAAACATTTCCAAAATCCACTCTTTGCACTAAAACTTTTTCCACTCTCACTTCACTGTTCACTGGTTCACATTTCGAATTGTACTGAGAGAATAGCGCATGCTGCGCTGCATTCTTTCAGAGGTCCACTCAATAAGGTGAAATTCGAGAACACAAAATAGTCATGCATAAGCACTCCATTCATAAGGCGCCGGATCGACGTAGAACGCAAACGCACAGTTTTTTTACAGCGATACATTTTTAAAATATAAAACGTATAGCTCCGTATATATTGCATACTGTACACAATTACACATATACACACATATTGCAAAACTGAATAGGTCACCATAATTTTTTCTAACCAAGCGCTGAAAGACTCAAGCCAGTACGTGCTCTTTCTTTTATAGTAAAGTTCAAGGTAATTAGTATATATATTCGCACATGATTCAATTTCTTTATCACGTGCTGAAAATCAACATCCTTGGATGCACGCGCGCTTCAGAGAGCGATCTACAGCGCGTGTATTTTCGCGAGGGTGGGGTATATTCACAAGGTTGGATGCGCACGCGCTTCAGAGAGCAATCTACAACGCGTGTATTTTCGCGAGAGTGGGGTATATTCACAAGGTTGGATGCGCGCACTGAGTGGGGAGATAGCGAGAGAGAGATTCACAACCTTGGCTGCGCGCGCCGAAGATTCGCAAGTGGGAGCAGCGAGCTGGTGGGGTCGGCCTTGATCTCTCGCTTTAAAAGAGCGCGCTGAGGCCCCGCGAGCTCATTCTCGTGCCAAGTGAATCAATTGGAAAGTGAAAAAAATACAGTGATCGCTCTAGTGCTCCAGTAAAAATATAAAAATTGAGAATAAAGTGAAGTTGTAAAAGTGAACATAAGAGTGAAAGTTTACATACATATGCAACTCTAGTGCTTTAGTGCAAAAAAACAGTGTCTGTGCGTGTAAAAAAACAGTAAATTTAGGTGAAAAATAAAGTTTGTGTACTTACCTATCATTTATGAGAGTCATGGATGCGAAAAACATGATACAAGCTTTAAACGAAGCCGGTAAAACTCCGTACTACTTACCAACGAAAAAATTCAAAGATTTGGATAAAAATATTTCGTATAAGATCACTAGTGTAAAAAAAGTGAATACGAGATATGGTGCTAAAGTGGTGTTGGAACTAAATAATTCTTTCGATGTTTTTTTGCCGGGAAAGTTTAGCGAAGTTTTAGTGCACGAAGCTACCTTTGACAATTTTAAAAAAGATGTTGAAGAGCACGAAGTAAAATTTAAGTATTTAGGTGATTGCTTAGTGGAATTTATTTGATATTTTAAATAAAAATAATCTGCATGTGTAATGAAATAAATAAATTTCATTACGAAAGAAATACAAACACGTGAACAGATACGCAACAACGAGGAAAAATCACGACTATTGCGCACTAGCCGAAAAACTCGAAGAAACCTCGAGAATAGAAATTGCCCTTAATGCAGTACGCAACACGGGCAGGTAATACGCAAATGCGGAAGGCCGACGCCTTGAGGAAATCGAGAGTGGAAGATTGAAGCAAAGCGTAAACAAGTGTCATCATCGATAGAGAAGCGCCGAGAAAACCTTCGATTGTCACGTAATTAGGCGTGACAGCGGAAAGTGAGAGGGCCAATGCCAAAAATCACCTACCTGCTTAAATAGAGAAGACGAGCGGCGGCGCGGACACTAAGTTCACAGACCGAAAACTGATCAGTACGATCGATTGACCGCAAGTGCGTGATCTCTATATACGCAGACACAAATAGTCGACAAGTACTCGAACCTGTATAATTGTATTCTTTTGAACGCGCGCAGAAAACACGAAAAGCAGTAGTGCGCGAGTCTTCCGTAATTAAGTAAACGTAGAAGACATTCCGTTCGAGAAAGAAAAGAGATAGAGAGAGAGAGATAGATACGGAGCATAGAACGGACCGACCGAATACCTGTAAAAAGGCCCAGACGCGGCGGCGCCGTATACTCTCTCTCTACGAAGGAAGACCCTCACAGCGGGAGATTACCGAGCGGCAGCATCCAACATCAACTTCTACATATACATAGATATAGATATACACGTACACATACAACACACCGAGAGTAGCAAGGTACTTTTTCTCTTCCTAAAATATCTGAGTCTTTCATTTCTATACTGGTCTCGTATTTTCCGACCCCTCACCCGGTAATGCGATCATACAACGATCGCAAAGCAAGGGGGCAATTACTGTAAATTCATGTTTAATAGATGAATGAATAAATATATACATATATACTTTTCACATAACGTATATCAGAGTCTTTTATTTATTTCCCTTGGAACCATTGCAAATTAAGAAATTGTATATACATGTTCAGACGTAACATATATATATAATTTTAAATTGGTGCATCGCAAATGGAATAGGGAAATACGAGATCATGAGCGATGGTTCCCAATAATGTCAGAGGCGGACGCGTTTAGCAATTGGCGCGAACCGGAGATTTCAAACGAAGACTCAACGATACTCAATAAATTCAGACAAACTAGAGAAAATATAGACACAGTTGACGAAAACGATAGTTTAGCCGTACAAAGATTAATCGGAGACGCAAACGGACTCGCGAAAGAAATTACGGAAACTTGCGAAAAGTACACGATCGAGGAACCGAAAGACTTTGACAATTTCCCAAAATCACAAGAACAATTCTACAAATACAGAGACAAAAAGAACGAGACCGACGACGACAGTGATAGTGACAAAGATACAAAGATCACGAAACAATTACGATTGAAAAGAGAAAGTTTCCTAAAAAGCAAAGAAATTTTTGACAGAAAACTCAATAATAGAAAATTTGATGCGAGCACTCCGATAGTCAATAAGAGCGAGGGTCACAGAAAATTAATTTCATATCTAAAAAGCGCACAAACAGATGAGTCGATAATAAGCGAAGAAAAAGAGTTTGAAGATATAAAAGCGCATTTAAGTAAATTCGTGGGAGCGGAAAAAGTCGAAGAATATTTTTCAAAACCCGAAAATATAGAGGAGGTAAATAATACTCTCAGAGACAACCCAGGGTACGGGGGAATAGAATTTATTACAGGAGTTGTTGACCGAATAACTGAATTTTTCAAATATCCATCAACCACACAAAACTTACGTAAAATCGAGTCATTCTCAAACTCAAATCCTACATTAGAAAATAGTAATATACTCTATTTTACTACGAACGAGTGTAAAGGCGAAGATTTCGAAAATACCGATAACGAAATGGCAACCGACGGTATGAGAGGCATGTCAATTTCGAATATTTTAGATATCATTCCACGGTATAACGGACAAAATATCGCATTAAATGTATTTCTTGACGGTTGTAGAGAAGCGAAAGAGATGGTTCCGGCGGGACGCGAAACGGAATTGGTTAAATTCATACGAATGCGTTTATACGGAGACGCACTTACGAGCAGTCGCGGTCAAAGTTTCAAATCGATAACAGAAGTAATAAATTTTTTTGAAAAAATATACGGTTCGGCAAAAACGTATCATGATTGGACGGAAGAATTAGCAAAGAAACGTCAAAAAAGAGGAGAGTCGGTAATTACATTTTTCAATAAAATCAAAGAAATCCAAAAAGAAATACTAGCAACCGCTTTACGGGAAGAGAGATATGACGCGGAGAACGAAAAAAGTTTTCGAGCTGAAATAGAGAGAGACTGCATTAAATTCTTTAAACGCGGCGTGAAATGGGAAATTCGAGGTCGGATGGGCGACTACGAGACGCTAGACGAAGCGCGTGAACAAGCGATAGAGATAGAGAGAGAATACGCGGGCTGCGGTAACGAAGACGAAAGTCCCTCGGAGGACGAGAAAGGGAAAGTACCGGAGACGCGTAAAGTACATGCAATAGAGCCTTACACTATAATAGTATGTAACTTTTGTGGAAAGACGGGTCACGTCATGATGAATTGTCGAAAAATGATGCAACAACAAGCGCAATCGAGCGAAAGGCCTTATAACAATCCGAATTATTATAACAAAAATAATCGAAATTTCGGCGGTTGGAACGCCGAAAACAGGCGTCGGGTGGAGTTTTTGCCGAATAATAGCAACAATGACAATAATAATATTAACAATGGTAACAGCAAAAATAATAGAAGCAATAATTCATATGGACCCAGGGGGGCCCAACCTAATATAAGATTACCCCATAATAAATTAAATAAAGATTGCTATTATTGCGGAAAAACGGGCCACATGCAAAGAGATTGTTATAAGCGCCAACGCGAAGCTCGCGCTAACAATCAAGGGCAGGGAAACGAGAGTGCTCTTTCGCGGGAGGGCGCCCCGAGGGAGTCAAATACAGGAGGACGCCCGGGAGTTCCGCGACAGGGGCCCATACCCATTGCCGGATCGAGTCAATAAATCTTAGTCGAATAAGCGCATCCCCAACGATTAAGATCGATGCCGGAGGTTTTCGAAGGCCACTGATATTCATGTTGGATACCGGCGCGGCAATTAACCTAGTGCGTGAGTCGGAGGTAGCGCCCTATGTTAAAATTGACAAGCGAGAATACATAAAGTTGAAAGGGATAACCGAGGGATACATCGGTACACTCGGCAAGATAACAATTGATTTTAATGATATTATTACAGAGTTCCATTTGGTGGAAGATAATTTCCCAATAATTGAAGCAGGTATTTTGGGTAATGAATTTTTTCGCAAAGGTAATGCGAAAATAAATTTCAATGAGGAGTACATTGAAATAAATGGACAAATAATTCCGTTCACGAAAAATCGAGCAGCCATCGAGTCTACAGAGCAACGGGACGCCGTGAGCTCGAGCGCGATGACTGGGAGGGGCACCGAAAAGAGAAAGGTCTCCGAGCGGAACCCCGCGGAGGGGGAACCGAGGACGGACTATGACGAGACAGACCGAAGAGCGGGAGTATACTTGAGTCGGGAGAAGCATTCGATAAGCCGATCGCACGAATCAATTGAATATGAGCAAAGCGTAATTACGAAAAATAATAATGCGGAAATTTGTCCGATGAATGAAAATTTTGAGAACGCGAAAGAAACGGTTCGCGAAAATATTGAGAAATTTGTTGAATTCAAGGATGATTTGAATATGAAAGAATTGATTGACGAAAATGCGCGCAAATTTAAGAACGGGATCGCAATCAATGATAAAGTCATGACTAGTAATGAGATTGCAATAAATACGGGAATTGCAATGAAGAATAATATTGAAATTGATAATGAAATTAATGATGAAAATGAAACCTACAATGATGAAACAAATGAAAGGGCCATTGTAGTAAATGTTGCAACTGATATTGAAATTGATAATGAAAATGAAGACTACGATGATGAAATAAATGAAATGGCCATTGTAGCAAATTATGAAATTGATAATGATAATGAAATTTGTGAAAATGAATCCGAAGATGAAATTCCGGATAAAGATAGAGAAATCGATGAGCTCATAATTGACGATACGATTCAAGGACACGAGACGAACGACATTACGGAGAAACATTTTGTGGGAGCGGAAATATTTGAACATTTATATGGGGATCGTAAAGATGATAAAGCGGATAATTGTTATTTTATTGAAAGTTATATTGAAAAAAGTCATATGGATAACCTTTGCTTCAATTATATGGAAATTTCAGGGAAAGATTATTATTCTGCCGAGATGTCAATGGAGATGGACAAGTCTATTTTTAAGATTGAATTATGCAACAATCCCGAGAACCATGAGAGTACTCGAATTGAGAAATTAAAATCATTATTGAAATTAGATCATTTGGTGAAAGAGACTCGAGAACCGATTGAAAAATTAATTGAAGAATACGCCGATTGTTTTCATTTAAAAGGCGAACGATTGGGAACAGCCAAAGTCCCAAGCCACCGCATTGTGACTATGGACGATATACCTGTATACGAGAAACCGTACCGGCCGGCGCATCTATTAAAGGAGGAGCTCGAGCGGCAGGTAACCGAGTTGCTTGAAAGCGATATAATACGCCCCTCGAACTCGCCCTTTTCATCCCCAGCATTTTTAGTCGCAAAGACGCCCGACAGTAAAGGGAATAAGAGATATCGATTCGTGGTCGATTACCGAAAATTGAATGACAAAACGGTTAAAGATAAATATCCTCTACCGAATATTTTGGATATAATTGATCAGTTGGAGGGAGCACGATATTTTTCGGTATTTGATCTAGCGCAGGGATTTTTCCAAATACCCCTACATGAACCCGATCGGTACAAAACAGCGTTTACCACTCCTCAAGGGTTATTTGAATTTAACAAACTCCCAATGGGCCTTTGCAATAGTCCTGCCACGTTCCAGAGAGCCGTTGAGCTAGTATTCAAAGGATTACAAGGGCGTGAAATATTCCTATTCCTAGATGACGCCGTGATCTATGGAAAAACAATTGAAGAACACAATGAAAAATTTGAAAAATTTTTAAAAAGGTTGAGAGACGCCAATCTCAAAATGCAACCTGACAAGTGCAAATTTTTGCAAACCGAAGTGATTTATTTGGGGCACCTGCTGACACCAGAAGGAGTTCGCCCAGATCCGAGAAAAATTGAAGCGGTCAAAAATTTTCCGCGACCCAAAACGCAGAGAAATATACGCGAATTTTTGGGATTAGCGGGTTATTATAGGCGATTTATCGAAGGCTTCTCGAACATCGCAAGACCTTTAAGCAATCTTTTAAAAAAAGAATCGGTTTTTCAATGGTCAGACGAGACCGAAAAGGCTTTTGAAATTTTGAAAAACAAACTTTGCGAAAAGCCAATATTGCAAATTGCTGATTTTTCAAAACCTTTTGTTGTTACAACTGATGCCAGTTTGCACGCTATTGGCGCCATCTTGAGTCAAGGGGACATAGGAAAGGATCGACCTATAGCCTATGTGTCCCGAGTGTTATCCGATACCGAGAGCCGATACGATTCTTATTCGAGAGAAGCGCTAGCTATTCTCTACGCGGTATCTCAATTTCGACCATATTTATTGGGTCGACATTTCACAATTGTTACAGATTGTAAACCATTAGTGTGGTTTAAGAAATCTACAGATCTGACGACAAAGGTAAGCCGATGGCGAATAAAATTGAACGCATATGATTATGATATTGTGTACAAAAGTGGTAAGAGCAATACCAACGCAGATGCGCTTTCACGAAATCCGGTCACCGACGACAAACCCGAGGAGGAAGGAAATCCACGAGAAGCTAGTCTTAGCAGTACAAACACGTACGAGGGCGGGGAAAATACCAGTTCCTAATTATAGGGACAAAAGACCGAAGAAGGCAAATCGATCACGAGAAGAAATAAAACAAGAAAAATTAATAAAAACAAACGAAGTGAATCGATTGCCACCGTTACCCGAGGCAACTATGGAGCAAGAAAATGACAATGAAAATGTTGACGAGAACGAAAGTCCACCACTATCAGGCGAAACGAGAGGTGAACCTGTATTCGAGGACACCGTTTGCAACGAGGACGAAATAAGGGAGCAAAGTGATCACGAAGTACGAGGAGAAGAGAAATTTGTGGAATGCAGAGAACAATTATACATGCGGAAAGACAACTACATATATTTCATTGACACAAAAGGTAACCCGTGCGACACAGGAGCAGAACAATTGTTATCGAGAAAATTTTTACCAAAATTTGCAAACCTAGAGTCAGGCGAAATCAAGTGCACTACAAGAAATAATCGGCAACTTTTCGCAGCAGTAATAAGGAGCACAACATCCGCAAGTACTACAGAAATTCGAAAGAATTTGATTGATACCTTTGAAGTATTGAAAGCATTGATAATAAAAAAAGGATTACGTTCTGTGAGTATAGCAAAAAGTCATAACGTTGAAAACGTAGAATGGAAGGAAATAGTACAACTAATGCGTAAGGCTCTGGAGAATGTGCAAATAAAGATCATAATCTGCCTGGGTATAATCAAATACATCGAAGAGCAAGATCGAAGCAAAATCATTAAAGAAATGCATTGCACCGCTGTAGGAGGACATCGAGGAATCACCAAAACATATCGACGAATTAAACAGCGATATTTTTGGGAAAATCTCAAGGAGGACGTGCAAAATTTCATACGTACGTGTGTTACGTGTCAAATGAAGAAGTTAGTAAGGGTTAAAACAAAACAACTCATGCAAATCACCGATACTCCACACTCACCTACGGAAAAAGTAAGTCTCGATATTGTTGGACCATTTCCAGTAACAGAAAATGGCCACAACAATATATTAACAATACAGTGTAATTTTTTAAAATATTGTATGGCAATACCTTTGAAAGATGCAACAGCAACGTCAGTAGCCGATGCATTTGTCAGAAGATTCATATGCATTTTTGGAGCCCCAGTGACAATTCTAACCGATCAAGGAAGCAACTTTATGTCAAAATTATTGCAGAGAGTTGCAAACAGGTTCAAGATTAAGCAAGTAAAAACGACAGCCTATCATCCACAGGCTAATGGTTCACTAGAACGCTCACATCATGCATTAGCAGAATATTTGAAAACAATTATGACCAATGAATCGTGGGACGAATTATTGGAACTTGCAACTCTATGCTACAACACAGTTCCACACGAAGGTCATTCTTTTACTCCGTACGAGTTAGTATTCGGGAAAATGGCCCGATTACCCTCTAGTGATCCACTAGAAAAAGAGGATCAACCCCCAACTTACAATGATTACGTTACAAATCTTAATCAAAAGTTATATGATTTGCAACGAATTGCCAGAGAAAAATTAATTGATTCAAAAATCAAGTCCAAATATTACTATGACCGCAAGGTAAATCCGCAAGAGTTTAGAATAGGCGACAATGTGTGGCTGTTGAAAGGAGGCAAACAATACAAATTGGGAGATCAATACGAAGGTCCATATACCGTTCTGGACATCTTTAATGGGCAGCGTAATATTAAAATACGCATGAAAAATAGAAAAATAAAAACCGTTAATGCCAATCGACTCCGAATTTCGCATGTCGAACCATCGCAAGGTTAGGAATTTACCATCTATAAATATTCCTATAACCGATAATAAATTTCTATATATATTACCACAGGTATTAAAGGGAGACAATATGAAGAGCCACCAATTCGTCGACCCACTAGTACGCCGTTTCCATGACGTATATTGGATAACAAAAGGACGAAAAGAATCCGAATGCCGTCGCAGAGAGGTGAAGAACTGTTCATCGAAAATATGGATACAATGGTGGACAGAGCAAGAAACACGAAAATATGTGGCGGACATGGTTGAGGCGAAGGCCTTTTGGCGAAAGCATGATCGAGGAATGCTTAATAAAGCAGTGAACGACGCGTACTGGGACATTAATCATAATAACGATTTATGGGGTGATCAAGATCTTTTCGAGTTGAACCGACTATTTTTCGAGAATGATGGAGATATCTGGCAATGTTATAACCAAGAACATACCACCGACATATTCGATTTGAATGTATTATTTCGAAATTTCTCCATAAGACCAACAGAATGTTTTAATTGTTGCAAAGAACAATGGGGAAAGTTCAAAGACGATTATGATCTCTGCCGAATGTGTGACTGCTGCAGATACCTAGAGGAGATTCATGAGACGCAGAAAGAAGAAGAAACCAGGAGACAAAGAGAGAAGCAGAACTTGAATACCATCAGGAGTTATTGTCTGCAGTTAGAGCAAAATAAAAATTGTACACCTAAAAACAGAATAGAGCAAATAGCGTCCATCATGTACAATAATAGCCGATATTTCAAACAAACAATTAAAGGATTGTATATCCGA